>JANAVB010016197.1:37851138-37928638 GCA_029216955.1 Iris pallida | reverse complement strand
ATGGACATGAGCTTGTGCTAAAGAATGACGGCTTATGGCGTATGTGCTAAAGAAAGACAACTTTAAATTTTGTATTGTTTATTTGATCTAAATAGTGATTTTTAGGTTTTTAAATATTCTTTAAATAATATTTATTAATTATATATATAGCCTTAGACATGATTGAGTTTTAAGATGCATGTTGACTAAATTTTTTTGGCATGGCTAGTGTAGTCGTGTGTAATGACTAGCATATTAGCCATGGTAGGGATAGCCTAGCCATATTTACATTCCTTGTACGAAAATAAGTCAAGTTGTCGCTTAAGCCATACATTTGGCTTAATTAATTATTTTAGAAGCTTTTGACCTTTTTAGGAGACCCGGTTGCACCAAACTAGTCCCAAATCCAAACCTATGTAGACCTGAAGTACATCCAATTATCTCCACACACACACACACACACAAAAGCACACACAACACACACACACACACACACACACACACACATACACATATATTATATTATATATATATAAATAGTTTATTTTATATATATTTATATTTATATATAAATATATTTTATATACATGGCTATATATACAAATACCGTTATATATGTAAGTATAGATAGCTATGCATGTGTGTGTATATATATATACCATATTTTCTACTCCGAAGAGATACATTTGGCTTAATTAATTATTTTAGAAGCTTTTGACCTTTTTAGGAGACCCGATTGCACCAAACTAGTCCCAAACCCAAACCTATGTAGACATGAAGTGCATCCAATTATCTCCACACACACACACACACAAAAGCACACACACACACACACACACACACACACACACGCACACACACACACACACACACACACACACACACACACACACACACACACACACACACACACATACACATATATTATATATAAATAGTTTATTTTATATATATTTATATATATAAATATATTTTATATACATGGCTATATACAAATACCATTATATATGTAAGTATAGATAGCTATGCATGTGTGTGTGTATATATATACCATATTTTCTACTCCGAAGAGTCTCCAGAAAGGGTGTGGGCAGCCCTATCTCTTCGTTGCAATCAGAACCAGGATATTGGGAGTTTCAACGCTCCTGGCCACCTGGGCTAATGCCTCTCACGGCCACCAGATCTCGCAACCGCCATCACGTGGGTCATCTGGAAAAATCGTAACAAATTCAGATATGAGGGCCATCAGTATTCGTCCAACCAACTCATCCAGGAAGTGCTTAGACAAATCCACAAAATTAGCAGACACTGCAAGCACCACATCGAGGACTTATGGCAGTCCTTACTCTCCTGACTTTTGTGTGGGCCTTGGCTTCGCCACCCTCCTTCTACCTGTTCTTTCTGTCTCCTTTTTTGTGCTTTGTTTTGCGCTTACTTGTAACGGCTTTGGCATTTTGCGCCTTACGATGAATAAAATGGAGAGGTTTCGATAATATATATATATATATATATATATATATTTATATATATATATATATATGTCATGTCCCAGAACCAGAATACTGGAGAGCGGATGAATAACTCAGCCAGCTACGTATTACGGGTAGAAGAATACCGTATAATACGATCAATGCTGTCTAACCAGACGAGGGGGTGCATACTACATAAAAGTCTTTCTATGGTCACTTCACATCTATTGTCTCAATCATTCAAGCAAGAAGCAAAAATAGAGAACATGTAAGAAAAAGCAGTAAGGTGTCCCAAACGCTCAGTCAAAATATTCTTGATATCTGGCTTTACAAAATATAGCCAGATGATATAGTAACATGTACATAATTATTATCAGCTGCAGTCTGACTTAGTTGCAATTATGTAAAAGCAAGTGCAAGACTATCCGACTAACATGTCGGTGCCAAACGGCTAAGTATAAAGTAAATAACAAAACAAGCGGTGAAGTAAGGGATCCACTCGAGTCCTCCTGCGATCATTCCCCTAGTATTGACCATTTTGGAGGTGGTAGTACGCTGAGTCCTCGGGAACCGGCTCTAAATCTGGCCATGCAAAACCAGAGAGGTTAGACCTCTAATAGCAAGTACCACAAGGAAGGACGATATGAAGGAATAAACCAGTAAGTAAGAGAATGTAATAATAGATCTCTGTTTTCCACTAGGATTCACATAACATTACGACACTTCGAACCAACCTCCCAACCAAACAAGGACAGAAGTTGGCCCGTCATGTCCTGACATTCTGATCATCTCAGTTAGGCAACAGAGTAGGTACAGTACACAAACAAATCATCTTGAATGGCCAATCAACTCCTACGGCTTGCTATTGTGAGTCCCAAGTTATCCTGGAATTATGCAATTAGGGATTCCTCAGTTCTTACTATACGCAAGCAAGGCTAGTCTATCCAGTCAATCAATTGCGCCAATCATGAATTAGACGAGTCCCAGCGGGACGCCCGTCATCAATATACAATATACAATAACAATATAAGCAGATACCGCTCCCTGCTCGTGTGGCAGGTTTACAGTATCTGTGGGAACCAGCCGGCCTGTCGGGCACTACTAGTCCTAAGAGGGCTGCCATGTAAGAACTCGAGAATCCATTCTCTCCATGCAATCATTATTTTTATTTAACTTAATAGTCCCTACGTTGAGTGAAATCCCATGCCGTAGATCATGGTCATTCAAATGAGTACTTTCGTACGGGGTACGATATGCGCAACTCTACAACGATACCCGTGCGGCTAGGTTGTAGGTCTTACATAGCATAATACAATAATCAATTCTAACCACGGAGTAATCATGCCTTGACCATAAAGTACATATGCTGCTTTTGTAGAAAAATAATTAAATAAATAAATAGATTGAAGCCTGCATGTGCCTGTACGTCAATATTCAGGATCAGCCAGTCGATTACAATAGTTCATAACATGAACGTGTCTCATTCATTTAATTCAATAAGACGACTGGCCAGTCTCTTAGTTCCAACTAGGAACGCATGATCAATTTAGTCAGGATAACCATCGTCATCAATGGTGACAAGGCATGAAAGTCAATTAGTATTAAATGGGTCGAGTCTATAACTCTCAAGGTCAAGTTCCGGTCTTACTGGGTATCCATCAATCAATCAAGACACATGGCACGTTTTATACAACCATATGTATTAAAAATATTAACATGCTAAGATTATCGAGTTCATGCAAAAAGACGTAAGGATATAATAGGAAAATTATCATGCTACCATTAAATGAATAAATAAAAATAGAAACACCCAGGTCAAGAAGTCACGCCAACAAGTCTATGCTAAGGTCAACAAGTCACGCCAAGCTTAGCATGAAGGAGTGTGCGTATAAACAGCGTGAGCGTGAAAAGTGGTTCACGTTGGCACGCACAGCGTGAGCGTATGAGCGTGAAAAAGTGTGATAAGAAATCTACGCACGCATAGTGTGAAGAAATTCACGCACACACAGCATGAGCGTGAAGGGAAATTCACGCACAGTCTAGTGTGAACATGATAAGAAATTCACGCACGCACAGCGTGAACGTGATAAGAAATTTACGCACGCACGCGTGAACGTGATAAAAAATTCACGCACGCACAGCGTGGGCATGATAGGAAATTCACGCACAGCCTAGTATGAGCATGATAAGAAATTCATGCACGCACGCAAAGACGTGTGCGTAACTCAACTGTCACGCTGGCACGTAAAGATGTGAGCGTAACTCAAAAGTCACGCACGCATGTAAAGACATGAGCGTGACTAAAATTTACGCACACACGTAAGAACGTGAGCGTGACTCAAAATTTATGCTAACACGTAAGAACGTGAGCGTGACTAAAAATTTACGCACACACGTAAGAACGTGTGCATGACTAAATCTCCCGAACTCCAATCAAGGTTCCCATGGTTCAGAAGGGTGTAGAAGGAGAAGCTCTACAACATGAACTATCTCCTTCCGAAAATACGCCAAGTTGGGAGATCAAAACCCATGAACAACCGAAAAATACAACAGCTTAGATCTAGAAGAAACAAGCCACAGAAATCAAAAATGCTAAGTAGTAAACTCTCTTAGGATCATGAGAGGAAGACAAATGAACCATAAAAACATGGTTCTCAAGTGGAAGCAAGAATGCACTTGCCTACTGCTACTGCTGGTAGGTGGAGAAGTGATGAGGAGGAAGAAGAAGAAGTAATGGTGAAGAATGAGAGTTATGAGGAGAGAAAAGGAGATGGGGGCTTTAACTAGGGAAGGGGTGGTAGGTGGGGTTTGTGGGTTCGGTTCATGAGAACCACCATGAACCCGAGAAGACCAACCTAAGCCGAACCAAAAAGCAAGACTAAAAAGCAGAGAATAACAGCAGGAATAAAATACAGATAATAAAATTACAGGAAATTAATTAACATGAAAATTAAAGAGCAGATAATTAATTAACATAAAATTAAAGGAATTTAAATACAGGATAATACATGATAAATACTAAATAAATATGAGTTGTACATGCATAAAAATACGCATTCCGGGAACGGGGAGTGACATCTCTACCCACCTTAGAAAAATTCCGTCCTCGGAATTTCAAATCCAAGCAGGTAGAAATATCGAAGCTAAACTAAATACAAGCAATTCTAGTGAACAAGCAATCATTTTACCATATCAAAAGCAAGTACTATATATGTAAATCCATCAATCTACGATATCAAGTAGCTCTACCCATAAGGTGATCAGCATGAAGAATCAGGACAATCAAGGTATACAGAAAGAGATATACCTTGTGAGTCAAACAGGTGTGGATACCGTGATCGGATATCATCCTCACGTTCTCACGTTGACTCTTCCAAGGAGTGATGATCCCAAGCAACACGAACAAGACTAATTGTTCAGTTCTTGAGTATCTTCTCTCTTCGGTCCAAAATGGACACAGGCTGTTCCTCGTAAGACAGGTTGGTACCAACAACCAGCTCAGAATGATCGAGGACATAGCTTGGGTCCGATACATACCTACGTAATTGAGATACATGAAACACATCATGCACCTCTCGTAACGAAGGTGGGAGGGATAAACGATAAGCAACATCGCCTACCAGATTAAGGATAACAAATGGGCCCACGTACCGCGGACTCAATTTCTCGCGAACGCCAAATCTAATGACCCCACGAGTAGGTGAGATCCGCAAGAATACGTGGTCCCCAACAGAGAACTCTAACGGCCTACGATGCTGGTCCGCCCAATGACGATGCCGGTCCTGCGCAACTCGAAGTCGCTCTCTAATTCCCTTAACCACTTCAACCGTCTGAACAATCATTTCTGGGCCTAACATCTTCCTCTCTCCGATATCATCCCATGCAAGCGGCGACCTGCACTTTTTACCATATAGTGCTTCAAATAGCGCCATCTGGATACTGGCTTGATAACTGTTGTTGTATGAGAACTCGACTAAGTGCAGGTGACTCTCCCAAGACCCTCCAAAATCTAGAGTGCAAGCTCGTAACATATCTTCTAAAGTCTGAATCGTTCTTTCTGATTGCCCATCCGTCTGCGGATGGTAAGCCGTGCTAAATCTTAATTTGGTACCCAGACTATGATGTAAGCTCTTCCAGAAATATGATGTAAAGCGGGTATCTCGATCCCACACAATACTAACAGGGACTCCATGCTGCCTGACTATCTGTTGCATATATAACTCTGCCAATTTTTCTGTAGATTGCCCTACTCTGAAAGGAAAAAAAGTGTGCTACCTTTGTAAGTCGGTCTACTATCACCCAAATAGCGTCCTTACCACTTGGTGATCTCGGTAAACCGGTCACAAAGTCCATTGTAATATGCTCCCATTTCCATTCCGGGATAGGAAGCGATTGTAATAACCCAGCTGGCCTCTGCTGTTCTGCCTTCACTTGCTGACATACCAAGCAACGGGAAACAAATCTAGCTATCTTCCTCTTTATCCCGTTCCACCAGAAATGCTGCTTGATATCTTGGTACATCTTGGTCCCTCCAGGGTGAATAGAATACTGAGAACTGTGAGCTTCTGCCATAACCACCTGTCTGATATCTCCACTAGGCACACATAGACACGATCCAAACCTAAGCGTACCATCTTCATGAATTTTTATCTCCTTCCTGAGTCTTGACTCACATTCTGTCCTAAGCTTCTGAATCCTTGGGTCCTGTGCCTGAGCTGCCTTGATCCTGTCTACCAAGTCGGATTGAACTTGCAGACTTGTTAGAACTCCTACATTACTAGGAAGTATAATTTTGATACCCATCTCCTGAAGGTCTTCTAAGATATGCCTCTGTGTTGTCAACATAAATGTGTCGCCTCTCCTGCTAAGAGCGTCTGCTACTACATTAGCCTTGCCTGGATGATACTGAAGCTCTACGTCATAATCCTTAATCAACTCCAACCATCTTCTCTGCCTTATGTTTAGTTCCTTCTGAGTAAAGATGTACTTTAGACTTTTATGGTCTGTGTACATGTCCACTCGGTCACCATATAAGTAATGCCTCCATATCTTCAGAGCAAACACTACTGTCGCTAACTCCAAATCATGAGTTGGGTAATTCTTCTCGTGGTCCCGAAGCTGCCTAGATGCATATGCTATCACCTTCCCATGCTGCATAAGGACACATCCAAGTCCTTTACCTGACGTATCACAATATACTGTAAAACCTCCGGGTCCAACTGGCAATGTAAGAATAGGTGCTGATATCAACTTCTGCTTCAAATTCTCAAATGATGCCTGACATTCTGCCAACCAAACGAATGGTACATCCTTCCGGGTCAAGCGGGTCATGGGTGCTGAAAGCCTTACAAAGTCTGACACAAACCTTCTATAATATCCTGCCAACCCCAAGAAACTCCGTACATCTGCTACGGTCTTGGGTACTGGCCAACTCTCTACTGCTTCTATCTTCTTGGGATCTACTGCTACTCCAGCTCCTGATATGATGTGACCCAAAAATGAAATATGATCCGACCAAAACTCACACTTGCTGAGCTTGGCATACAACTGGTTCTCTCTCAGAACCTGTAACACTTTTCTGAGGTGGTCTTCATGCTTCTCTTCACTAGCAGAGTATACGAGAATGTCGTCAAGAAATACAATGATAAACTGGTCTAAGTATGGTATAAAGATGCAGTTCATCAAATCCATGAATATTGTTGGAGCATTGGTCAAACCAAATGGCATTACTAAGAATTCATAATGCCCATACTTCGACCTGAATGCTGTCTTGGGAATATCTTCCTTCCGAATCCTCACTTGATGATACCCTGAATGAAGATCTATCTTGGAGAAAACTCTAGCTTTGCTCAACTGATCAAATAAGTCGTCGATCCTGGGTAGTGGGTACTTGTTCTTCACTGTTGCCGCGTTAAGCTTCCTGTAGTCAATGCATAATCTGGATGACCCATCCTTCTTTCCTACAAGTACCACTGGTGCTGCCCACGGTGACATGCTAGCTTGGATGAACTTCTTCTCCTTCAGTTCCTCTATGTGCTGATATACCTTGACCTGCTCTGAATCCGCCATTCTGTAAACCCGATCTGATATCGGTTTAGTTCCTGGTGCCAATTCGATACTGAACTCAATATCTTTAACTGGTGGTAGACCTGGAAGTTTTTCAGGAAATACGTCTAGAAACTCTTCAACTACCTTCAAAATCTGAACTTCTTCTATTGCCGTTATTACTCCTTGCTCTTGTTGAGTTGCCCATGATCTGACTAAGGTGAATCTCTCCATGCCTAGAATATCAAAAGATACACTCCCTCTACGATAATCTATTGTCGTATGACTGTCTTTCAGCCAGTCCATGCCTAAGATAACGTCGAAATTTCCAACAGGAAATTCTATCAACCGGGCGGGTAAGGAATGCCCGCAAACTACAATGCTACATGCTAAAATAACTCTACTAACTCCTACGAGCCCATTACCAGTGAGTATATTCAACCTCCCTGGCAATGCCTCGAACTCCATTCCTAGTCGTGTCGCAAATTGTGCAGATATAAATGAATGGGATGCTCCCGAATCAAATAATGCTACTGCGGGATATGAGGCGACGAGAATATTACCTGCCACAACATCTCCCGATGCCAATGCCTCCTCCAAGGATAGAGTGAATGCTTGCCCTCGACCTCCTTGCTAGTTTTTATGCTGCGGCCTAGCCTGATATTGTTGCTGGCCCCTTCCTTGATGATGCTGGGGTGGTCTATACTGGTGTTGCTGCATCGGCGGCCCCTGCTGCCGAAACATCTGAGCCTGCGGCATTAACGAACGCTGTGCCAACGGCCTTACTGCCACCGCTGGTCCTCGATACTGGCCTGCCCCTGGTGCTGGCAGAGCAGGAAACTGTTGCCTTGGTCCTCCTGACCTCGAATTCATGGAACATGTGGTAACCCGATGGTCTGGATTTCCACATATCAGGCACAGTCCGTTCAATATCTGACACACATCTCTAGTGTGCCCCACCTTCCCACAATGAGTGTAGCCCACCGAGGGTTGCTGGTTCTTTCTCTGTTGTTGTTGCTGCTGCCTGGGTGGTGCTGGTCCTCGTATCGCCACATCGTGGATACGAATACCAGTGGATGGTGCTGTTGTTCGGGGCGCTGCTCCCCCTCCTCCTTTAATCTGACTGTGGGATCTCTTCTGACCCCCAGTTCTTGCCGTAAGTCTCTGAATGGTGATCTCATGCCTTCGAGTTGCCGTCAATACTTCGTCAAAAGTCTGGTAATTGTGCCCCTCTATCAATTGCAAGAGTTCAAGATGAAACCCTTGCTGAAACCTCATGGCCCTCTGGCTCTCTGTTGCTACCATCTCTGGGGCAAATCTACTCAATCTGTAGAACTCTGCTGCATAAGCATCTACGGTCTTGCCGGCCTGCCTGAGGTTGATAAACTTCTGTTGTAGCTCAAACCGTGCCACAACTCCATAGTACTTGGTCTTGAATCTTGCAGTGAAATCGTCCCAAGCCACAGGACGTCTGATGCCTACTTCCTCTGATTCCCACCAATCAAGCGCGAGATCCTGAAGTAACAATTTTACTAGATCCACATGTTCTTCTGCCAGTACCTTAGCTGCTGTCAGAATAGCCTCAATATCCTTAAGCCATGCATCTGTTGAGATGGCATCCTCCGTGCCCTTGAAACGGCGGGGGTTGTACTTGCAAAACCTGGCTGATGCTCCTGAATCAGTCCTCATTCCTCTTTCCAAAGCCGTCTGCAATCCTTGGTTGAGCAACACATTCTGCTCTTGTAGCTGAGTGTGCATGCGCTAATGGGCCAACATCTAATGTTGCTGAGTAGCCATCATTCCTCTCATGATCTCCAGAAGGGCTGGTGTGTCCACCTCTACAGGAGTAGGTAGAACTATGGGTGGTGTTGGAACTTCCGGATACTGCGGTTTAGCTGCTGGTTCTACTATCACTTCTTCTTAAATAGTCTCCTGAGGTAAGACTGGCCCTTGTTGCTGACCAACCTGGTCATGTTGCCCATGTTGCCCTTGTTGTTGCTGCCCAGCTCTGACCGATGAGGACGAAGTGCCCCTAAGGAAAGGGACAAGAGAACAATCAAACAACCGGACATGAAGGATCAATGAAGTCAAAGGATACCGGAATGTCAAGCAAGGGTTAAGAACAACGAATTTTGAGATCAAGGGGGGACACGTGTGATTGAGACATCCTATAAATCAAAACACCCCACAAGTCTGAAATCAGACCTGCATGGGCCACCACTAAAACCTTGTCACGCCCCAGAACCAGAATACTGGAAAGCAGGGGAATGACTCAGCCAGCTACATATTATGGGTAGAAGAATACCGTATAATATGATCAATACTGTCTAACCAGACGAGAGGGTGCATACTACATAAAAGTCTTTCTATGGTCACTTCATATATATTGTCTCAATCATTCAAGCAAGAAGCAAAAATAGAGAACATATAAGAATAAGCAGTAAGGCGTCCCAAACGCTCAGTCAAAATGTTCTTGATATCTGGCTTTACAAAACATAGCCAGATGATATAGTAACATGTACATAATTGTTATCAGCTGCAGTCTGACTTAGTTACAATTATGTAAAAACAAGTGCAAGACTATCCGACTAACATGTCGGTGCCAAACGGCTAAGTATAAAATAAATAACAAAATGAGCGGTGAAGTAAGGGACCCACTCGAGTCCTCCGGCGATCATTCCCCTAGTATTGACCATCTTGGAGGTGGTAGTAAGCTGAGTCCTCGGGAACCGGCTCTAAATCTGGCCGTGCAAAACCAGAGAGGTTAGACCTCTAATAGCAAGTACCACAAGAAAGGACGATATAAAGGAATAAACCAGTAAGTAAGAGAATGTAATAATAGATCTCTGCTTTCCACTCGGATTCACATAACATCATGACACTTCGAACCAACCTCCCAACCAAATAAGGACAGATGTTGGTCTGTCATGTCCTGACATTCTGATCATCTCAGTTAGGCAACAAAGTAGGTACAGTACACAAACAAATCATCTTGAACGGCCAATCAACTCCAACGGCTTGCTATTGTGAGTCCCAAGTTATCCTGGAATTATGCAATTAGGGATTCCTCAGTTCTTACGATGCGCAAGCAAGGCTAGTCTATCCAGTCAATCAATTGCGCCAATCATGAATTAGACGAGTCCCAGCGGGACGCCCGTCATCAATTTACAATATACAATAATAATATAAGCAGATACCGCTTCCTGCCCGTGTGGCAGGTTTACAGTATCTGTAGGAACCAGCTGGCCTGTCGGGCACTACTAGTCCCAAGAGGGCTGCCATGTAAGAACTCGGAAATCCATTCTCTCCATGCAATCATTATTTTTATTTAACTTAATAGTCCCTACGTTGAGTGAAATCCTATGCCGTGGATCATGGTCATTCAAATGAGTACTTTCGTACGGGGTACGATATGCACAACTCTACAACGATACCCGTGCGGCTAGGTTGTAGGTCTTACATAGCGTAATGCAACAATCAATTCTAACCACGGAGTAATCATGCCTTGACCATAAAGTACACATGCTACTTTTGTAGAAAAATAATTAAATAAATAAATAAATAGATTGAAGCCTGCATGTGCCTGTACGTCAATATTCGGGATCAGCCAGTCGATTATAATAGTTCATAACATGAACGTGTCTCATTCATTTAATTCAATAAGACGACTAGCCAGTCTCTTAGTTCCAACTAGGAACGCATGATCAATTTAGTCAGGATAACCATCGTCATCAATGGTGACAAGGCATGAAAGTCAATTAGTATTAAATGGGTCGAGTCTATAACTCTCAAGGTCAAGTTCCAGTCTTACTGGGTATCCATCAATCAATCAAGACACAGGGCACATTCTATACAACCATATGTATTAAAAATATTAACATGCTAAGATTATCGAGTTCATGCAAAAAGGCGTAAGGATATAATAGGAAAATTATCATGCTACCATTAAATGAATAAATAAAAATAGAAACACCCAGGTCAAGAAGTCACGCCAACAAGTCTATGCTAAGGTCAACAAGTCACGCCAAGCTTAGCATGAAGGAGTGTGCGTATAAACAGTGTGAGCATAAAAAGTGGTTCACGTTGGCACGCACAGCGTGAGCGTATGAGCGTGAAAAAGCGTGACAAGAAATCTACGCACGCATAGTGTAAAGAAATTCACGCACACACAGCATGAGCGTGAAGGGAAATTCACGCACAGTCTAGTATGAACATGATAAGAAATTCACGCACGCACAGCGTGAACGTTATAAGAAATTCACGCACGCACGCGTGAATGTGATAAGAAATTCACGCACGCACAGCGTGGGCATGATAGGAAATTCACGCACAGCCTAGTGTGAGCGTGATAAGAAATTCACGCACGCACGCAAAGACGTGTGCGTAACTCAACTGTCACGCTGGCACGTAAAGACGTGAGCGTAACTCAAAAGTCACGCACGCATGTAAAGACATGAGTATGACTAAAATTTACGCACACACGTAAGAACGTGAGCGTGACTCAAAATTTACGCTAACACGTAAGAACGTGAGCGTGACTAAAAATTTACGCACACACGTAAGAACGTGTGCGTGACTAAATCTCCTGAACTCCAATCAAGGTTCCCATGGTTCAGAAGGGTGTAGAAGGAGAAGCTCTACAACATGAACTATCTTCTTCCGAAAATACGCCAAGTTGGGAGATCAAAACCCATGAACAACCGAAAAATACAACAGCTTAGATCTAGAAGAAACAAGCCACAGAACAAAAATGCTAAGTGGTAAACTCTCTTAGGATCATGAGAGGAAGACAAATGAACCATAAAAACATGGTTCTCAAGTGGAAGCAAGAATGCACTTGCCTACTGCTACTGCTGGTAGGTGGAGAAGTGATGAGGAGGAAGAAGAAGAAGTAATGGTGAAGAATGAGAGTTATGAGGAGAGAGAAGGAGATGGGGGCTTTAACTAGGGAAGGGGTGGTAGGTGAGGTTTGTGGGTTCGGTTCATGAGAACCACCATGAACCCGAGAAGACCAACCTAAGTCGAACCAAAAAGCAAGACTAAAAAGCAGAGAATAACAGCAGGAATAAAATGCAGATAATAAAATTACAGGAAATTAATTAACATGAAAAATTAAAGAGCAGATAATTAATTAACATGAAATTAAAGGAATTTAAATACAGAATAATACATGATAAATACTAAATAAATATGAGTTGTACATGTATAAAAATACGCATTCCGGGAACGGGGAGTGACAATATATAAATATATATATATATATATATATATATATATATATATATATATATATATATATATATATATATATATATATATATATATATATATCAATTATCGTAATACCAAAAACTAAATAACTGAATATACCAAAAATTTATAAAACTTTTATAAAATGAAAACAAACTCTCTATAGGTAGAGAATACATTTATAATTCATATAAAATTTCTATAGATAAAAATATAATATAAACTCACAACCTTTATTTACTTCAAATATATCAAGTTTAACATTGTTTACTCAATTATTCTAAAATTAATTCATAAAATACTAAAAAATGATTTAGTAAAAATTTGGAGGGTCGGGCGTTTTCATGCACTACATGCATATTGGGGGTTGGATGTGATTCGAGTTAATTGGGAGGGATTTTTGTATAAATGAATCTATCTAAAAAATCTAAAGAAAATATATTTATTTAATCCCTTTCTGTGGATTAAGTCGTATCTTGACTTGTTTTCATACAAGGGACACATATATGGCTAGGCTATCCCTACCATGGCTAACATTCTATTCATGGTTCACGACTTCGCTAGCCATGCCATATTTTCTAATCAATATGCATAACAAAACTTAACCGCGACTAAGGCTATTCTTCTAATTATTTTTAATTAAAAATATTATAACTTCTATTAGATCCAAAATAAAATAAAAAAATGTTGAAGTTTACTTTCTACCCAACTTATACAAATTTTGTCCTCAAAATTAAATTAATCTTAATATTAGAGAACAAAGAGGCTCCATACGTAAGAATATTTAGGTATGTCAAGCCGTAACTTAAAGAGATGGAAAGGCGGTTACAATTAGAATCCAAATTTGACGTCTCATTCTAAGAGATATGGTATACTTAGTTCAATGCTCTACCCAACTTATAGAAATTGGTTAGCCATGAAAATCATAGTTACAGGAGTTCTAGGGAGGTCAAATTCGAAGGAGAGGTACGGGATTATTAAGCATTGCTGACTGTAGTTATGGTCTCCAAAGGAAGCCTAGGTATCACATGGTGTTATAGGTTAATAACTATATGTCAATACCACTTTTCCGAATAGGGGTAATTTTATCATTTTATAATTATATTATATTATGAATATGTATTTTTTAATATTGTGTATATTTATTTATTTATATTGTGTTAGTTGATACGGTTAGTAGCTAGCCTAATGGTTAGACTTGTATTAGTGGACCGGTTAGCCTAGACACTAACCTAGAGCCCAATAATTAACATAACACGACTCATAGACTAACTTATTGGACTAGACCCATTAGGCTCGTTAGTCATGACCAATCAATTAAAATAGAGATTAGACTATTGAACGAAATAGGTCCAAATCATTCTATACAATTAATTAGCCACATGACAACATTAGAGGGCATGCTATACTTTTTGGGTTATCCCTAAACCTAACTATATGGCCGGCCACTTTTGGAGGAACTCCTCAGCACTTTATTTTATTCCATTGCTTCCTTTCTTTCCTAATTTGGTGTTCTTCCCATTTGGAACCATTCCTCCACCAATCTATCTCAAATCTCACCCATTCTCTCACCAATCCCTCTCATTCTCTAGATTAGAAGGAGCCTAGAAGTTTGGAGGCTAGGAGCACAAAAAGAGGAGTCCATTTGCTAGGAGCTACGTGTCCGGATCGTGTCCATTTGATTTTTATTGGGAATCCATCTCCCAATAGGTATACACCTCCTTTTTCTTGCTATTTAGACTCTATTTATGATATTAAACCCCTAGGAATTCACCCATGGACTAGAACTATCCATAGGAAGAGTTTTGAGATACTAATGAATCCCTATTTAGAAGTTATAATAGGTTTTGTGCTATTTTTGGAGGAATTCCGAGAATGGTGCACCAAGTGTTTGTCATTAGATTTGTTAGACCTATTTAGTATAGATTTGGTTATGTGTGTCTAGTTCGTGTCCACAAATGGATACATATAGGTCGTGTCATGATACGGTAGGACATGGGATCAATTTGGTAGTTTTTGGCCTCCTACACTTGTGGTACATATGTCCTATTACACATGACACATGACACTAGCCTTGCCATGCTCTAATTATGTTTATATATATTTTAGACTTGTTCATGTAGTTTGGTAGGATTCATACAAGGTTTGGTATAGATATCTTGGCTGTATCACAATCGTATCGTAGAATAGTGCGATACGGGGGTGGTGCACACCAAGTGTTCGATTTATTGCTCATGTGTGTGTCCTATAATTATATGAGTTTGAGTGCCTATAGATACATATATGGGATATATGTGTGTATGTATATAAGTTTATTGATATGTGTGTGTAAATAAGTATATATATATGTCTGTATATATGTAGGTATACATATATGGGTATGTAGATATATGTGTATATTTATCTATAGGGTGTACAGTATGTGTGTAGGGCCATATGGGTCATTGGTATTAAATAGGATTGTGTATGGGAGTGTATTAGATAGAGGAATTAGGAGAAAGGGGCTATCTGATGTTAGGATAGAAAGGGACTTGTACCTGTGTACGCAAGTGCATATGATAAATGAAACAAAAGGAAAACTATTGTACATGCTAGTAGCTTAGGGACTGATTTGGGGCAGCAGCTGCTTGCCTACAACAAACAGCAATAGGGAAGTTACCTGCTGCTCTAGGCAGCAAGTTTGGAGTGCTGTACATGTAATGAGATTGAGAGGGTTCACTATGAGGCAAAGTGCATCAGTGCACTTGCAGAGAATGTGTAGCAGGGGAATCTTGTATATGTGTACACATGTAAGTGAAAGATAGATATATATGCTGCAAGACATGGGAAAAATCAGGTACTTTGGACCTATGCTCACTTGTGCACAGGTTGGTAGCAGTAATATTACTATTGTGTTGACTACAAGCCTCTACAGGCTATAGGAATGTTGGGGGATCTCCCTATTTAGCATCTCCGTATAGAAAATTGATAGGGAAGGGATCCAAGCTCCTATGCACCCATGTGCAATGATGACAACAGTAGGAGTGAAGTAGGAAGAAGAAATCAATAGCAGCAGCAATAATAAATACCTACTGCCTTAGCAGCATAGGGAGGGACAGGTACCCCAGTACATTTGAAAGAATGAGAAACAATAGCTGTAAGTGCACACTAGTACACCTGTACATAGGTTAGGGGATCTGTGTGAGTTGCAAATAGGGGGCCTGTGCAACTGCGTGCACTAGAGCAGGGGATGGTAGCTACAACCGTGAGTGTTAATCATTCTCCGCGCGTAGTTAGTCAAATCCAGATCCGTCTTTGCAGGTTCACACCCTATATAACCCTCTTTTAATTCTATAAATTATTTTAGGTAGATGCGTAACATGTCTGTCGAGAGATCGAACGAAAGATCGACCAAAATCTATTCAAAACAGATTGTGAGAACAGTCCCAACATCCTATTTAGGAGATAAATTCTGAGCAAACCATTAGTAGTTTTCAAACCGATTAACAACAGTTCTAGACAACCTATAGGGCTCAACAATCCAATTTACAGAAGTTGATTTCATCGACTACGTGCCGAGAAATCGGATTCCAAAGATTGGCAAAAAACTGTTTTAAAATATAAAAAATATAGAAAATCCCTCCGATACGACGTGTGTCCCGACAATCTGGGCGACATGGTCGTAAACCAAAAGCATCGAAAGGTGCGTATCGACTTCACGGATATGTGGGCTTTGACGGAATTCAAATTGGTCGCATGTGCGTGACGAATTTGATGCGTATCCGTCGAAATTTACCGTATCGGCCTCTTTGCAAATTTTTTAATTACTTTGTACACGTTCGTTAGATCGAGACAAAACTTGCGCCAACAGAACCGTATCATTTTTTGGTCCTATATGCTAAGTTTGGTCCGATTCGGAGACAGTTGACCGGATCGTCGTTTTGCGGGCCCCACAATCCGACTTAACGGGCAATTTTGTGCATAGTCTGCAGGAATCCAACTTTGGACATACGGTTGGGTTTGTATCATCAAAATGAATCTGTAGACATGTAGTTTGACAATTTGGAGACCATTGACTCTGGCATACTTTTTGGTGCAAAGCGGGTCCAACGACGGACATCGTTTTGGCCCGAAATGACCGTTTTTCCCCTGTGTCCAGAATTGGACTTATGGACAGGCAATCCTAGCTAATTTGACTATTCTAAAAACTTTGGTAATGTCTATTTCAGTATCGAAGACTGTTGTACGAGTTTGACTGTTGTGGCTCACTGAGTAGTATAGTATTATCGGTTTCACCATAAAAAGACCTTAGGCAAGTACACTTTCTGATTGCTTTTGATTCATAGTAGTCTTTCCATTTCATGGTTATATATATGTCTTGCTGCTTGTTGACATGCTCATCATACGAAGATTAGTATCATGGATTTATTATACTTCTTGACTGTCATTACATGATTACCATGCTTGCGACTTGATTCCATGAGTACTAGTTGGACGGGAAAGTATCCTACTAGACATGTGAAATACCCAAAAATATTCTAAAATGTCTGATCTTGACTGATAGCAGCTGCACCCGACACGTGCAGGGTGCCGTATTTATCCCTTAGCCGTTCACATGTCGAATAAGATATTTCAAAACACATAGATAGTTGTCTTTTAATCACATATCGAACAAGATATTTCAAAACACATAGATAGTTGTCTTTTATTTGTTTTTCTTATTTTCTTCACCACATGCCATGACATCAGTTACTTTCTAGTTTCGTCTCACATATGCTATTTTCATGACTTGTGAATTCTATTGTGTTTTCGCATTGCCGTCGGTTTGTGTGCTTGTTCCATTCCTGACTGAAAACCAATATTTTTCAGGTTAGCTGTGGCTTCACTTAGCATGGGAGATACGGGTGTACTTGCAGACCAAAACCTATAAATTAGATAGATGTGATATCATTTCATTACTTGTAAGAACTTTATACTTTTCTTTAAATGTAAATCATGTAATAATTTGTAGATTGATTTAATAATATGAATGAGTAATATATGTTGTATTTTTGTGATTTTGATCATCTTGGCCATGACAACGTTCTATCCCGACTCTGCGGCGTAGGCTGGCTTGGATACGTCTCGTATCCGAAAAACGGGTACGGGTCATGACACCTGTGTACCTGCGTGCACTAAAGCAGGGGATGGTAGCTACAAGCGTGAGTGTTAATCATACACTGCAAGTATGATTAACTAGGCAATAATTTCCTGTACAAGTTCCCAAGCCGATCACATGTTAAAGATAATCATACACCTCACTCACATAGCTAGTTATTTCCTGATTACTGTACATGATGATTCATGTTCTCCAAATTACTTACAGTATTTTTATATATGTCATATTCATGTACATGTTTACCTTATCTTGAATATTCTCTCTGTTTACATAGTCTTTATTATTTACTGGAACAGTTATTAGAGATGTACTCCGCTCAAATCCTAACTTGATATATTTTTAGACGACTCGGATGACGGATGCCCTACTTACTACGTCCCACAAGGCATAGTAGGTATAGAACATGAGATTCTGATCTAGGAGGGCTTAGCCCCAGCTAATGAGGCTTTAGTGGCGACTTAGTTAGACTAGATTTTGTACTGAATATGTAATGCCCCGGTCCAAAAATACGTAGGACTAGGAGACGTATACATGCCAACTACGTATCGAGTGGACTCTAGCCCAGCTCGAATATGTATAAACTGTCTGGTTGTTCAAGAATCAACTACATCTCAATCCACTAAATATCGATAACAATAACGAATCAAGTTCAGTAAGGCTGATCAGACCGCAATACACTGATTCTAGAATAGATAAATATATTAGAGTGGATCTCCAATAACACATTTATTATGAACAAGCTAAAAAAATAGAAGCTTGTAAAAGACTAGGCTAATAACAGCGAGTATCAACTATTGAACAAATATAAATAAGGAAGAGAATGATACTAACAACAACCAAATATACCTAAAATCTTAGAGTTGCAACCATCATGCGTTAATATACCATACCTTTATCTAATACCTGGAGAGATCACCAGGTCCTAAGGGGACTAGCAAGACACATAATATACATGTCTACTGTACAGTAAATAACATACAAGAAAAATAGGAACAACAAGTAGAAGAAAGGATACCACATAAAGGAACTCTATAGCGCCCCAGAACTAGAATACTGGAGAGCAGGGACAGACACAGCCAGCTGCGTACATTGAAGTGCAACCCACCTCGTAATACGGTCACGACTATCTAGATGCATAAGGGTTTATCTATAATTCATCAGTCTCTTATGGTCAAGAACAAGCCTAGAGTCTCAATCTCAAGCAAGCAAATAATTATTACAAGATGTTATATCATCAGACATACAAAGTAAGGCATCCCAAACATTACATATTCAGATGATCATGAAGCTAGTCATATAAAATACGAGACTAGCAAGAGTTAAGTCATACAAGATCAACCTTAGGATTTGACAATTATGTAACAGCCCTTAGGCAGACAGAAATTAAGTTTCAACACGAGCTAACATGTGCTTGGCGGCTAAACGCCTCAAAAAAATAAGTTACAACAGAGTGAGAGAGCAAAAAAAAGAAACCCACTCATTACCAGGTTTACACCTAGTGTTCACCATCTGGCTGGAAGGCAATTAGATCCTCGGGTGCTACTCCAAAATTTGGCCAAATAAAACTAGCTGGGTCAGACCCCAGAAAGAGCAAGTGCCACAAGAGAGGCTCCACTTAGAAACTAAAACTAGCATAATGAATAGAAGAACCGATGAATAAACATAATTAAACAACATAAAAGACATGCTTTAAAGAATCATACTAGCTTGCATTAAGAAAATAAGAGGTAAAATATAATTCCTATGTTCATCATGAGACAATTATTCAGGCACGGCCAATCAAGTCCTACTCCTTGCTATCATTAGCTAACTAGGGTTATCACATGCCTAGTTACTAACAAGATACAGTAAGATATTCCCGCAGTCACAAAGTAATTAGAAAATTTGTAAAGAGGCCGACACTACGAAAATTCAACGTTTTAGCGACGACAATATCCGTCGCCAACCCGTCGGTAAATATTTTAGTGACGACCATATCCGTCGCCAACCCGTCGGTAAATCAGATTACCGACGGTTTGCCGACGGATTCGGGTCAAATACATCTGTCGGGATATGAATCGTCGCTAAAAACAATCCGTCGCCAAGTTGTCGCCAAGCGACGAATTTTCGGCAGCCATATTCGTACAATTAGCGACGACTGGCCGACGGGTTTCCGTCAAATCAAGTATCAAAAAGTTAGTAATATATCATCGTACAGACGAGGTCAATCCGTCGACAACTTGTTGGTGAACGCGTATCAGAGAGTTTCTGATACGCAACCTCCGTCGCTATTCCGTCGCGCATAGTCGCAAACTAGCGACGGATTGGCGACGACTTATCCGTCGCTAAGGCTCTGAAAATCTTTTATATTTCCAGAACCTAATCGATGGATTATCCGTCGCTTGGTTGTCGCCGTCCATCTCTAAATTAAAATTCTCCAGTTAGCGACGGATAATCCGTCTCTTGGTTGTTTCGAGCCGTCGCTTTTTAGTCGCTAGTCCGTCGCTAACTGGAAATTTTTTGAATTTTTTTTCCATAAAACAGAGCATTTCCTGTTCACACAACATCCGAAACATCGGAACATCACAATATGCATCACACATCACACATCACACATCACACATCACACAAACCAATATACATGACACACCAAAAAACAAATATCCATCACAAATACTTCACACAAACCAACATACAACACACACCAATATAAAAATCATATCATATCATATATATATATATATATATATATATATATATATATATATATATATACTAAGTCTAGATAATAACATCTAAAAACATCAAAGTCTAGATAAAACCATGTTTAGAAAATAAGAATCATGAAGAGTTGTAAAACCATACAAGTCAGTTGTCAGAATTAATAAGTCTACTGGAAACAAATCCAGTCAAAAATTATATCATATATATCTATTGTCGTCTATGCTGGGGCAGATAGAACTCCCTCAGCCAGCGCACATAAGTAGGATCCACGCCAGCAAGATCAATATCCAGAGGAGATGGATGACTGGAACTTTTGGTGCAACTGCCCTCTGGTGCCACCTCCTCCTTCACAGTTATCTCGGCTTTAGGAATCACTTCCTCCTTAATAGTAGGAGGAAATTCTTCCTTGATCTCCTCAGCAGCAGGAGGTCCCACTATCTCCTCAGCAGCAGGAGGTACCACTACCTCCTCAGCAGCCATCTGTGTCTCTCTCAAGCGAGATCCTCGGGTCTTGGGTGCCATCTGGTAAGACCATTAAATATCAATGAGAGTACGTATATACAAAATTCAACTCAGCTTCGTTTGACGATTTAATTTTGCACAATCTCGAGTATTAAATTATCCATAAAAATACACTTTAGAAATAGTTCAGATTCGGAAACACAAGAAGAATCTTAATTCAGACCATAAACACAAAATTTGTACCTATCACGTACAAACCTACTTTCAATCACTCTCGTAACTGGCCAATCACTCTCGTAAACATAGAATACCATTGCAAGAGAGTCACGAGAGACTAAACAATCTCCTAAACATTAATGTTTACGAGAGTGATTGGCCAGTTAAATCTCCTGTAACTGGCCAATCACTCTCGTAAACATTAATAATATTTTTTGGACCCATCTGCTCCTCCCTACTTCCCTTCTTCTCTCTCCTCACTCTCAGCCAACCAAAGCCTAGTCCAGACCAACATATACTAGAGCCTTCCCCTACTTCGTACCCGTCAGTTTGTTCTCCTCGAGTATTTAGGTCGATCGTCCGGACGCAATACAAGAAAATGATGAGGTGAATCCGCTACGATCGATACTAAGTACATACAGTCGAGGAGGTGGATCCTCTACCGACACCGATACCGATTCTGATACAGATATATCGATACCGATACCGATACCGATTCTGATACAAATACTTATACCGATACCGATTCTGATACAAATACCGATACCAATACCGATATAGATTCCAATAGTCCGATACCGATACCGATAGTTCAATACCGATTCTGATACTCATAGGAATAGCCCGATACCGATACCAATAATCATAGAAATAATCTGATATCGATATCGATACTCATAGAAATAGTCCGATACCGATACAAATAAACCTATCTATCACTAGTAGTGATACTCCTCTACACTAGGATACACTAGTAACCATACTCCTCTACACACTAGCTAGTAGTCTTACTCCTCTACATACTCCTCTACACTAGGATACACTAGTAGCCACCAACGATCGAAATCTTTTTACTAAGTTTATATATATATACTAAGAGATTTGTTTTGGTTTTAAAAAATTCTGTTTCGGTGTGTGTGTGTGTATGTATGTGTGTGTGTGTGTGTGTGTGTGTGTGTGTGTTACTACCGCCGACCCCCAACTCCCCGCTCCCACCACCGTCGATCCCTACCCCTACTACCTCCGACCCCAACTCCCACCCCCAGCCCCCAACCCCCACCCCCACAACCGCCGACCGCCATTCCCCCCACCACCGGCCCCTTAACCCCTGGCCCCCCTCCGCCCCCCTCCGCTGCCTTACATCCTCCCCGACCCCCACTACCGCCGACCACCACCACCCCCACCCCCGGCCCCCTCTGCTGCCCTACCCTCCACCGCCGACCCCCAACACCCCCACCCCGAAACCCCCCTCCGCTGCCCAACCCTCCGCTGCCCTACACCCCCCTTGCGACCCCCACCCCCACCACCGTCGACCTCCACCACCCCCACCCCAAAACCTCCCTCCGCTTCCCTACCCTCCCTAAGCGACCCCCCCCCCCACCACCAGCCCCCGCCGCCCCGACCACCGAGATAGAGAGAGAGAGAGAGAGAGAGAGAGAGACGTGAGAAAATTTGAGGGGGGGAATAAAAAGTTTCCCCCCTATCGGTTAAATTTAAGTTAGGGCTGGACATATAGCGATGGACTAGCGACGTATAGATGGCCGACGCTAGTCCGTCGCTATATCCCCTTAGATGGTCGACGAAATATCCATCGCTATGTGGTCGATAAATTTCGTGCCAATTTTTTTAATATTTCTGGCCAACTTTTGACAACTAAGTGACGGCATAGCGACGACTTCATGATCCGTCGCTATATCTCGGGCGACTTAATGATGGATTGGCGACCTTTGCTCGCCCTTAAAATAAAAAAAATTTGTCAGCTTTTCGACGGCAATCAGTCTGTACTTAGTCGGTAGCCCATCACTATTAGCGACGGATGTTATCCGTCGCTAATGGCCCGTCACCAAATGGCTATATTTTGGTAGTGTTTTCTCAATGCAATCAAGTGTCTCATGCAATCTAAACTCAAGTGTGGAAACCTCAGTAGAATTATCATAAGGAGAAGTATTTCTAGCATCATTCAATAAGTAATTAAGCTTTTCATTCTCACGTTTATAGGATAATATCCTTTCGAGCTTGCTTATACTTATCTAATACTTTTTTGTGTTCTTCTAATATATCGTTGAAAGCATCAGATAACTCATCATAAGAAAATTTACTCTCTTCATAAAAAGAATTATTTTGTACCTCGTTAGATAATGCCATTGAGCATAAATTTGCAGCTTGATAAGGTCTCTTTTATTCTTCATAATCTATTGCTTCGCTTTCACACCATATGCTCATGCTAGCGTACTTGTGAGATGATGATCTTTCTTTATTTGATCATTCTTAGTGACTCTCCTTTCTAGTAATAGTGCAATCTTCTTAGATGTGGCCTATTTTCTTGCAGTTGTCATTACATACAAGCTCTTCTTCGTATAAGGGATTGTGTTGTACCTTAAATCCTAATTTCATCATGCACATATTTGTATCAATATGAAGACTATCCTCCTCTCTGGAGTTGGTAGCTTTGCTTTCATAACTGTACTCATAAGTAGCTTCAAGAACTTTCCAAATTTTATGAGATGTTGTGTAAGTAATAATAAGATTGAATACATTTATGTCTACAACACAGTAAAAGGTATTCATAGCTTTTGTATCAAGGCTAGCTAACTTATTCTCTTCCTCCGTGTAACTATAATAAGTCTTGTTGATTATAGAGGATGTAAGAATAGAAGTGATAGTAGGCTTTTTGTAGCCATTGACAATAATTGACCATAAGTCAAAATCTAGAGACTTCAGGTAGAAGCTCATTCATGTCTTCCAATAACTATAGTTTGTTCCATCAAATAGTTGGAGTCTATTTAAGGATTGCTCTTCAGTTGTGAAGTACATACTTGTCATATGTGATACTGTGATCTATGTAACAGCTGTAATAAATAAGAATATGATAGCAGTATTACCTCGCTTTACCTGTATAACCCGCTTTGATACCAATTGTAGGAGCAATTGGTATGAGCAATAATACCTCTATAAGGAGCACCTGCTCTGATACCAATTGTAAATACCAATAGTAGGAATGACATATAAAATACTATACCCTAGAGGGGGATAAATAGAGTAGGCAGCAGAAATTAGCTATTAAAAATTGTTAGTAGCAAGATCACATAATATATATCACAGATATGTAAATAAAAAGTAGAGAGCAAATACAAACACAAGGATGTATACTGGTTTCCCTCTTATGAGGACTAGTCTAGTCGGAAGAACTCTAGCTTCCAGTTGAATCCACTATGGAAAAATATCGTAAGTTTTCATCCGAAGTTCTTGCAACTTCTACAACGCGAGCTTTGATCTGAAGTACTCAACTAACATCAATTGTGAAGTGTCTGTCACTCCTCGTTCCCAGAATACATATTTTAATATGTGTACTGCTTGAATATATTTATTTAATATTTATCATATATTTGTTCTGTATTTAATTCCTTTAATTTTATGCTAATTATTTTTCTATATTTTATTTTCTGCTTTTGCTTAGCTCTTGGTTTATTTTGTTCATGTTGAACCAGCTTGGTTTAGCTTGGTTCATCATGATAAGGGATGGATGGCCTAGATTATGTAGGAAAGAATGGGTGGGGGAGATTAACTTGGGCCAGATATTTATACCCCTTTTCTTTCTCTCTTTCCTCACAAACTCTCATTTCTCTTCCTCCACCAAAAACCCTAACCCATTGGGAGAGGCAAGTACACCTTGCACACCATGAGGGATTTCATGCATCCCTATTTATTTTTAGTCTATATTGTTCTTCTTTTCTTCCTCTACAAGTTTAGGACTTGAAGTTTTTAATTTCCATGGATGGTGGTGTGTAGATCTAAGTTTTTAAGTTTCGGGTTTTATAGGTTTTTGTGATTTTAATCTATCAAACTTTGTTGTTTTCAAAAACAAGTTGTTCCATGTTGTAGAGAATTCAATACTAGTCAATTTTGACCTTTATTTCGCCCAAAACTGAGTCCGGTAGCCCAAGTTATGGCCTTTGGAAGTTCTTGGAACTCCATGGCCGGAGCTTGCTGGTGCAGCAACACATGCAGTCCATGCGGCGCATGTAGTCCATACGGCACATACAGTCCATGCGGTGCATGCAGTCCATGCGGCACATGTAGTCCATACGGCATATGCAGTCCATGCGGCGCATGCAATCCATATGGCACATGCAGGCCATACGCCACATGCAGTCCATGAGGCACATGCAGTCCATGCGGCATATACAGGCCATGCGGCCACATGCAGTCCATGCGGTACATTCAGTCCATGCGGCCACATACCACTTATTGCATGTTAATATTTTAATACATATTGTTGTGTGAAGTATGCCCTGTGTCTTGATTGGTTTGTGGATACCCAGAATGACTGGAACTTAACCCTGAGAGTTATAGACTCGATCATACTAAATACTAGTTTGACTTTCATGCCTGATCACGAATTGACATTGATTTTTACTTCGACTAATGATTGATCATGCGTTCCTAGTTGGAACTAAAAGACTGGCTAGTCGTCTTATTGAATTGAATGTGACACATTTATATATTAACCATAAACCATTGCAATCGACTAGCCGATCCCGAACATTGGCATATGGACACGTACAGACTTCAACTTATTTCTACAAAAGCAGCATGTGTACCTTACAGTCAAGGCATGATTATTCCGTGGCTAGGTTTGATTGTTGTATTACGCTATGTAAGACCTATAACCTAACCGCACGGGCATCGTTGTAGAGTTATGCAAATCGTACTTTGTATGAAAGTACTTATTCTGAATGACCATGATCCACGACATAAGATTTTAATTAACATAGGGACTATTAAGTTAAATAAAATAACTATTGCATGGAGAGAATGGTACTTGCTATTTGAGGTCTAACCTCTCTGGTTTTGTATGGCCAGATTTAGAGCCAGTCCCCGAGGACTCAGCTTACTTCCACCTCCAAGATGGTCAATACTAGAGTGATGATCGTAGAAGGACACGAGTGGATTCCTTGCTTCCCTGCTCATTTTTACTACTTACTTTACTTTGGCCGCTTGGCACCGACATGTTAGTCGGACTGTCTTGCACTTACTTTTACATAATTGTAACTATGTCAGACTGCAGCTGATAACGATTGTGTATACCTTGTTATATCATTTGGCTATGTTTTGTAAAGCCAGATCTCAAGAACATTTTGACTGAGCGCTTGGTACGCCGTACTGCTTATTCTTACACGTTCTCTACTTACTGCTTTTCATTGAATAATTGGGACAATAGAAGTTGAGTAACCCTAGTGAGACTTTCATGTAGTATGCCCCCCTCGTCTTTTAGACAGCAATGATCGTATTATACGGTATTTCTTTACCCGTAATACGTAGCTGGCTGAGTCATTCTCCCATTCTCCGGTATTCTGGTTCTGGGCGTGACAAGTTTTTAGTGGTGGCCCATGCAGGTCTGATTTCAGACTTGTGGGGTATTTTAATTTATAGAATGTCTCAATCACACATGTTTTTCCTTGATCTCATGATTCGTTACTCTCGACCCTAGCTTGACATTCCGGTATCCTTTGACTTCATTGATCTTTTCTTTCCGATCGTTTGATTATTCACTTGTCCCTTTTCTTAGGGGTACCTCGTCCGCATCTGTCAGAGCTGGACAACAACAACAAGGGCAATACGAACAACATGACCATGTTGATCAGCAATAAAGGCCAGTACTACCTCAAGAGAACATCCAAGAAGAGGTGATAGTGGAACCAACAGCTGGACCGCAGTATCCGGAGGTTCCAACACCACCTACAGTTCTGCCTACCCCTGTGGCAGTAGACACGCCACCCATTCTTGAAATCATAAGAGGGATGATGGCTACTCAGAAACATCAGATGTTGGCCCAGCAACGCATGCACACTCAGCTGCAAGAGAAGAATGTATTGCTCAACCAAGGATTGCAAACGGCTTTGGAAAGAGGAGTGGGGACTGATTCAGGGGCATCAACCAGGTTCTGTAAGTACAACCCCCATCGTTTCGAGGGTACGAAAGATGCCATTTCAGCAGATGCATGGCTTAAGGACATCGAGGCTATTCTGACAGCGGCTAAGGTATCGACAGAAGAGCGTGTGGATCAAGTGAAGCTGTTACCTCAGGACCTCGCACGTGATTGGTAGGAATCAGATGAAATGGGCATCGAATGTCCTATAGCTTGGGATAATTTTACTGCGAGGTTCAAGATGAAGTACTATGGAGTTGTAGCACAGTTCGAGCTACAACAGAAGTTTATCAACCTCAAGCAGGCTGGCAAGACACTGGATGCTTATGCAGCAGAGTTCTATAGACTGAATAGGTTCGCCCTGGAGATGGTAGCAACGGAAAGCCAGAGGGCTATAAGATTTCAGCAAGGATTCCATCTTGAACTCTTGTAATTGATAGAGGGGCACAACTACCAGACTTTCGATGATGTATTGACGACAACCCGGAGGCATAAGATCACAATCCAGAGGATCACATCAAGGACTGGAGGTCAGAAGAGATCTCATAATCAGATTGAAGGAGGAGGGGGAGTAGTACCCCGGATAACAACACAATCTCCTGGCATTCGCATTCACGATGTGGCGATACGAGGGCCAGCACCACCAACAAGACAACAACAACAGCAGCAAAGGAAGAACCAGCAACCCCCAGCAGGCTGCAGCTATTGTGGGAAGGCAGGGCACACTAGAGGTGTGTGTCGGGCATTGAACGAATAGTATTTGATATGTAGAAGTCCAGATCATCGATTTTCTATCTATCCTATGAATTCGAGGTTAGAAGGACCAGTACAATAATTTTCTGTGCTGCCAGCACCAGGGACAGGCCAGTATCAAGGACCAGCGGTAGCAGTGAGACCGTTGGCACAATGCCCGTTGATGTTACAAGCTCAGATGTTTCGGCAGTAGGGACCGCTGATGCTGCAGCAGCAACAAAGACCATCCCAGTATCACCAAGGCAGGGGCCAGCAGCAATACTAGGCTAGACCGCAGCATGGGAACCAACAAGGAGGCCGAGGGCAGGCTTTCAACCTGTCCTTGGAAGAGGCATTGGCATCGGAAGATATTATGGCAGGTAACATTCTCGTCGTCTCATATCCCGCAGTAGCATTGTTTGATTCAGGAGCATCACACTCATTTATATCTGCACAATTTGTGACACGACTAGGAATGGAATTCGAGGCATTGTCAGGGAGGTTGAATATACTCACTGGTAATGGGCTCGTAGGAGTTAGTAGAGTTATTCTAGCGTGTAGAGTTGTAGTTTGCGGGCGTTCCTTACCCGCTAGGTTGATAGAATTTCCTGTTGGTAATTTTGACGTTATCTTAGGCATAGACTAGCTGAAAGACAGTCATGCGACAATAGATTGTCGTAGAGGGAGTATATCCTTTAATATTCCAGGCATGAAGCGGTTTACCTTAGTCAGATCGGAGACATACCAACATAAACAAAGAGTAGTGACAACAATGGAAGAAGTTTAAGTCCCAAAGTTAGTTGAAGTGTTTCTTGATATATTTTTCGAAGAACTTCCAGGTCTACCACCGGTTAGGGATATTGAGTTCAGTATAGAATTGGCACCTGAAACTAAACCGATATCAGATCGAGTTTACAGAATGGCAGATTCAGAGCAGGCCAGGGTGTTTCAGCACACAGAGGAACTGAAGGCGAATAAGTTCATTCGAGTTAGCGAATCACCATGGACAGCACCAGTGGTACTTATAGGGAAGAAGGATGGGTCATTAAGATTGTTTATTGACTATAGAAAGCTCAACGCGGCAACAGTAAAAAATAAGTACCCACTACCAAGGATCGACGAATTGTTTGATTAGTTGAACAGAGCAAGAGTTTTCTCCAAGATAGATCTTCGATCAGGGTATCATCAAGTTAGAGTTCGAGAAGAGGATATTCCCAAGACGACATTCAGGTCAAAGTATGGGCATTACGAATTCTTAGTAATGCCGTTTGGTTTGACCAATGCTCTAGCAATATTTATGGATTTGATGAACCGCATCTTTATGCCGTACTTAGATCGATTTGTCATTGTGTTCCTCGACGACATTCTCGTATAATCATCTAGTGAAGAAGAGCATGAAGATTACCTCAAGAAAGTGTTACAGGTTCTGAGAGAGAACCAGTTATACGCCAAGGTCAGCAAGTGTGAGTTTTGGACGGATCATATTTTATTCTTGGGGCACATCATATCAGGGGTTGGAGTAGCAGTGGATCCCAAGAAATTAGAAGCAGTAGAAAGTTGGCCAATGCCTAAAACTGTAGCAGATGTGCGAAGTTTCTTAGAATTGGCAGGATATTACAGAAGGTTTGTATCAGACTTTGCAAGACTCTCAGCATCCATGACCCGCTTGACACGGAAGGATGCGCCATTCATTTGGTCGGCAGAGTGCCAAGCATCATTTGAGAATTTGAAGCAGAAGTTGATCACGACACCTATTCTTATATTACCGATTGGACCCGGAGGTTTTACTGTATATTATGATGCGTTAGGAAAGGGACTTGGGTGTGTCCTAATTCAACATGGGAAGGTGATAGCGTATGCATCTAGGCAACTTCGAGACCACAAAAAGAATTATCCGACTCATGACTTGGAGTTGGCAGCAGTAGTATTTGCTTTGAAGCTATGTAGGCATTACTTGTATGGTGATCGAGTGGACATGTACACAGACCACAAGAGTCTGAAGTACATCTTTACTCAGAAGGAACTGAACATGAGACAGAGAAGATGGTTAGAGTTGATCAAGGATTACGACGTAGAGCTTAAGTATCATCCAGGCAAGGCTAATGTGGTAGCAGACGCACTTAGCAGGAGAGGCAACGCATTTATGTTGACATCACAAAAACATATTTTAGAAGATCTTCAAGTGATGGGCATCGAGGTTATACTTCCTAGTGATATAGAAATTCTGGCAAGTCTACGAGTTTAATCCGACTTGGTAGACAGGATCAAGGCAGCTCAGGCACGGGACCCAAGGATTCAGAAGCTTAGGACAGAATATGAGTCAGGACTCAGGAAGGAGATAAAAATTCACGAAGATGGTACACTTAGATTTGGAACACGTCTATGTGTGCCAAGTGGAGATATCAGACATGAGGTTATGACAGAAGCCCACAGTTCTCAGTATTCTATACACCCCGGAGGGACCAAAATATACAAAGATATCAAGCAGCACTTCTGGCAGAACGAAATAAAGAGAAAGATAGCTAGATTTGTTTCCCGTTGATTAATATGTTAGCAAGTGAAGGCAGAACAACAGAGGCCAGCTGGATTATTACAACCGCTTTCTATCCTAGAATGAAAGTGGGAGCATAACATCATGAACTTTGTGACCGGTTGACCGAGATCACCATGTGGTAAGGATGCTATTTGGGTAATAGTAGATCGGCTTACAACGGAGGTACATTTTTTTTAGAGTAGGGCAATCTACATGAAAGTTAGCAGAGTTGTATATGCAGCATATAGTCAGGTAGCATGGGGTCCCTGTCAGTATTGTGTCAGATAGAGATACCCATTTTACATCACATTTATGGAAGAGTTTACATCATAGTCTGGGTACCAAGTTAAGATTTAGTACAGCTTACCACCCACAGACGGATGAGCAATCAGAAAGAACAATTCAGACTTTAGAAGATATGTTACGAGCTTGCACCCTAGATTTTGGAGGCTCTTGGGAGAGTCACCTGCACTTAGTCAAATTTTTGTACAACAACAGTTATCAAACTAGTATCCAGATGGCGCCATTCGAAGCACTATACGGTAAGAAGTACAGGTCGCCACTGGCATGAGATGATATCCGAGAGAGGAAGATGTTAGGTCCAGAGAAGATTGTTCAGACGGTTGAAGTGGTTAAGAGGATTAGTGAGCGACTTCGAGTTGCGCAAGATCGGCATCGTCATTGGGCAGACCAGCATCGTAGGCCGCTAGAATTTTCTGTTGGGGACCACGTGTTCCTGCGGATCTCACCTACTCGTGGGATCATTAGATTTAGCATTCGCAGGAAGTTGAGTTCGCGATACGTAGGCCCATTTGCTATCCTCGATAGGGTAGGCGATGTTACTTATCGTTTGTCCTTCCACCTTCGTTATGAGAGGTGCATGATGTATTTCATGTATCTCAGTTGCGTAGGTATGTATCAGACCCAAACCATATCCTCGATCATTCTAAGATGGTTGTTGGTACCAACCTGTCTTACGAGGAACAACCTGTATCTATTTTGGACCGAAGGGAGAAGATACTCAAGAACCGAACAATTAGCCTTGTCCATGTTGCTTGGGGTCATCACTCCTTAGGAGAGTCAACGTGGGAACGTGGGGATGATATCCGATCACGGTATCCACACCTATTTGACTCACAAGGTATATTTCTTTCCGTGAACCTTGATTGTCTTGATTTCTCATGCTTATCACCCTATGAGTAGAAATTGCTTGATGTCGTAGATTGATAAATATAGATATATTACTTGCTATTGATATTGTAAGATGACTGTTTGCTTGCTAAAATTGCTTGTACTTGGATTAGTCTAGCTCTGATATTTCTATCCTGCTTGAATTTGAAGTTTCGAAGACAAAATTTTTCTAAGGAGGGTAGAGATGTCACTCTCTGTTCCCAGAATACGTATTTTAATACGTGTACTGCTTGAATATATTTATTTAATATTTATCATGCATTTGTTCTGTATTTAATTTCTTTAATTTCATGTTAATTATTTTTCTGTACTTTATTTTCTGCTTTTGCTTAGCTTTTGGTTTATTTTGTTCATGTTGAGCCAACTTGGTTTAGCTTGGTTCATCATGATAAGGGATGGATGGCCTAGATTATGTAGGAAGGAATGGGTGATGGAGATTAACTTGGGCCAGATATTTATACCCCTTTTCTTTCTCTCTCTCCTCACAAACTCTTCTCTTCCTCCACCAAAAACCCTAACCCATTTGGAGAGGAAAGTATACCTTACACACCATGAGGGATTTCATGCATCCCTATTTATTTTTAGTCTATATTGTTCTTCTCCTCTTCCTCTACAAGTTTAGGACTTGAGGTTTTTGATTTATATGGATGGTGGTGTGTAGATCTAAGTTTTTAAGTTTCAGTTTTTATGGGTTTTTGTGATTTTAATCTGTCAAACTTTGTTTTTAAAAAAAAATAAGTTGTTCCATATTGTATGGAATTCAATTCTAGTCAATTTTGACCTTTATTTCGACCAAAATCGAGTTCGGTAGACCAAGTTATGGCCTTTGGAAGTTCTTGGAACTCCATGGCCGGAGCTTGCTGGTGCAGCAGCACATGCAGTCCATGCGGCGCATGCAGTCCATGCGGTACATACAGTCCATGCTGCGCATGCAGTCCATGCGGCACATACAGTCCAGGCGGCACATGTAGGCCATGTACCATATGCATGCCATGCGGCACATGCAGTCCATGCGGCACATGTAGGCCATGTGGCACATACATTCTATACGGCACATGCAGTCCATGTGGCACATGCAGGCCATACGGCCACATGCAGTCCATACGACACATACAGTCCATGCGGCACATGTAGTCCATACGGCGCATGTAGTCTATGTGGCGCATGCAGTCCTTACAGCACATGCAGGCCATGCACCACATACAGTCCATGCGGCACATGCAGTCCATGCGGCACATGCAGGCCATACGGCCACATGTAGTCCATGCGGCATATGTAGTCTATGCGTCACATGCAGTCCATACGGCCACATGCCACTTGTTGTATGTTAAAATTTTAATACATATTGTTGTGTGGAGTGTGCCCTGTGTCTTGATTGGTTTGTGGATACCCAGAATGACTGGAACTTAATCCTGAGAGTTATAGACTCGACCATACTAAATACTAGTTTGACTTTCATGCCTGGTCACGAATTGACATTGATTGTTACTTCGACTAATGATTGATCATACGTTCCTAGTTGGAACTAAAAGACTGGCTAGTCGTCTTATTGAATTGAATGAGACACGTTCATATATTAACCATGAACCATTGCAATCGACTAGCTGATCCCGAACATTGGCATATGGACACGTATAGACTTCAACTTATTTCTACAAAAACCGCATGTATACCTTACAGTCAAGGCACGATTATACCGTGGCTAGGTTTGATTGTTGCATTACGCTGTGTAAGACCTACAATCTAACCGTACGGGCATCGTTGTAGAGTTATGCATATAGTACTTTGTACGAAAGTACTCATTCTGAATTACCATGATCCATGACATGAGATTTCAATTAACATAGGGACTATTAAGTTAAATAAAATAACTATTGCATAGAGAGAATGGATTCCCGAGTTCTTACATGGCAGCCATCTCGGGACAATTAGTGCCCCGACATGCCGGCTGGTTCCCACAGATACTGCATACCTGCTACACGGGCAGGGAGTGGTATCTGTTTATGTTTTTCTGCATATTGATGATGGGCGTCCTGCTGGGATACGTCTAATTCATGACTGGCGCAATTGATTATTAGGTAGACTAGCCTTGCTTGTACATTATAAGAACTGAGGAATTCCTTATTGCACATTTTTAGGACAACTTGGAACTTAAAGTTAGCAAGCCGTAGTAGTTGTACTGCCATTTAAATTAATTTATTTGTGTACTATACCTACTATGTTAACTACTGATATGAGCAGAATGTCAGGATATGATGAGTCAACTTCTGTCCTTATTTGGTTGGAAAATTGGCTTGAAGTATCGTGATGTTGTGTGAATCCCAGTAGCAAGCAGAGACATTATTTATCATATTCTTAACCCTTATCACTGGTTCTAATTCTTCATGTCATGCTTCCTTTGTGGTACTTCCTATTTGAGGTCTAACCTCTCTGGTTTTATATGGCCAGATTTAGAGCCAGTCCCCGAGGACTCAGCTTACTTCCACCTCCAAGATGGTCAATACTAGAGGGATGATCGTAGGAGGACACGAGTGGGTTCCTTCCTTCCCTGCTCGTTTTTTGCTACTTACTTTACTTTGGCCATTTGGCACCGACATGTTAGTCGGACTGTCTTGTACTTACTTTTATATAATTGTAACTATGTCAGACTGTAGCTGATAATGATTGTGTATACCTTGTTATATCATCTAGCTATGTTTTGTAAAGCCAGATCTTAAGAATATTTTGACTGAGCATTTGGGATGCCGTACTGCTCATTCTTACACGTTCTCTACTTACTGCTTTTCATTGAATGATTGGGACAATAGATGTTGAATAACCCTAGTGAGACTTTCATGTAGTATGCACCCCCTCGTCTTTTAGACAGCATTGATCGTATTATACAGTATTACTCTACCCGTAATACGTAGCGGGCTGAGTCATTCTCCCGCTCTTCGGTATTCTGGTTCTGGGGCGTGACAATGTCTTTCTTCAATCAAGCCTCTGATTATAATTACTCTGAAACTTCTAGACCGTACCGTACTGGCAAATCGACTAGAGGATTGTAATTGGCTTGGGATTTGAAAATGAAAAGCTCAGAACACTTTGGAAGACGATTAAGCTTAGAGAGAAGAGATGAGAAAGTGAATGAGTGAGTTAAAATGATTGAAATCTTTCTCTATTTATAGGTTTTCCAAAGACAGAATTATGGCAGAATTCGGACAGAATTCGGGCAGAACTCTTTGAGAAAATCTTGGCAAATAGCCGTTGCATCCGTAACTACGGAAAGACCAAGTTCAAAATCCAATGGGCACTAACCGAACTCAGGCCGAATTCTGTTGGAATTCTATTAGGGTTTTTGCAAATTGGTTTTTGGGATTTTTGAAAAGTCTGACAGTTTAGGAAGTAGTTTGGGCTTTTGTAAGTGGGCTTGTTTTTAAAATGAAAGGGTATTTTGAAAACGTTTCTTGGGTAGCCTATTTGCCAGTATGACGTAGTGTACATCGTATTCCTAGACTCAATAAATGTGAAAATTACATTGATAAAATAGGAAAACCAAGAGCCCTTTGATGACGCCTTTTTCCTTGACGTCGGTCGTCCAAAGATAAACATATCTGGAAATCTGAGTACCATTCGGGGGCTTCGCCCCCGAACATCCACAGGGGGCGCTGCCTCCTTGACCCCTATCTACTGACCGGGCAGCGGAACCCCCGATGCGAGCCCCGGATAGGTCGTTGGGCAGTTCAGAGAAATCTCCTTGTATAACGTCATCTTTGGCATATCATTAATTCTCCATTGGATATGTCCTGGTTTGATCATATTTGATCATGCTTACTACTTGTCTACAAGTACATGTTAGACAAACAAAGCAGTATACAATAGCAAATAAGATATAGTACATTAGAATAATGCTAAGTTTAAGTAGCAACATGATAGTGATTACATAAATTTTAGTGATGTCATTATGTTAAACGTAATTGATTAGCCATATTAAAAAATATGATATAATCATTGGGCTAACAATGTTTTGTCCAATAAGAGAGATATGTCCTTGCTATCTTTAATTTGTCTGCTTGTGTCACTGCGATGTGTTCCTAATTTAAAAACTATCAATTATGCACTATCTGTGCCTTGCAAAAGTAAAATTTATACTTGTAGGACATCACGCCCAAGCGAGGACGGACAGTTCCTAGAGATAAATGCAATGACGAATGACTCTGCAAAAATTGGTGCGTGACATTTACCTTCCAACAAATTTTATATGTATGACCTAGACGAGTCCACCTTCATTCATGCCTATCATGTACCAGTTAAACTCATCTCCTTGTATACTATTTTCATGCACGACATTCAGGTCAAAAGTCTCAATTTTAGGAACTACTGTGCAACTGTTGACCATTCCAGTTTAAAATTGGAGGCTCAACTTTGACTTAAATCTTTCAACCCAGTATATAGTTATGATCTACTCGAAGTCCACTATGCACATGTCACAAGTGTGCCACTCAATTGAGTTCCTATGTGCTACTTATACACAAAAGTCATATTTTTGGGCTTTTGGAACCCAACTAGTCTACACCGATCCGAAGCTAACCAAACTAGAAGTGGTAGAGCCTAATCTAGGTTGCCCTAACCAAATATGGCCACATTTGATTGACTTTTTTTTTACTTTTATTTAGTCAAGTGGCAATTGAAATCAAAACTAACATAAATCGTAAGACTTTCCTAAATTGGATCCATCAAATCTCTCGAAAGATATCAATCGTACCTTTTACTAGGGAGTCCATAAACCTACCCAACTACATGCAACTGAAGCCTACAACCCTCTTTCCTACCTATCTTTATAAATATCTATCAACATAGGGCTGGCCATCCCTCACAAACCCGATCACACCGACCCCCCACACACTAGTCAATATGACATAAATTATTCATACACCAACCAAATCGTGTCTCATCTTCAACCCAAATTCTAAGAAAAAGTTTCCTGCACCTATTATAAATTTCCATCTCTAGGTCTACAAATTTTCTTTCCATAAATCCTTCATCTTTATCTCTTTGTTATCTATGTTATGTGATGAACAAAATACCTTTGTGTAAGACCCAGTTTTCTAAAATTAGGGTATTTTTGAAAAATTATTATTTTTATTATTTATTAATGGTGTTTTAGTCATGATATGATTTTTGGTGATTTTAGTTAATTTAAAATTATTTTCTAAGTCATGGCTTATGACTTTGTGATTTTACTAGTATAACCCTAGTGTAAACCCTAGAGATTTCATAACCTAGAAACTAACCATGATCATGTGAGCCTAGCCATAGGTTTAGAACATCAAATTAGGGCTTTTTAGTCAAAAGGGTATTTTGGTAATTTATTAGAATTTATTTGGAATTATTTGGATTTATGTGTTTTTATTATTATTTTAATTAGTGGATTAGTGTCATGTTAGCCCTAACCTAGTTTACCCTAACCTAGAGATTAGCAACTAACCTAGAAGACTAAGTGTAGGTATTTACTTTATGTTGTAAATATCTTAGGATTGAAATATCTTAGATATTTGCTTTATAGATATTTTTCATAAAACCTAGAAATATCTACTTGGTCCAAGACTTAGAAGCTAAGTTAGCAAGGTGGAAAGGAGCCCTAAATATCTACCCTACCCCCCCTGGCAGCCACACCCTACCCCATTCCATATAAACACCCCCTCCCTCTTCATTCATGCTATTTTTCATTTCACAAAAACCTAGTTTTCCTTCTACTTTCACACCCTCACCACTTAACCAATTTAGCTCCAAATTGAGCCCAGTTTCTTGTATTAGACTCCCCTGCACTAGAGGATACCAATTGTGGCTTGCTAGCAAGGATTTGTGAAGCTTTGGACATTGGGAGTCGAAGAAGGATTTCATTCAAATAGGCCTATATTTGAGGATTTTGTACTCATAGGTAACATGCCCTAAAACCCATTAATAGTGTGTTTTCTCTTCATAGTTGCATGCATCTAGGTACCATGGAACTGTAGGTCAAGTTTGGTAGGAAGTAGGTTCGATTTGGTGTCCGTATCGGACACGTATCTGTGTCTTAATTGCAGTGTTTGGTGAAATGCCACTTAGGATTTAATGTTGTGTTTTTGTAAAACAAATTATATTTTTGGGTAGCCCTAGATGTGTAGGACACGATTCCCTAGGACTGAGCATGAATTGGACACTGTTCGTGTCCAAAACAGGACACGAACCTACTGATTTTAACACACTGTTTATACTGTGCACACTGTAAACACGCAAGTGTTTGACACTTCGTGTCGTGTCTACACGTGTTGTGGACACGATACAGTGACCTAGACACGTACCCTGACACCTCACCTATCCTAGGACACGACCACGACACCATAAGTTGCACACACGTGGCCCTAGACTCGTCGACACGCGTGTACGACGCAGCACGACAGTGCGCGCGGCTCCCCTGCTGCTGCACATCTCGTACTCGCTGCACGTGACACGTGGACACGTGCCACTTGGCACGAGGGTAGGGGCACCCTCTGACAACCTACCCATGAAGTTTTATGCGCCCACGTGTCGAGTCGGACACGTACGAGCGCGCACACGGGAAATGCACTGTGCGCGCGGCTGTCAAATTTGGGCACTGATACGCGTGTCCCGTGTCTCGCACACGCGACGTGGACACGTGTCAGGGTGTCCTAACCCTAGCCCTACACTAGGTCGACACTGGGACACAACCACGTGGGTTGTGTTGTGTCGTGTCGTGCACACGAACGACATGAACTCGTGCACGACGCTGTGACACTGTGGTGTCTGAATTTACCCGATTGGGTATTTTGACTCCTGGACACGTTGTGTCGTGTCGTGGTGGACACCTAGGGACACATGACACGTGTACACCTAAGGGCTCGATTACCAACCATTAGTGTCGAGCCATAGCTCGGTTTAGTGCACGAATTTGGGATTACCTAGTTCGAGTGCACAGTGCACTTATTTCCTGATTTTGGGATTATTCCCAGTTTTTCAGAAATGAAATTCAAAACCTATTTTGATATGATTAATGCATGTATATATGTATTTTCAGTGTATAAATACGTAGTATATATGTATTTGTGAGTGTGGGTGAAATTTGGGGGTATTTGGTAGAGTATAGGTGGAGTTATATATATATACATATGTATGTATATATGTTACTGTGTATGTGTGTGTTGAGGGCTGGATTTGGTTCCAGGAACCACCCCCTTCCCTTCCTGTGTGTCAGTGTCCCTCTCCCTCTATTCATTCTCTCTCTCTCTTACTCTATGTTTCTCTCTCTCACTTTCTCTCTATATATATATGTAATATATATATATATATATATATATATATATATATATATATATATAGTTTCTTCCCTCTCTATATGTAAGTTTTTTATATATATATATGTATATATATATATATGATATATATATATGTGGTATTATATATAGGTTGGATATATATGTATGTATACATAGAGGGTATATGTAAATAGGGATATATATATCTATATTATATACATTGATGTATATATGAGAGTATATATATATGCATTATATAGGTAGCTGTATATATATATATATATATATATATATATATATATATATATATATATATATATATATATATATATATATATGTGTTAGTGTCTAGATATCATAGCCTATGGCCTATGGCCCATGACCTATGAGTCTAGAAATGACCAACAGGTCTAGTTGACTAGTTTGACTATAGGTTGACCATTGTTGACCATGGTTGACCAAAGTCAACTATAGGTCAAACCTTGACCTAATTGACCTAGAATGGACTTAGATGGACTCTAAATGACTTGGTGACTAAGGTTTGACTAAACCCTAGACTGTAAACTAGTTGGTTAGGGTTTTGACCTATATAAGGGTATTATTGTAACTTGAGTTATATGGGTAGTCCCATGTAGATGAAGATATGTATGGGGTTAAGTGAGATAATAGGAGTTGAGTCTTGATTTGAGTTAGAGTATGGATTTGCTTGATTATAGGGTTAAGTTTGGTTTGTACTATATGTATTTGTGAGTGATATACCTTGTATAGGAAGTTGGTTATACCTTAGCCTAGTATTATAGTATCTTAGGTATTCTAAGACAGGTTAGCCTATGTTTGGTTTTGAGTTAGCCTTATAGGGTTTGACTGGATCTTGACCATTAGTCAAGATTAACCTAATTATCTTACTGACTAGTCTATGATTAACCAAAACCTTAGTTAGTCTAAGTTTGACTTAGACTTGACCCAGATTGATCATGTTGACTAGTATTTGACTAGTTTGATTAGAGTGTTGACCAGGAGTTGACTTTAACCTAGATTAGACTTGTTTAACCTTGTTTGACCTTGTATGACTTAGTTTAACTTCTTGTGACCTAGTATGACTTGATTTGACTTAGTTTGACTGTAGTGTTGACCAAGTTTGACTTTGACCTAGATTGGCTTAGAATTCATATAGATTGCATTGTAGATTTCATTTACCTTCATTTTGGACATGTCATAACTGTATTGCTCTATTTTAGGACATTGTGACCCTGGTACAGACATCTGATATTACACTACTCTTTCCAGAGTAACAGGCGAGTACATTCTCTGATAATTCTCTCATTTATTTGTCGATTACTGTATTTCAGTTCTAGTTAGTTCTATGTGATTCCCTGTATCGACACGTATGGATATTTCTGGATTCATGTATGCGACACATACCTTACTTACTGATCTCTATTACTGGAATCACTGGAATCATTCCGAAATCATTTCTGGAATCATTATTTGGCCGGATTCATCTCGATTTTTGTGTCTTGTACTGGATTCACTTGCTGGAAGGGGAAATATTGAGTAAGACATGTAGACATACCCCAAATCTGGAATCTCCTACTGGAATCTACCGGAAGCATAGCCATCTCTTGCCCGATCAGTGAGAGATGTGCCTGATACCTACAGCCGTTTACATGTCGACCTCGGTATTTTAAAACACACGGTTAGATCATAGTTGGACTCACCCTGGTTTCATTGATCACTGTTGGACTCATCTTGTACTGGAAATTATCTGGTATCAGATTATATGGACTGGACTCACACTGGGATTATATTAGACTTATATCGTACTGTCTGGACTCACACATAATATTCTAGTTCAGTTAGCTTTTACTACAGTCTTCATTGCCATGATTCTTCTCTTATTTTAGTTACCTTTCTTTTCTTGTATCTTACTGTGTCTCTGTGCCATCATTACCTGCATAGAACTACCATGCTCATCAATAAAGCTGTCTATAACTGCTTTATAGTTCTTTGTCATTTACTTGGGTTTTTCTTGATGAGTTGTACTCGTTCCCGTCCTGATTGGACCTGTTGAAAATATTACAGATGATAATCCTGAGGACACATGCCCTGCTTACCATGGACCTGGCGAGGGATTAGCTACCTTTGGTCCCGACTCTCAGGAGTGATTCAGGAGATTAGCTAGTAGACTACTTTAGCTTTCATGTTTTGGCTTGATGTATTAAAGTTAAGATATTGAGTCTGTATTAAGTTGGTTTGAGATATTGGAGTATTATTTTAGCAGTTAGTTGTTATTGTCTTTAATTCCTTAAGTATAACTTCTGTGTTATCTTTTCGTGCTTAGACTGTGTTTGAGTAGATCATACCCTTTACTTGCCCTCCATTCGGAGCTGATATCTGGACAAGTACTTTTTATATTCACTGCATGAGATTAGTTAGCAACCTAGAACAGCTTACTACCGCCGACACTGCGGCGTAGGCTGGACGTAACCACTTCTCGTGCCCCTATACAGGGTACGGGTCGTGACACGTTTTTAGTGGTGGCCCATGCAGGTCTGTCGACTAAATTGTTTGGTTACGTTATTGTACCAAGCATGCCTGCAATTAGAAACTTAAGGTAATTAGACAACATTAGGAATGACGCTTAGAACACCTAGAGGAATACTAGGATTGCAACATAGGAAATACATCCCATGCTTGCTATTATAATTAGATTTTCTTGTCTATGATTGTTTTGCTTAAAGAGTCCTTATAAGTCTTTTTATTGTAATTAGATGGTGCTTACTCGTTCATCCCGGTATGTCTCACCTGAGGATGGCACGCTCCCCATCCAGTCAGCTGACCAGTTGACATCTCCACCTCCACCTACCACTTTCCCCCACTCCACAGATCCACAAACCCAGATACCACAACCACCTTCCACATCACAGGCCCGGCAGGACCCAATACTTCCACCACCCCCTATCACTATACCTACCCAGGCTTCCGTCACACTCGACGGGAACCAACTGCTCATTCTGATCCAGGGGTTTCTAGCAACCCATCAGGAGCAGACCACCCTACTCCGCCAGAGCATGGAGCATTCTGAGGGACGTACCGTGGTCCCACCACCTGTAGAGCCGCGGCAGAGAGCAGGGACGATCAAGGACTTCATGGGTCTGAATCCCAAGGAGTTCTTAGGGACTGAGGGCATAGTAGTAGCAGATGACTGGTTAGACTCGGTAGAGAGGAAGCTCATTGGAGTTAGGATGCCGGATGACCTCCAGGTCGAGGCAGCAGGATTTTTGCTGATAGACTTGGCAGGAGTTTGTTTCCGGAATGAGCCGTTATTCGCGAGAGGGACAGCCACTTGGGATCAGTTCAAGACCCAGTTCAAGAAGAAATTCTTCTCAACCACTGCTAGAGTAGCCATGGGGCTACGATTCCAGAACATCCAGCAGGGGAACCGTTCTGTTGACGAGTATGCGGCAGAGTTTAGTCGCCTGAGCCGTTTCGCTCCTAGCCTAGTTGCTGACCCTGAGGAGATGACGCGTAGGTTTTGCCGTGGTCTAGTTCCAGACATTGGCATTCTTATAGTGGCGAACGGTATGACTGACTACTACCAGAGCTTAGAGTTAGCCCGGAGTATCGAGGACCGTCTTCTGTCTTGCAAGAGGCCGGTTTCTGTACACATTGAGGGACCCTCCAAGCGTCAGGCTTTCCAGCAGAAAGTGCCGACGCTACACCAGCAGACATATCATCCTCCCACACCACATCATTCGACCCCGCCAGTTAGAGCCCCGGGACCCCGGCAGCATCAGTATCGGGATCAGGACCCGAAGACGATCAGTTGTTCATACTGCAGGAAGCAGGGACACATCAGGGAGCAGTGTAGGAAGAGACTGAAGGTTTGCTATACCTGTGGGTCTGATACTCACCAGAAGATGGATTGTCCTATTGCACCTCCTTATATGGGGGCTAGGTCACCTATAGCTCAGCACCAGAGGGGTGGAGCTTTTGCGATGACGGTCGAGGAGACCAACGCTGCAGGTGACGGGTTAGCAGGTTTGTCTTTTCTGTCCTTCCTTTCCCATCTTGTTGTATGATTCCATTAGTACCTGTCAGGATATGCTTGTGATATGCTAGATAGTGTAGTTACCCTGTTCAAGACTGTGGAATCACGACCAGTAGGACTATGATTGCATGTTATCTTTTGACTCTGATTGACTGGGAGTTTGACCTAGAAGGAGTACGACTATCTTAATTTCGAGGACAAAATTTCTCTAAGGAGGGTAGACTTGTAAGACCCAGTTTTCTAAAATTGGGGTATTTTTGAAAAATTATTATTTTTATTATTTATTAATAGTGTTTTAGTCATGATATAATTTTGGTGATTTTAGTTAATTTAAAATTATTTTCTAAGTCATGGCTTATGACTTTGTGATTTTATTAGTGTAACCCTAGTGTAAACCCTAGAGATTTCATAACCTAAAAACTAACCATGATCATGTGAGCCTAGCCATAGGTTTAGAACATCAAATTAGGGCTTTTTAGTCAAAAGGGTATTTTGGTAATTTATTAGAATTTATTTGGAATTATTTGGATTTATGTGTTTTTATTATTATTTTAATTAGTGGATTAGTGTCATGTTAGCCCTAACCTAGTTTACCCTAACCTAGAGATTAGCAACTAACCTAGAAGACTAAGTGTAGGTATTTACTTTATGTTGTAAATATCTTAGGATTGAAATATCTTAGATATTTGCTTTATAGATATTTTCATAAAACCTAGAAATATCTACTTGGTCCAAGACTTAGAAGCTAAGTTAGCAAGGTGGAAAGGAGCCCTAAATATCTACCCTACCCCCCCATGGCAGCCACACCCTACCCCCTTCCATATAAACACCCCCCCTCTTCATTCATGCTATTTTTCATTTCACAAAAACCTAGTTTTCCTTCTACTTTCACACCCTCACCACTTAACCAATTTAGCTCCAAATTGAGCCCAGTTTCTTGCATTAGACTCCCCTACACTAGAGGATACCAATTGTGGCTTGCTAGCAAGGATTTGTGAAGCTTTGGACATTGGGAGTCGAAGAAGGATTTCATTCAAATAGGCCTATATTTGAGGATTTTGCACTCATAGGTAACATGCCCTAAAACCCATTAATATTGTGTTTTCTCTTCATAGTTGCATGCATCTAGGTACCATGGAACTGTAGGTCAAGTTTGGTAGGAAGTAGGTTCGATTTGGTGTCCGTATCGGACACGTATCTGTGTCTTAATTGTAGTGTTTGGTGAAATGCCACTTAGGATTTAATGTTGTGTTTTTGTAAAACAAATTATATTTTTGGGTAGCCCTAGATGTGTAGGACACGATTCCCTAGGACTGAGCATGAATTGGACACTGTTCGTGTCCAAAACAGGACACGAATCCACTGATTTTAACACACTGTTTATACTGTGCACACTGTAAACACGCAAGTGTTTGACACTTCGTGTCGTGTCCACACGTGTTGTGGACACGATACAGTGACCTAGACACGTACCCTGACACCTCACCTATCCTAGGACACGACCATGACACCATAAGTTGTACACACGTGGCCCTAGACTGGTCGACACGCGTGCACGACGCAGCACGACAGTACGCACGGCTCCCCTGCTGCTGCACATCTTGTACTCGCTGCACGTGACACGTGGACACGTGCCACTTGGCACGAGGGTAGGGGCACCCTCTGACAACCTATCCATGAAGTTTCATGCGCCCACGTGTCGAGTCGGACACGCACGAGCGCGCGCAAGGGGAATGCACTGTGCGCGCGGCTGTCGAATTTGGGCACTGATACACGTGTCCCGTGTCTCGCACATGCGACGTAGACACGTGTCAGGGTGTCCTAACCCTAGCCCTACACTAGGTCGATACTGGGACACAACCACGTGGGTTGTGTTGTGTCGTTTCGTGCACACGAACGACATGAACTCGTGCACGACACTGTGACACTGTGGTGTCTGAATTTACCCGATTGGGTATTTTGACTCCTGGACACGTTGTGTCGTGTCGTGGTGGACACCTAGGGACACACATGACACTTGTACACCTAAGGGCTCGATTACCAACCATTAGTGTCGAGCCATAGCTCGGTTTAGTGCACGAATTTGGGATTACCTAGTTCGAGTGCACAGTGCACTTATTTCCTGATTTTGGGATTAATCCCAATTTTTCAGAAATGAAATTCAAAACCTATTTTGATATGATTAATGCATGTATATATGTATTTTCAGTGTATAAATACGTAGTATATATGTATTTGTGAGTGTGGGTAACATTTGGGGGTATTTGGTAGAGTATAGGTGGAGTTATATATATATACATATGTATGTATATATGTTACTGTGTATGTGTGTGTTGAGGGCTGGATTTGGTTCCAGGAACCACCCCCTTCCCTTCCTGTGTGTCAGTGTCCCTCTCCCTCTATTCATTCTCTCTCTCTCTTACTCTATGTTTCTCTCTCTCACTTTCTCTCTCTATATATATGTAATATATATATATATATATAGTTTCTTCCCTCTCTATATGTAAGTTTTTTATATATATATATGTATATATATATGATATATATATATGTGGTATTATATATAGGTTGGATATATATGTATGTATACATAGAGGGTATATGTAAATAGGGATATATATATCTATATTATATAAATTGATGTATATATGAGAGTATATATATATGCATTATATAGGTAGCTGTATATATATATATATATATATATATATATATATATGTGTTAGTGTCTAGATATCATAGCCTATGGCCTATGGCCCATGACCTATGAGTCTAGAAATGACCAACAGGTCTAGTTGACTAGTTTGACTATAGGTTGACCATTGTTGACCATGGTTGACCAAAGTCAACTATAGGTCAAACCTTGACCTAATTGACCTAGAATGGACTTAGATGGACTCTAAATGACTTGGTGACTAAGGTTTGACTAAACCCTAGACTGTAAACTAGTTGGTTAGGATTTTGACCTATATAAGGGTATTATTGTAACTTGAGTTATATGGGTAGTCCCATGTAGATGAAGATATGTATGGGGTTAAGTGAGATAATAGGAGTTGAGTCTTGATTTGAGTTAGAGTATGGATTTGCTTGATTATAGGGTTAAGTTTGGTTTGTACTATATGTATTTGTGAGTGATATACCTTGTATAGGAAGTTGGTTATACCTTAGCCTAGTATTATAGTATCTTAGGTATTCTAAGACAGGTTAGCCTATGTTTGGTTTTGAGTTAGCCTTATAGGGTTTGACTGGATCTTGACCATTAGTCAAGATTAACCTAATTATCTTATTGACTAGTCTATGATTAACCAAAACCTTAGTTAGTCTAAGTTTGACTTAGACTTGACCCAGATTGATCATGTTGACTAGTATTTGACTAGTTTGATTAGAGTGTTGACCAGGAGTTGACTTTAACCTAGATTAGACTTGTTTAACCTTGTTTGACCTTGTATGACTTAGTTTAACTTCTTGTGACCTAGTATGACTTGATTTGACTTAGTTTGACTGTAGTGTTGACCAAGTTTGACTTTGACCTAGATTGGCTTAGAATTCATATAGATTGCATTGTAGATTTCATTTACCTTCATTTTGGACATGTCATAACTGTATTGCTCTATTTTAGGACATTGTGACCCTGGTACAGACATCTGATATTACACTACTCTTTCCAGAGTAACAGGCGAGTACATTCTCTGATAATTCTCTCATTTATTTATCGATTACTGTATTTCAGTTCTAGTTAGTTCTATGTGATTCCCTGTATCAACACGTATGGATATTTCTGGATTCATGTATGCGACACATACCTTACTTACTGATCTCTATTACTGGAATCACTGGAATCATTCCGGAATCATTTCTGGAATCATCATTTGGCCGGACTCGTCTCGATTTTTGTGTCTTGTACTGGATTCACTTGCTGGGCGGGGAAATATTGAGTAAGACATGTAGACATACCCCAAATCCGGAATCTCCTACTGGAATCTACCGGAAGCATAGCCATCTCTTGCCCGATCAGTGAGAGATGTGCCTGATACCTACAGCCGTTTACATGTCGACCTCGGTATTTTAAAACACACGGTTAGATCATAGTTGGACTCACCCTGGTTTCATTGATCACTGTTGGACTCATCTTGTACTGGAAATTATCTGGTATCAGATTATATGGACTGGACTCACACTGGGATTATATTAGACTTATATCGTACTGTCTGGACTCACACATAATATTGTAGTTCAGTTAGCTTTTATTACAGTCTTCATTGCCATGATTCTTCTCTTGTTTTAGTTACCTTTCTTTTCTTGTATCTTACTGTGTCTCTGTGCCATCATTACCTGCATAGAACTACCATGCTCATCAATAAAACTGTCTATAACTGCTTTATAGTTCTTTGTCATTTACTTAGGTTTTTCTTGATGAGTTGTACTCGTTCCCGTCCTGATTGGACCTGTTGAAAATATTACAGATGATAATCCTGAGGACACATGCCCTGCTTACCATGGACCTGGCGAGGGATTAGCTACCTTTGGTCCCGACTCTCAGGAGTGATTCAGGAGATTAGCTAGTAGACTACTTTAGCTTTCATGTTTTGGCTTGATGTATTAAAGTTAAGATATTGAGTCTGTATTAAGTTGGTTTGAGATATTGGAGTATTATTTTAGCAGTTAGTTGTTATTGTCTTTAATTCCTTAAGTATAACTTCTGTGTTATCTTTTCGTGCTTAGACTGTGTCTGAGTAGATCATACCCTTTACTTGCCCTCCATTCGGAGCTGATATCTGGACAAGTACTTTTTATATTCACTGTATGAGATTAGTTAGCAACCTAGAACAGCTTACTACCGCCGACACTGCGGCGTAGGCTGGACGTAACCACTTCTCGTGCCCCTATACAGGGTGCGGGTCGTGACACTTTGTGCCGATGCGTCCTAGTTATATTTCGACCAAGACAATTCCTATTATCATGTTTATCATGATCTATAGAAGAGCGGTGCTAAATTGGTAGTACTTTCCTTTTGTATAGTGTCACGACCCGCACCCTGTGTAGTGGCATGAGTGCATGACAACGCCCATCCTACGCCGTAGAATCGGCGGTACAACGCTGTCTAGGTCTACTATACTAACTAACAGTTTGTATCATAACCTGTCAAGATATCTCATCTCCAATCAGAGGACAAATACAATGATATAACCATACTCAATCACAAGTCTATATGGAAGATAAATGACACGATAAAAGATAATGACATAAGAGAAATAACCAAAAGTCTAACATAAAATAATATAAGTCCAAGGTCTAAGAGTCATCTATTTCAATACATGTATGAAATAATAAACATGCCAGAGTCAAAAGGGATGGAGACATATCCAATACAAAACATAGTCTAACTGAGTCGCCACTAAAGCCTCCTCAGCTGGGGCTAAGCCCTCCAGGATCAGAGTCTCCTGGTCTATACCTACTACGTCCTGCGGGCTGAAGTAAGTAGGGCATCCCCCATCTGAGTCGTCTGAAAAATATATCCAGTTATGATTAGAGCGAAGTACATCTCTACTAACAGTTCTAGTAAATGATAAAGACTATGTAACAGTAAATAGAGAGAATATTCAAGATAAGGTAAACATAAATATAACATATATAGAAATACTGTAAGTAAACAGGAGAACAAGAATCATTATGTATAGTAATCAGAAAATAACTAGCTATGTGAGTGAGTACTAGTTTCAATAAATGATCGGCTTGGGAACTTGCACGGGAATCTGTGGCCTTGTTAATAATACGTACGGTGTATGATTAACACTCAAGAGAAATAATATCATGTACGGGAAGGTTATGATCACATATCTACACATTACTCTCCGCCCCCAACTAGTACGGTGGATCCAACCATAGTACGTTACAACAGGGGATTCACCGGAAAGGTAGGTAATCCTCTAAGGAATCAGTGTCTATACAATGCACAAGGACTATAATGGGGCTTGCACAGGGTAAACCAAACATACGAGAATAACATCTCATAAAGGGATCCGAAAATACCAATCCGTGTAACCAATGTGTCAAGAAACAAGGATATCTACACTAAATATAAGAAACATAGAAAATATCATAAACGAGAAATTATTAGATAATGTACTCGCCTGAGATCCGCTGTGAAATATCAACAATATTCGATAATGTGCTTCGAAGACCTAAATATGGAATATTAATGTCACTTTATATTTTGGAATCATAAACATGCTATAAAAGGTCAACTTTAGGTCTCCAAGTTATTTCTAGGTCAAATTAGGTCAACCGGGTCGATACCTTGCTAAACTTGGTCAAGCTATGTCAACCTAGGTTTTTGGGACCATACCTTGCCCTACCAAGGTACACTATCTATACTAGGTCAATACCATATTTATTTCTGTCTAGTTTATCTATAGGCTTAATAGCCATAGCCAAAATCCTATACACTATCTACTACCCATTATCCTTCCTTTGTCTATATTACCTACACCTACTAAGATAAATCAATTACCCAAACCATTACCTAGTCACTCTAGGTAAAACCATACCTGTACCCATGGGTAAAACAATTCCTATTTTAGAATTACCTATACTCATAGGTAACCAACAACCTAACTTAAATTTACCTAACATCACCTATATAGGTATACCCTATACTCTAGCATTAGGCCACATTTCCTACCCGCTGCTTAACCTTACCTACACTTGCCAATTCAATCACTCACATAACTCACCCTACTCTCTCTACCTAGGCTACTACTGTAGCTACCAACCCATGCCCTAGTGCACACAGGTGCACAAGCCCCCTGTTTGCAACTCACACATATCCCCTAACCTACGTACTGGTGCACTAGTGTGCATTTGCTGCTACTGCTTCTCATTCTCTCAAATGTACCGGGTACCTGCCTTTCCTGATGCTGCCAAGGTAGCAGGTATTTATTGTTGCTGCTTCCATTGATTTCTTCTTCCCACTTCACTCCTACTGCTATCATCCTGTCCACATGGGTGCACAAGAGCTTAGCTCCCCTCCCTATCAGTTTTCTATATGAAGATGCTAAATAGGGAGATCCCCCTATATTCCTACAGCCTATACAGGCCAATACTCAACAGAATAGTGGTATCACTACTGCTACCAACCTGTGCACAAGTGTGCACAGGTCTACAGTACCTTATGTTTTTTTTCGTGTCCTACTGCCTATCTATCTATCTTTCACTTACATGTGTACACATGTACAAGACTTTCCTGATGCACTTTGCCTCACAAGGAACCCTTCCAATCCTATTACCTATACAGGCCTACTAACCTGTTGCCTAGAGCAGCAAGTAACTTCCCAACTGCTGCTTGCTATAGGCAAGCAGCTGCTGCTCCAAATCAGTCCCTATGCTACTGACATGTACAACTATTTTCCTGCTGTTTCATGTATCATGTGCACTTATGTGCACAGGTACAGGTCCCTTGATATCCTAACATCAGCTAGCCCCTTTCCCCTAATTCATCTATCTAACACACTCCCACATACAATCCTATTTTATACTAATGACCCCTATGGCCTTACAAACATACTGTACACCCTATATATAAATACACACATATATCTACATGCCCAAATGTATACCTACATATACACACACATATATATATATAGATACATTTATACACACATATCAATAAACTTATATACGTACACATATACATCCCAATAGGCACTTAGAATCATATAATTATAGGACACATACACATAAGCAATAAATCGAACACTTGGTATGCACCACCCCTGTATCGTACTATTCTATGATACGGTTATTATACGGCCAAGATACCTATACCAAACCTGATCCGAATCTGACCAAACTATATGAGCAAGTCTAAAATATATATAAACATAATTAGAGCATGGCAAGGCTAGTGTCATGTGTAATAGAACGTGCACCACAAGTGTAGGAGGCCAAAAACCTCCAAATTGATCTCGTGTCCTAATGTATCATGACATGACCGATACATATCAATTTGTGGACATGGACTAGACACACTAACCAAATCTACACTATATAGGTCTAACAAACCTAATGACAAATACTTGTTGCACCATTCTCAGAATTCCTCCAAAAATGGCACAAAATCTATTATAACTTCCAAATAGAGATTCATTAGTGTCTAAAAACTCTTCCTATGGGTAGTCCTAGTCTATGGATGAATTCCTAGGGGTTCAGTATCGCAAATAGATTCTAAATAGCAAAGAAAAGGAGGTGTATACCTATTGGGAGATGGATTCCCAGTAAAAACAAATAGATACGATCCGAACACATAACTCCTAGCAAATGGACTCCTCTTCTTGTTCTCCTAGTCTTCAAGTTTCTAGGCTCCTTTTAGTATAGAGAATAAGAGAGATTGATGAGAGAATGGGTGAGATTTCAAAGAGATTGGTGGAGGAATGGTTCCAAATTGGAAGAACACCAAATTAGGAAGGAAAGGGAGCAATGGAATAAAATAAAGTGGTGAGCAGTCTCTCCCAAATGGTCGGCTGTATAGTTAAGTTTAGGGCTAGCCCAAAAAGTCTAGCATGCCCTCTAGTGTTGTCATATGGCTAATTAATTGTATGGAATGGTTTGGACCTATTTTGCTCAAAAGTCTAATCTCTATTTTAATTAATTGGTCATGACTATTGTGCCTAATGGACCTAGTCCAATAAGTTAGTCTATGAGTCATGTCATGCTAATTAGAGCTCTAGTTTTGTATCTCGGCTAACCGGTTCACTAAAACAAGTCTAACCATTAGGCTAGCTACTAACCATATCAACTAATACAATATAAATGAGTAAAATATACACAATATTAAAAAATAAATATACACAATATAATATAATTAAAAAATGATAAAAATTACCCCTATTCAAAAAAGTGGTAGTGATAAGTCTACCCTCTTAAATAATTTTGTTCTCGAACGTAAAGACAAAACTATCACAGGAACGCAATCAGAATAAAGGAAGTTTAATACCTCAAGGCTCGAAGAGATAAGGGTACCACTCTCGCATGTTGTCCTCCCTCTCCCAAGTAGACTCATCCGGAGAGTGATGCCTCTATACGATGCAAACCAAAGGAATGACTTGGTTCCGGAGCACCTTCTCCCGACGATCAAGAATCTTAATTGGCTACTCTGGATAACTGAAAGTCGGGCCCACCTCGATCTCGGAGTGGTCCATACGTAACTAGGATCTGTCACATACCATCTCAGCTGCGACACATTGTACACTCTCTCTAATACAGGCGGTAAGTCTAGTCGATGTGCCACTGCATCTATCCTCTCAAGGATACTGAAAGGTCCGATCGTGACTAAGCTTTCCGCCTCCACCAAAGAAATCATACCCCATATTGGAGAAATCTGCAAGAACACTAGACCACCAACCTATCACAAAACAAAACTTAAAACTTATAATAAACAACCACAATCACATACAAACACAAGGAATCTAGACTATACCTCAAACTCCAACGGTCTCCGTTGGCTATCGACCCAATCCGCTGTCTATCCTCCATCACCCGAAGTATATCTCTAATCAGCTTGACCTTCTTCGCAACATCCATAATCATCTCTAGGTGAAGCAAAGCTCTTTCAGCAACATCGTCCTAAGACAAAGGACACCTCCATCCATATAGAGCCTCAAATGGTGACATCTTTATTCTAACTTGGTAGTTGTTGTTGTAGGCAAACTCTACCAAATGGAGATGGTCCTTACAAGAACCCCCGAAATCTAGTACATAAATGTAAAGCATATCCTCGAGATCTGAATAGTCCTCTCCGACTGTCCATCCGTCTGAGGATGATATGCGGTACTAAGATTGAGCTGGATGCCCAAGCTACCCTACAAACTCCTCCAGAAATGAGAAGTGAAACGACTATTCCGATCCGAGACTATGCACACAGGAACCCCGTGTAACCTGACGATCTGTCTCACATACATCTTAGCCAGCCTATCCGTAAAAAACCCACCTTGAAAGGCAAAAAGTGCGCCGATTTGGTCTACCTGTCAACGATGACCCAAATTGCGTCTTTTTCTCCTGGAGATCGTGGAAGTCCAGACACAAAATCTATGGTAACGTGTTCCCACTTCCACTCTGGAATAGGTAATGGCTGAAGCAGTCCATCTGGCCTCTGCCTTTCTATTTTTATATGCTTGCACAGTAAGCATCTGGATACAAACTGTGCTACCTTCCTCTTCATGCCATACCACTACACGTACTCTCTCATATCCCTATATATCTTGTTGGCACCAGGATGCATAGAGTACTGAAAGCGATGCGCCTTCTGAAGAACCTCCTCTTACAACTCTCCACTAGGCACGCACAATCTACTACCATGCCTCAACGACCCATCCTCTACAATAGAGAAGTCATCCAACAACCCTGTCTAAACCTACTCTTTGATGCTCCTCAGAGTCACATCATCAAACTGTGCTGACCTGATTCTGTCCATTAGCTTAGACTGAATCTGTAAACCTCATATATGTATCTCAATCCTCGGAACTATCACCTCGATGTCCAAGCTCTCCAAATCTGCAAATAGGTGACGGTCCAACGTCAAATACATCGCTACCAGATACCTACTCAAGGCATGAACAACCACGTTGGCCTTTTCTGGGTGATATTGCAAGAAGATATCAAAATCCTTCATCAGCTCTAACCATCGTCTCAGCCTCTTATTCATCTCTTTTTGGGTAAACACGTACTTTAAGCTCTTATGGTCTATAAAAATCTCTACGCGCTCTCCGTACAATTAGTATTTTTACAGCTTCAGAGCAAAGATGATCGCTGCTAACTATAAATCATGAGCTGGGTAGTTCTTCTTACGAGGACGTAACTGCCTGGATGCATAGGCAATCACCTTCCCAATGTTGTTGAAGAACATAACCCAAACCCTTTACCGAAGCATCACTATAGATAGTGAATCCACCTGACCCTGATGGCAACATCAAGATAGGAGCCGATGTCCACCTCATCTTCAGCTCCTCGAAGGCAGCTGACACTTCTCAGGCCAAACAAACTCCTTGTCCTTTCTGGTGAGTTGGGTCATCGGCTCAGTAATCCTGGAAAAGTCCTGTACGAACTTCCGATAATAGCCTGCCAGACCCAAGAAAATCCTAATCTCAACAACTGAGCTCGAGTAGTCCAGGGCTCAACTGCTATGATATTCTTCGGATCAACTGAGATCCAATCACCAAACACGATATGCCCCAGAAACTCTACCATATCCAAGAAGAACTTGCACTTAAACAGCTTCCCATACAGTTGCTCCTTCTTGAGAGTCTCCAACACAATCCTCAGATGCTCCTTGTGCTCCTCGGGCGTCTTCGAATTGATATGAATGTCATCAATAAATACTACCACAAACTTGTTAAGGTATTGGTAAATACCTTGTTCATCAAGTTTATGAACGCCATGGACGAATTAGTCAACCCAAATGGCATACGGTGAACTCACACTAACCATAGCGAGTCCGAAAAGCAGTCTTCGAAATGTCCTTCTTTACCTTCACCTGATGGTAACAATCCTCAAGTCTATTTCAAAAATAGCCTAGCACCACTAAACTGATCAAATAAGTCATCGATCCTCTACAGCGGGTATTTGTTCTTGATAGTGAGGTTGTTCAGAGCCCTGTAATTGATGCACATGCGCATTAATTTATTCTTTTTCGGTACAAACAATATCGGAGCATCCCAAGGCAAGAAACTGTACCTAATAAACCCTTTATCCTACAACTCGTCCATATGCTTCTTCAGTTTTGCCAACTCACTGTTGTTTACCCTATAGACATGCTGCGAGAAATGATCTGCACCCGACACCTAGTCTATAGAGAACTCAACATCCCTGTCTGGCAGCATCCTCGACAACTTATTTGGAAAGACATTAATAAACTCCGCAATCAAAGGATGAGGCAACTCCTTCTCTTCCACCAAAGCGTCACAGATAGCACTACCACTCGGCTTTGCTGCTCCTCTAGCAAACTCAAATACTGTCTCTCCTGGAGGACTGAACAAGAATCTACCTCCTCTACAATCTATGATAGCAAAGTGCATACTCAATCAATCCATCCTGAGTACAATATCGTAGCTCGAAAGTAGCATTATGAGTAAACATGCACTCAAATTTTGGCCTTCCAAAGAAATACTTTGCCCCTTACAAACATCACCGACCAGGATAATGCCTCCCCTGGTCATGATCTTGTAAGTCCTACCCAAAGATTCAGTAGGTATACAATACTTGAGAGCAAAAAATAGATATAAAACTATGAGATACACCACTATCAAACAATGCTAAACCTGGAATGGAATCAAGAAGAACAGAACCTGCTATAACATCACTAACGGGCTCGACCTCCACGATAGTCAGAGCAAATCCTCCGTCCTGAGAACACCTCTGCTGCTGGTGCTGAGCAAATTGCTTCTACTGAGTCTGAAGTGGTGGACCCCTTGACTGTACCATAGGTGGTCTTGCTGGTGCTCTTTGATCTGCACCAGTAAGACGAGTGTTCGTAGCACAATCTCTCATCTGATGTCCCGTGATACCGTAATATAGGCACACCCCCAGCCTCTTCATGTAAAACTTCTAAATATAAACGAGCTTCTTGTAGAAGTTGCAATGAGGGGCATGTTGTACCGATATGTGCTCTTATTGTGGCGTCTGCTGAATTGGTGACCTAGCCGGAGCTTGAAACTACTGCTGCGATGACTGAAAAGAACGATACTGGAACTAGGGATGCTTGGCAGCTAGTAATCCCCGAAAAGAAGTCACGATCTCGCTTGGTGTCACTCCCCGCTCCCAGAATAAGGCGAGCCGAGTACGTAATATCATCCCCAGGCTATGCGACATACGAATACTCTAGTACTCGTATTCGCGATTGTCACCCGTATGGTTCTAGGATAGGTTATCACATGTCATAACTTGCATAATAAAAAATCAATATTAATCTAAAAAAAGACATTCTAACTATATATAGAGAAATGGACTACTCTACCCAGAATAAATATTAACCCAATTATGATTATATAGTTATATAACTGAATTGATGATAAGAAGATCCGATTTCAGTATGATTGCCCTCAATCGTCGCATCTCGTTCTTGTTCTCCAGCTTCTCTTCAATGTACAATAATAGATCCTTGGTCCACAAATCTAGTGAACAATACTAGGTCATCAAACGACATACAAGCCCTCAGTCAAAGACGAGAAAATAAAATAAATAAATTGAGAATCGATGAGTTGATCGGATTCTCAGAATTCTAAAGTAAGAAAATGGAGAAATTAATTCAGAGGGATTATAACGTTAACTTAAAATATGACTCTGACTAGATCTCGTTCTAGTGAATTTTCTCAGTGTTCGTCTTACGACTAAATCATAATAATTCATAAATAACGACTACCGTCACAATCACAACAACCTAAATTCACTACCACAATCATAGTCAAGTTTCTTATATGGTGATGCAGTTTAAAGAACACATTTGGATCACGATCATTCTCTATTTTCTCGACAATAATCCCATTTACCCGGGACCAGGTGGTGTCTGGATTGGGTACGGTGCCTTAGATCTGACCCCCCATATCTTGTGGGAAACTTGTATGAATTAACTTTTTAAATTTTGGTTTTATTTTTGGAATTTACTGGAGTGTTCTCTGTTGGTGTGCTAGGCCTCACCCCCGACATCGCAAGGCCTTACAGATGCGGGACTACTGATCAGCTTTTTCTGTTGTTATTATATTGTAGAGATTTTGATAGATGTAATCCAGTTGTTCTCTTCCACCCCATGATGCAACTACAAACACATACAATAGTCTATTGACTCCTAGGTCTAATATCCGATTCCAACTTGATTACCATCTCGTATGTCAAAGACAATATGCCATACAGTAATATCTTGTTGGCAAGAGATTATCCAACTCATTACCATCTCTTGTGTCGGAACAACACACCATATGGTAATAATCGTTGGCAAGGAATTGTTCAACTTATTTTACCATCTCGTGTGTCAAAGATAACACGCATATGGTAATATCTTGTGACTAGGAAGCTGGATATAAACTTAGATTATTCAATTAGATTTTTCTAATCCAGGAATTCTCTAACTTGGCTAACTCCCAAAATTATTGAAAATTTCGGCAGAGTCTCCTTTGTATTTATTGATCCGAAAAAATTCATAAGAAGCATAATATGAAATAATAAAACATTGGGTTCGCCGACCCCTTTGGTGGAGCAACCCTCAACACCGGTACCACGCAATATATATCCCGGGTACGCCGACCCCTTCGGTGGAGCAACCCTTAACACCGACAACCACGCAATGTATATATATATATAAATATATAGCAAACACATGCATTCAAGGCAAAATTCAATCATAGCATTTCCAAATTGGTCAAATATGAAAACAAAAAAGATTGTATCATAATGAGGTTGTCCAAAAATTCAATTAAGCCTATAGTGCTCCTAAAAATTGATATAATTGGCTTATATGTATTCGGTGTCCCAAAAGTATACTAATGTAACCAAAGGAAAGTGAATTTTTTATATATTAACATTTTAAAATCTTTGGACAGAATTTACACATAGAAAATATTATCAAATAAAACTCAAATTTTTATTTATCCAATTGTAGAAAAGAATTCTAACTCATCCATATACTAGATTTGCATATAGGACTAGGTTTTCTAAACTTCCAAATGCAATTGGAACTTGGTTTGCCTAAATTTGATCCGTAATACAATCCTGAAATTCCATAGCATTTTATTTACGAAGAGTCTCATACATAATATATATATAACTATATTATTCCGTTGCTAATTTTAAACATTTCAACTCCAAGGTTCTAAACATGATTTCATGCGGCAATTTCATATCCAAAATCAAAATTAAGTTTACCAACACCTTCGAAGAGTATAATTTTCAAAAAGGGTCCCCAAATTAGACCAATGGTACTAATTTTAGCCTAATTATCTTTATGTCCAGATTTATATACATTACATAATAAGATTAAAAATCAACATATTCACACATACCATATTTATCAATCATATATAACATATAAGTGTCCAAGTCGTGTCCTACTTCCGTACCAATGTCATGGATTAGTAAATATGTTTAGATATATATATATATATATATATATATATATATATATATATATATATATATATATATATAATTTTTTTTTTCAAAAAAAAAGGAATCATTTAAGCATAAAAGATATGAATAAAAAGATTAGGAAGGAACCTTTCGACAACCACGTATAGGTATGAACAAAATAAATTGGAGATAAAGGTGAGGAACTTGCTAAGTTAATATCTGGAAAAAAAATTGAAAATAAAACTTACTTTAAACCTAATGGGTTAAAGTTCATTCTTTAGGCACAACACACATTCGTATACACTCAAGATATCGAATTTTGGTATTGCCCAGAGTCATAAATACCGAAAAATAAATGAGTCTCCACCGTCATCCCATTACTCAAGTTTCATGTATCTATAATATAAAGCACAGTGGGTTTTTGGTCCAATCTATGTGCTTTAGTTCAACGATGATGAAAGGACTAAATTGCCCCTCTCTTTATGAGAGAGGAGGAGGTCCCATGTTGAGTTTAAATTCTTTTATTTCTTGGTACCACCTACACTTTGAAAGCTTGCAAGCATTTAGAAATCATGCTCATTCTTTCGGTATATTTCTGCAATCTTTTTGTTTAATCGCCTATTCGGCGATCGAACTATGCATGGACCTATAGTGATTATGCATAGATTATTCCCTTTTGTGTGATTCGTTTGGTGACAATATTCTTACTTTTATTATCACTTTCGGTTATAACATGGTCAAAAAAATAGTATTTTTGTTAATATTAATGGAATATTTTCTTTTGGAATGAGTTGTGATAATTGGAGGGACTCATAACTCCATTTTTTTGATGGTTTGAGGAATCTTTAAAAATTTAGTAAGATTTTGAATAGTTATCTATAATATAAAGCATAGTGGGCTTTTGGTCCGACCCATGTGCTTTGGTTCAACGATGATGAAATGATTAAATTGCCCCTCTCTCTATAAGAGAGGAGGAGGTCCCATGTTAGGTGCGGAGCAACCGGTTGTTCCAACGGCACCCCGCCTCCAGCTCCTCTTGCACCGCCCCTTCCTCCGTCGCCTCTGCTCCATCCTCGCCCACACCGTCGTCGCCGGCTTCTTCCGCCACCCCTTCGTCGCAAGAAACCTCCTCTACCGTGCCGCTGCCGACGACCCTTCCTTCGCCGCCTCCCTATTCTCCGTCATGACCAACCCCAACCCCTTCGCCTTCATCATCGCCATAGCCATCTCTGCCGACCCACTCTCCATCTACTCCCAAATGCTCCGTCGTCGCGTCCCTCCCGACTCCCACACCTTCTCTTCCTTGCTCAACACCACCACCGCCGCCACCGCCACCAGGTCGCTCCACACACACGCACTCCTCCTCGGATTCTGACCCAACCCCTTCGTGCAGACCGTCCCGTTCACCGCCTACTCCCGACGCGGCTCCGCCGACCATGCCCTGCGGATGTTCGATGGAATGCCGCACAAGGACGTCGTTTCCTGGACCGCCGCCGTCTCGGGCCTCACCGCCCTCAGACGCCCCGCGACGGCCCTGCCCGTCTTCGCCTCCATGAGGTCCCACGCCATCCCGAACGCCGCCAACGTGGTCTTTGCCGTGTCCGTCTCCGCCGAGCTCGGGTCCCTGGAGCTGGCCCGGTGCCTGCACGCCTACGTCGAGAAGGCCGGGTTTGGAGGCCTTGTCTCCGTCCGGAACTCCATGGTGCTGGCCCGGTGCCTACACGCCTATGTCGAGAAGGCCGAATTCGTGTCCGTGCCATTATGGCACGGGTTATCCACTAGTCTATAATATAAAGCACAGTAGATTTTTGGTCCAACCCATGTGCTTTGGTTCAACGATAATGAAAGGGACTAAATTGCCCCTCCGGTGGTTCAGTTATTCGATCGATCGATAGCACTCTTCTTCAGCTGCTTCTTGAATTGGGTGTGTTAATTAACCTTAGGAGCTTTGAGCTTGCATGGTATGTATATATCTATACGTTAGAGCAAACCTAGGTTACTAGGTAGGTGAGGATAATATATATATATATATATATATATATATATATATATATATATATATATATATATATATATATATATATATATATATATATATATATATATATATGAGGAAAATGTATATATATATATATATGAGGAAAAAAAAATATATATATATATATATATGAGGAAAATGTACCTAAGGTCGACCTTAGGTAAGTTACCTAAGGTCGACCTCATTTTCCACACTTTACAACATTTTTTTCTTGAATGTTTTTTATGGGATTGATCTACACCTTATTGATTGGCAACATACCAAATTTCAAGTGATTATAATATTATTTAGCCCCTATCTATCCCTTGCAAAATCGACGGTGTAGCAGCAAAGTTTTAGACCGTCGATTTTGCAAGGGATAGATAGGGGGCTAAACAATATTATAATCACTTGAAATTTGGTATGTTGCCAATCAATAAGGTGTAGATCAATCCCATAAAAAACATTCAAGAAAAAAATGTTGTAAAGTGAGGAAAATGAGGTCGACCTTAGGTAACTTACCTAAGGTCGACCTTAGGTACATTTTCCTCTATATATATATATATATTTATATATATATATATATATATATATATATATATATATATATATATATATATATATATATATATATATATATATATATATATATATTATATATATATATAAAGCACAGTGGGTTTTTGGTCTGACTCATGTGCTTTTGTTTAACGATGATGAAAGGACTGAATTGCCCCTCTCTATAAGAGAGGAGGAGGTCCCATGTTGGGTGCGGAGCAACCGGTTGTTCCAACGACACCCCCGCCTCCAGCTCGTCTTGCACTGCCACTCCCTCCGCCGCCTCTGCTCCATCCTTGCCCATGTCGTCGTCGCCGGCCTCTTCCGCAACCCCTTCGTCGCAAGCAGCCTCCTCTACCGCGCCGTCGACCCTTCCTTCGTCGCCTCCCTCTTCTCCGCCATGACCAACCCCAACCCCTTCTCCTTTAACACTGCCATCGCCATCTCCGCCGACCCACTCTCCATCTACTACCAAATGCTCCGCCGTCGCGTCCCTTCCGACTCTCACACATTCTCTTTCTTGCTCAACACCACCACCGTAGCTGCCGCCACCAGGCCGCACCATGCACACGCCCTCCTCCTCGGATTCCGGCCCGACCCCTTCGTGCAGACCGTCCTGCTCACTGTCTGCTCCCGATGCGACTTCGTCGACCACGTCCTGCGGGTGTTCGACGGAATGCCGCACAAGAACGTCGTCTCCTGGACCGCTGTTCTCAGACGCCCCGTGACGGCCCTGTGCGTCTTTGCCTCCATGAGGCCCCATGCTGCCCCGAACATCGCTACCATGGTCTTTGCCGTGTCCGCCTCCGCCGAGCTCGGGTCCCTGGCGCTGGCCCTGTGCCTGCATCCCTACGTCAAGAAGGCCGGATTCGGAGGCCGTGTCTCCATCTGGAACTCTCTGGCGCTGGCCCAATGCCTGCACGCCTACATCGAGAAGGCCGAATTTGTGTCCGTGCCCTTATGGCACGGGTTATCCACTAGTATATATATATATCGTAGTATCTAGAGGCTAAGAATTTAGACTAAGATTCGGCCTACACTTCGCATTTATAGTTACTAAAAGTTTTCAATATGCTTGTATCACTTTATGATAACCTCCAGAACATGTACAACTCGCATAAGCGTTGTCTTAGTAGTTAAAAGTGGATTATCTAGCTTTTTCAGGTCCGATACGGCCTCAAAATACGTTCGAAATTAATTTGGACCTACCTCGGGTACTTCTGGTACTAATCTTCAATAAATAAACCTCATTTCCACCCATAAAATATAACATAACTTCCAAAAATAAATCTGGACAACATGTATATTGTTCAAAAATATATTGGAGAATAACTAGCACTCCACTTCTAACTAGATTTTTAACATGTTAAAGTAGTAGCATATATTTCCTCTAGAATAGTAGATGAAAACATATTTTTAAGTATGAAATTTAATCTTGGTAGTAATGAAAAGACAATGCAACATATAATAATACCAATTCTATCAAATTTAAAATAACTAACGTACCAAAATAAATCTAAATTTAAGTTTACAATGGGTTTTTCATTGATAACTTAGACAAACAAGAGTTACCATGTCTATTTTAAACATACCACCAATTTTACTAAACTCAAAACATAATTTATAACATAACATAAAATTGGAAAAGCTTTATAACGAACATGTTATGAAGAAAATTTGAAGAGTAAAAATAAAAAAATAAAAAAAAGATAACAAGGAGAGGTGCCTGGGAAAAATTTGGGTTTGGAATTGGGGCTAGGGCTTGGATCTTCTTCTTCTTCTTCAATTAGTTCTTCCTTCTTTTTCTTCCTTCAAATTCTTCTTTTTAGAAGAAAAGGGGTTTGGGTTTAGGTTTTGTTGATGGAGGTGATGATGGAGATGAAAATAATGATGGTAGAGATGTTGGAGGTGGTGATAGAGGGGCCGGCCGCCGTAGGCGGAGCCGATGGCCAGGGAGGTCGACGATGAGGGAGAGGGAGAGGGATGGAGAGGAGGAGAGAGGAAGCCGAGAGGGAGAGGGATGGAGAGATGGAACCGAGAGAGTGAGGAAGAGGGTACGGGTGAGAGGCTGAGAGCCCTCTCTCCCCTCTCTCTCTCTATATATATATATATATATATATATATATATATATATATATATATATATATTCTTTTATTTCTCTTTTATTTTTTTTTCTTTTTCCTTTTCTTTTTACCAATATTCCATGCATGTAGACATATGTCCCCAGGTGAAGTTACCATTTTGCCCATACTTTATGCATGAGGACATGTGTATAGATTAGGTGTCATGGTTAATTTGCAAATATTTACAAGGGCTTATGTAAAAAATTTATTTTAGAAAAAGAAATGGGTTCAATTAAAAATAAGATAATGATAATAAAATTAATGATAAATATTTTTATTTATTTATTTTTTTAAAAATTTATTAACAAATATAATATAGAGAAATAGACAATAAAAGTAATATTTTATTAGGTGGCTATTACACTTGGGCTTCAACCCCAACTCCCGCTCTACCTTGCGTGCCTCCGCAAGGATCTCCATATAAGTCTCATAGAATGAAGGGATAAGTATCTTCACATCCCAGTTCAGACCCTCCGTGAAGCGACTCGCTCTGATTTTCAAGTCATGCACCATGTACTCTGTGTATTGGCTCAGCGTACCGAACTCTGCAGCGTACTCCTCAACTGAGATACCTCCCTATTGGAGGTTCTGAAACTGCCTGGCCGAGTCCAATCAGTCAGTAGGCGAATTTTTTTTTTTCTAGAAGAGGTCCTTGAACTCAGCCCAGGTATGACCCTCTCCAGTACGAGCCGGCTCATTTCTGAACCATGTGCGAACGATATCAAGTAGCTGAACCCTACTGCCTCAACCCTCAAGTCATCAGCAATGCGGGATGCCCTCATAAGTTACTTGATATCCTCGATCCAGTCATCTGCGTAAATGATGCCCTCAGTCCCCCTGAAGTCTCGTAGTCCCATCTTCTTAAAATCCTGGATGCTACCCGACCTCTACTGGGTACCATGCTACTGGCCGAAGCTTACCGCTCTACTGCAGCTAGAGCGAGCTGATGGGAGCTCTCCATGCCCTGACGCATCATGTCCGTCTGTCTCTGGTGCGCCTCGGACTTAGCCCTCTACACCTCTAGCATCTCCCTGAACAGAGAAAACATCTGCCCTATATCAGTAGGTACTGGAGGCTGAGGAAAAAGATCTCCTGGAATAGACGGAGCAGTCCACTATGCAGAAAGAAGAAGAACATCTGCAACAACCTCGGGTATGGCCCCCTGTACTGTACGAGCACCCACGATGAACTCGAGAGCGGTCCTCTGCAGTAGAGGAGGAGCGCCTCCGAAGGAAGCTGATACTCCAATCCTCAGAGAAGTGACTGGAGGAGGCCCGCAGGATGTCACAGACCTCTCTAAAGCTGCTGGTCCCAAACATTATGATCTGGTCTTAGGCGGCATCCTAAAGACAGATCGAAAGAAGGAAGTCAATATGGCACAAAATAGAATATATATTCAAAGGAGGACAGTTAGAGTACAAATAATCAATATCAAAGAAAGGATAGTTGCATAGAAACAATAAATTTGAGGTTTTTCATAATTATGATTGAGTATCCTTATCCTAGGGCCTATATCCTATGTATATATATATAGCACGCTCGAAAGAACACTCTAAGTCGAGCACCACTACGACATCGTACTAATTGCAACTTCTGACTACATGGGCCACCACTAAAAATATGGCATAACCCGCACCAGGTGTTGGGGCATGAGTGTATGACAACGCCCAGCTTACGCCGCAGAATAGATGGTAGAATGTTGTCTAGGTCTATTATACTAACTAACAGTGTATAGCATAACATGTCAAGATATCTCATCTCCAATCGAGGACAAATACAATGATACAATCATACTCAATCACAAGTCTATATGGAAGATAAATACCGCGATAGAAGATAAAGACATAAGAAAAATATCCAGAAGTCTAACATAATATAATACAAGTCCAGGGTCTAAGAGTCATCTACCTCAATACAAGTCTGAAATAATAAACATGCTAGAGTCAAAAGGGCTGGAGATATATTCTGTAAGGACCCTAATTTTTGGATTTTTTTTTATTTTATATGATTTATATTTGACAGTATATTTTTTTCTTTTCGTTAGGACTATAGACGTATTTTCCAGTAGCTTTAATTTTTGAAGCACAAGAAGTGCCAATCTTTCGAAACGTCCTTCATGAGTTTTAAAGTAGACCAGTCTACCTTCAACTTGATAAATCATGTCCCATCCAAACTTATTCTCTAACATTCTTTTGACTTTGCGCAACTTCGGGTCAATTTAGGCCAATTGACCGTTTATCGTAATTCTAGACCTAACTTCCAACTTGAGTTTGAGACTCGACATCGATCAAAACCATTTAACCCAATATATGGTTTTGACTTATTTCGAGCCTACGATGCACTTGCCTAGGGTGTGCTACTCAATCAAGTTTCCATGCACTATTTATTTGCGAATGGCATAAAAGACTCATTAGTCAACTTTTTGAGTTTAATTTGACTAGAAAATATATTTGGACCCTAATCTAGTCAACCTCACTCTGTAGAGCCATGTTAGGTTGCCATGACTTAGTAGAATTATTATAAAGTTATTTAGGATGTTATATAGCCAAATAGGTTTAAATACCATTTTGTATATATTTATGACTATATTTATAATAGCCTAATACTATATATATATGGCCTTAGCCATGGTTAAGAATTGAAGTACAAGATGACTATAAATTGGGGCACAAAAAGTGTAGTTGTGTGCCTAGACTAGTGTATTAGCCATGGTAGGAAAGGCCGAGCCATATGTGTGTTCTAACTAGGAAAATCAATCAAAGTTGTGACTTGACCCCTATAGAGGATTTAATGAGTTATTTAGTAAGAATATGACTTTTTAGGAGACCCGGTTGTACCAAACTAGCCTGGGCCTGACCCGAACTTAATCCAAGTCTATGTAGTCATGTAGTAGGTCCAAAGATGAACATGTAGATAATTATTTTGTAAATATAGATAGGTATTTACTTTAGTGGTAAAATAAGTATATTTTTATAAATGATTATTATATATGTATTTGTTATAAAATTGATATTTTGTTTTGAGTATATGATAAGCTTTTCTTAGAAAATGTCTTTTTAGAGTTTGGGATTTTTGGGCTACAAATAATTGTGCATATATGAGTGTATACACAATATGTAAAATTAGGCTTTATTTATATACATAAAAATATAGGTTTACTTATATAAATTTTAGTATATATAACTAAGGTATATATGTGGAAACAATGGATTATATTTTTAGAATATTTTATAAATATTATTTGTATCCATCTAAAAAGGTGTGTATACATATTATATACTCATAGGTGAATTATATAGGTGAATATATAAAATAGGAATAAGTTATACATATAATCGTATATATAAATAGAAATAAAGAAAGAAGAATTTTTTTTTTTTTGATATGAACAGTTATCACTATTCACTTCGCACTCGATTTCTTGTCATTACTACTTTTTAGACTAAGGGTATTTTGGTAATTTGTAAAATTAGAATTATTTTGAATTTTAATTTATTAATAATGTGCTAATTTATATGTTAGGTCTAAACCTAGAATTGCCCTAATCTAGATGTTGATCATGAGCCTAGATATTTAGTTATAAGAATCCAACTAAATGACAAGGTTTAGGAATATCTAGATATTATGTCTAAGTAGATATTTTGCTAGAAACCCTAATTCCTTTGGGCCTTTACTAGAAAGCCTTGATTTCAATCTAAAGAAAGTCCTAAACCTAAATTGGACTAGCCCTAAACCCTAGCATTCATTATGGCCGACTAACATAGGTCCCCTACCCTATAAAGGTTCACACTTAGCTCCCCTTACCTCTTTCCTTACAAAGCTAAATCCTAAATTGAGTTCTTCCCCAAATTCACCCCCTTTATCCAAATTAACTCCAAATTGAACCTAATCAACTGTAATACACTCACCTAGTATAGAGGAAGCCTCTAGAAGCTAGTAAGGATTTGGAGCTTATTGACCATTACAAGTGGAGTAATTTTGGTCTTAAGTACATTTACATTGAGATTCCAACTCTCAATAGGTAATGGCCTCTACACCTATTAATTTTCTAATTTCTTTCCATAGATGCATTCACTTAGGGTCCACCTAGCCCTAGACCAAGTTTGGTTAGAAATCGAATCCATTTGGTATGTATATCGGAGGCGTGTCGGAGTGTTGTGTAAAGTGTTTGGTGAAATACCACATAGAAATGAATGTTAATAATTTTTAAAAAAAATACATATTTTTGTAGTCGGTAATGTGTAGATCTCTGGTCCAAGTGACTGAGTCAATTTTGGACACGTTTCGTGTCGTATTTTGGACACGGGGATGCCCGCACGTGCTGTGATGCAGTGTCCTGCTACCCGAGCCCCATATCTCACTCTACACGACACGTGGAGACACGAAACTTGGTGGACTCATGGGGGCATTGTCTGTCAGCATGCTCACAAAGTTTGTAGGGATTTGGTGGTGAGATCGAGGAGATATCTTCCTCGCAGTGGTCTCTCGACTCACAGCACACATGCTGAACCCCTCTCTGATACTGGCTTGGACATGAGATACGACACCACGTGGACACAATCGAACTCGACATACAGATAACCTGACACCTAGGCTACCCACTAACACAACCCCATGACACTTGGTTGGACACGTCGTGTCCTAGATAGCTCGAGACACACGTACGAGACCCCTCTGTGCACAGTCTTTGATACATACTGATACTGTTGTTCGACACACTCGTGGACATGAATTCATGGACACATTGGACACTCACTTGCTGACACACATTCGACACACACACCCCTTTTTCCTATTTTTCCCAGTTCACATATTAGTGTGTTAAATGGAGTGGTGTAACTCAGTTTTCCTAAGTTTGGTTAAAGAGGGTTCCATCCCAGTTTTCCTGAGTTTTAGTAATAGAGTTTGATTTCCAGATTGAGTGTTGGGCTTCTTAGTTTCCTGAGTTCATGTAGGAGTATATGATACTATATGTTGACCTATATACACTTGTTATATATATATATATATATATATATATATATATATATATATATATATATATATATATATATATATATATATATATGGGAAAACGGGATATGAGCCATAGGCTCATACTCTTATATGAGCCATCCCACGTGGTTTTCATGTGGACCAATAAAAATAGAGTGACTTGGAAGAGAAAATTTAAATAGATGAAAATAAAAGATCTTATAAAAGATTTGATAAATAATAACTTACCATATATTTGCTTAGCAACTTACCAAATAAATTTGCCTAAGAATTTAAATAGGAATAATGCCATTTGTCCCTCCAAATTAAAATTAAAATTAACAATAACATTAAAATTAATTTTAATATTAATATTAACATTAAAATTAAAATTAATATTAACATTAATATTAACATTAAAATTAATATATACAATAATATGAACATTAATATTGTTATTAATATTATTATTAATATTAACATTAACATTAATATTAATATTAAAATTAATATTAATATTAACATTAAAATTAATATTAACATTATTATTAACATTAATATTAACATTAATATTAATATTAATAATATTATTAATATTAATATTAATATTAACATTAACGCAACTATTAATATTAAAATTAAAATTAATATTAATATTAACATTAACATTAACATTAATATTATGGAATCTTTTATTTCTATCTATTTAATTTCTAGGTAAACATATTTGGTAAGTTCCTAGACAAAGATATGATAAGTTATTATTTATCAAATCTTTTGGGAGATCTTTTATTTCTACCTATTTAATTTTTTTTTCAAGTCACTATATTTTATTGGTCCACATAGAAGCCATGTGGAATGGCTCATATAAGGGTATGAGGCTATGGCTCATATCCCGTTTTCCCTATATATATATATATATAAATATATATATATATATATATATATTTTATATATATATATATATATATTTTATATATATATATATATATATATATATATATATATATATATATATATATATATATATATATATATATATATATATATATATATATATGGGTTTCGAGTTATGGATGTATATATATTAGGTATGGTTTATGAGATGAGTAGTATAGTTTTGTTGGGCTTCTCAGTTTTCTGAGTTCAGTAAGGGGAGATAGCAGTAGAGTTGTATATTTGAGTTGATATATATATGATACATAGATGTGTGGGGATTAGCTCTATGTTAGAGATATGATATGTATATAGGTTATCTATAGATATAGTATATATGTATAGTTGGTTTGTATATGTATATGATATATATACATACTTGACTTGGTATCCTAGTATAGGTTGAGGTAGCCTATACTTGTGTTAGTTGACCTAGATTTGACTAATATAGTCCTATTAGAACTTGCTGACTAGAGTTTGACTAAACCCTAGATAGCTTGACCTAGTTTGACTAGAATTTACTAGAGTTGACCAAGAGTTGACTTTGACCTAAAACGGCCTAGAATCATGTAGAATACATTGTACACTTCATTTATTACGTCTTGAACATATTGTAACCTGTGTTGCTCTAAATAGGACTCAGTTACTCCGGTTTGGACATCTGTTCTCACCAGTCATTCAGGATATCAGGCGAGTACATTCTCTGATCGTTTCATACTTGTCAAGATCTATATTCTTGCTCTAGACTACTTTACTTGATGCTAACACTTCTTATCATGGATTAATACTACATGGATCTTTTCATGTGATGTTATTCCCTCAGCGGATACATCGGGTATTTCATACTCGTGTACTTTATCATGTCCATCGTGTACTCCTTGTATTCGTGTTAATCGTGTACAAATCGTGTGCTCTGATGTACTCTCGTGTGTTCATATGTGCTTATTGTGCAACCAAAAAATAATGTACGTAACATAACTTGAATGGATCCTTGTGTATTAATTGGGGACGGGGGACTAGAAGTGGTTATGTGATCATTCATTTAGGATACTCGTGTGCAAACTCTGTAACTTAGGCATGTGCAAATCAAGTCTATTACATAACCATCTTGGGCTCTAAATCACTTATAGTCACTTACAGTTCTTACTTTCCATATATATATTTCCTGTTTTTAGATCTCTCTCTTACTACTCATGTACATCTCTTACAACACTTCATGTATATTATTCTATTGCTTGTACTATATTTTCTGCCATGATATGAACTGCGTGAGAGTTATGTATTCGCTCATGTCCTGACTGGACCTGTTAAAAATATTACAGAGAAGGACAAGGATTTCTGCCCTACCTACTACGGAGCCGGTATAGACGATACTTGTAACCTGGACCCTCAGGAGGATCCAGTAGTTGCTGAGGATGTTACCTTACTGCCTAGGCTTTATCTTATGTTATTTGTGTTGCCTTTGAGATGTATTACTTTGGATGTTGAGATTTGGTGTTGTTAAACACTTAGACTCATTTCTTTCTGGTTGTATCTCTTTTGAGGATTTTATATCTATCTTATCGTATCATTATCCATCTTAGACTGTGATTGAGTTGTACCTTCTGTATTATCCTTCGATTGGAGAGTATATCCTGTACAGGTATATTCATACTGTGTTAGATGTTTGTCAGCTAGGACAACGTTCTACCGTCGATACTGCTGCATAGGTTGGACGTACCCACGTCTCGTGTCCCTACACTGGGTGTGGCTCATGATACATTTTTAGTAGTGGCCCATGCAGGCCTAGAGTTTTGAGTTATGTCTCAGTTCATGGTGGTACTCGAACTAGAGTTTCACAACAACCTGTAGTAGGATATATGATATAAGTTTTGAGGTACCCAATCACATTTAGGAAAAACTCTTATCTAATTTCTGCCATCTAAATTCTTGCTGCTAATTGCTTTTATTTGAAATAAATTGTCCTTCTTTGATGATATCACTTCCTACTCAGTATTGATTTCCTTGTTTGATCTGTCTCCAGGATAATGCAGACACGATCTCATCGCTCCGGCCCAGAAGATACCACTAAGAGGTCTGCCACCTCTCGCCCAATTCAGCAGGGCCCTGGGATCGCAGCTCCCCTCGTTCCTTTTAATGTTGGAGCATCTGCAACGTTTGCGGGTGCACCTCTACCTGTCCGGAGGCCTATCCCAGTCATCCCAGATGTATTTCAGCAGCAGCCACCTTCGGCATCAGTCGATACAGCACAGCTCTTTGCCTTCTTTAGAGAGATGATGGAGGCTCAGCAGTACCAGTCTACTGACATAAGGTAGGGCATAGATAATGCCCATCAGCTTGCCATGACAGTAGTAGAGAGGGTGACTGCCCAGCCGCAGGAAGGCCAGATTTAGTAGTATCATTCGAGGACCCCGGACATTCTAAACTTCCAAAAGGTGCGGCCTAGAGACTTCAAGGGTACGGAGGGCATCCTATATGCCGACGATTGGATCGAGCATATCGAAGAGATCTTCTGTCTTACACTGACACCAGCTGGGATCCAGATAGAGGCAATAGGCAGATGGTACCACACCGACCCTAGAGTTGGTACAGAGGGGCAGACTTGGGAGGCTTTCAAGAAGCTTTTCAAGGAGAAGTTCTTCCCTGACACAGCACTCGACGCCTTGGAGACACAGTTTGAGAGCCTGGTTCAGGGGAACCAGACAGTGGAGGAGTACGTTGGAGAGTTCTACCGCCTGGGCAGGTTTATGGAGGGCCTTAGCGAGTCAGCGAAGGATGGAAGGTTCCGTAAGGGCCTGGTCAAGGAAGTCAAGTCCTTGACCAAGAGCGACATAGATGCTTCTTTTGAGGATATTTTGGCAGGGACCATGGCAGTGGAGGACGACCAAGAGCTAAGATTGAAGAGGGGTCGTGATGTACATAGAGCTAGTAGTAGTGCAGGCTCGGCCAAGAGGCCCCACTTTCAGTAGAGGCCTTTCCAGCAGCAGCAATTTCAGGGTCAGGGCCATACGCCTTTTCAGCAGGTGCAAAAATCGCAGAGACAGCACCAGCAGGTACCCAGACAGCAGCAGGCCACCATTTGCCCCTTCTGCAAGAAGCTAGGGCACATGTGGAACGACTATAGGCAGAGGCTGGGAAAATATCTAATGTGTGGATTGTCGGACCATCAGATGAGAGACTGTCCCATAGGTGCGATTCGTCCGGCCCCAGGAGGAGGACCTAGGGCTCCAATGGGCCAGCAGATGGGACCACCGCTGAAGACTCAACAACAAATGTTCATCCAACACCAACAACAGGCTAGAGGAGGCTATCAGGGGCGAGCTTTTATCATGGCAGCTGAGGATGTAGAGGCAGAGTAGGAGATCTGATTGCAGGTTCTGTTCTTCACAACTCTATTTCCGTTTTTGCTTTGTTTGATTCTGGTACTTCGCATAGTTTTGTGTCTGTATTATTTGCTATTAGACACCATCTTGCTTTTGAATCGTTGCCTAGGACTTGCAAGATCACGACTGGGGGTGGCATCATCCTCGTCAGTAATATTTGTAAGGATCAGAGAGTTATTTGGTAGGTCGAGAACTAGATGTGAGTCTGCTCGTAATGCTATTACCGAACTACGATATTGTACTCGTGATGGATTGGTTGAGCAGGCACCATGCCAATATACATTATCATAGAGGCAGAGTTCTTTTCAGAATGCTAGGAGAGCCAGAGTTTGAGTTCACCAGACGGAAGAAGGAGCAAGGCAGCGGAGTTCTCTGTGGAGCTCGAGTGGAGGAGCAGAGCATGCCACATCCATTGATAGCAGAGTTCATGGATGTCTTTCTGGAGGAGTTGCCAGGACTACTACCGGATAGAGACATTGAGTTCTCTGTAGATTTTGTGCTCGGTACAGAGCTGATATCTCAGCACGTCTATAGAGTGAACAACAGCGAGTTGGTGGAGTTAAAGAAGCAGGTAGATGAGTTGCAGGACAAGGGATTCATCCGATCGAGTTCTTTACCATGGGGTGCACCGGTGCTTTTTGTGCCGAAGAAGGATGGGTCAGTACGAATGTGTATCGACTACAGGGCTCTCAACAACCTCACGATCAAGAACAACTATCCACTCCGGAGGATCGATGATCCGTTCAATCAGTTAAACAGAGCGAGGGTATTTTCCAAAATTGATCTGAGGTCAGGTTACCATCAGGTGAAGGTGAAGAAGGAGGATATCTCGAAGATGACATTCAGGACGCGGTATAGCCAGTTTGAGTTTATGGTGATGCCGTTTGGGTTAACCAACGCCTCGGCGGTATTCATGAACCTGATGAATATGGTGTTCCATCAGTACTTGGACAAGTTCATGGTGGTATTCATCGATGACATCTTGGTGTACTTAAAGACCCCAGAGGAGCATGAGGAGCACTTGAGAGTAGTTCTGGAGACTCTCAGGAAGGAGGAGCTTTACAACAAGCTCTCGAAGTGTGAGTTCTTTCTGTATCGGGTTGAGTTCCTAGGTCATGTTGTGGCTGGAGATAGAATCTCAGTCGACCCGAAGAAGATCCCGGCAGTCAAGGCGTGGACTACTCCGAGTTCAGTTGCGATGATCAGAAACTTTCTGGGATTGGCAGGCTACTACAGGAGGTTCATTCAGGATTTCTTCTGGGTTGCAGAGCCATTGACTAGGCTAACCCAAAAAAACCTAAAGTTTATCTGGTCAGAGTATCGAGTCACTTTCGATGAGTTGAAGAAGCGGTTGACGACAGCTCCAATTTTGATATTACCATCAGGATCAGACGGGTTCACAATCTATAGTGATGCCTCAGGAAAGGGTCTGGGTTGTGTCTTACAGCAGTATGGGAAGGTAATTGCTTATGCTTCCAGGTAGTTACGTTCGCATAAGATGAACTATCCTACCCAAGACTTGGAGTTAGCAGTAATTATCTTTGCTATAAAGTTGTGGAAACACTATCTATACTGAGAGCGAGTAGAAATCTTTACAGACCACAAAATCTTGAAGTATGTGTTTACCCAGGAGGAGCTCAAGATGAGGCAGAAGAGATGGTTGGAGTTGATGAAGGACTTTGACATTTTATTGCAGTATCATCCAGGGAAGGCCAACGTGGTTGCCGATGCCTTGAGTAGGTATTCGATAGCCATGTATTTGACAGTAGATCATCACTTGTTAGCAGATCTGGAGAGGCTGGAGATCGAGATGATAGTGTCGGAAGTTGAGATACAGATGTGGGGTCTGCAATTCAGTCAGACTTGATGGAGATGATCATGTCGACTCAGTTCGACGATGTAGCTCTGTGGTGTATCCGAGAGCATATTCGAGTAGGACTTGTTGAGGAGTTTGTTATAGCAGAGGATGGCGCATTGAGGCACGATTCTGGACTGTGTGTGCCCAGTAGAGACCTTCGGGAGCAGGTTATACAGGAGGCCCACCGTTCTCAGTCTTTTATGCATTCGGGTGCTAACAAGATGTATGGGGATCTGAAGCAGCATGTATGGTGGTATGGGGTAAAGTGGGAGGTAGCACGCTTTATAACCAGATGTTTAGTCTGCCAGCAGGTAAAAGCGGAGAGGCAAAGGCTAGAAGGATTGTTGCAGCCATTACCCATTTCGGAATGGAAGTGGGACATATCACGATGGACTTCGTTTCTGGATTGTCGCGTACACCAGGAGGGAAAGACACGATTGGTTCATGGTAGATAGTTGACCAAATTTGCCCACTTCTTGCCATTTAAGATGGGTTTGTCTACTGAGATGCTAGCAGACATGTATGCGAGGTAGATTGTTAGACTTCATGGAGTTCCTATGAGCGTTGTCTCGAATCGGAATAGTCACTTTACTTCCTATTTATGGCAGAGTCTGTATACTAGTTTGGGCACTTAGCTCAAGTTTAGTACCACATGCCACCCTCAGACAGACGGACAGTCAGAGAGGACTATCCAGACTCTCGATGCTACGGACTTATGTCATAGACTTTGGAGTTTGCATACAACAACAGCTTCCATGCCAACATTGAGATGTCACCATTCGAGGCGTTGTACGGGCATAGATATCGTACTCCCTTGTCTTGGGATGAAGTTGGAGAGCAAGATTTATTGGGACCTGAGATGGTTGTGGATGCAGCTGAGAAGGTAAAGCTCATCAGAGATCGATTTCGCGTGGCACAAGACAGAGCGGCATTGGGCCGATAGCGACTGGGGACCTTTGGAGTTTGTGGTACAACTTAGATTTAGATTAGGAATTTGTTTGATTTTGGGATTTTTTGTTGATCATGTGATTATTATATTTAAGATTGAGACCATGTTTGTGCTAGGTTGGAGATATGGTGTTCTTGAGGATATCTCCGACACGTGGCACTATACGTTTTGGTGGAGGTGAAAAGCTAGCATACGTTTTATCGGACCTTTCGTTATCCGTAAGAGGGTCGGTGCCGTGGCATACAGGCTAGACTGCCACCTGCACTAGAGGGAGTTCACAACGTGTTTCACGTTGCACTTGAGACAGTATGTGGCGGATCCCAGTCATGCACTCGATCATTCCGAGATCGAGGTGGGCCTTACTATCAGTTATCTAGAACCAAGCCTGTAGAGATTTTGGATCGACGGAGAGGTACTGAGGAACCAGACGATACCCTTGGTTTGCATCGCATGGAGCATCATCTCCACGAGAGTCTACCTAGAGAGAGGTAGGATGAGATGCGCGCGAGCGTACCCTATCTTTTTGGACCCTTATCTTTTTGGTAATTTATAAAATTATATTATTTTGGAATTTTAATTAATTAATAATGTGCTAATTGATATGTTAGGTCTAAACCTAGAATTGCCCTAATCTAGATGTTGATCATGAGCCTAGATATTTAGTTAGAAGAATCCAACTAAATGACAGGTTAGGAATATCTAGATATATGTCTAAGTAGATTTTTGCTAGAAACCCTAATTCCTTTGGGCCTTACTAGAAAGCCTTGATTCAACCTAAGAAAGCCCTAAACCTAAATTGGTCTAACCCTAAACCCTAGCATTCATTGTGGCCGGCTAACCATAGGTCCCCTCACCTATAAAGGTTCACACTTAGCTCCCCTTGCCTCTTTTCTTTCAAAGCTAAACCCTAAATTGAGTTCTTCCCCAAATTCACCCCATTTATCCAAATCAACTCCAAAATGAGCATAATCAATTGCAATAAACTCTCTAGTATAGAGAAAGCTAGAAGCTAGCTAGTAGGATTTGGAGCTTATTGACCATTGCAAGTGGAGTGATTTTGGTCTCAAGTGCATTTACATTGAGATTCCAACTCTCATAGGGTAATGGCCTCTAAACCAATTAATTTTCTGATTTCTTTCCATAGATGCATTCATTTAGCGTCCACCTAGCCTAGGCCAAGTTTTTAAAATCAATCCATTTGGTACATGTATCGGAGGCATTTCGGAGTATTGTGTAACGTATTTAGTGAAATGCCACCCATAGAAATGAATGTTAATAATTTTCAAAACAAATTACATATTTTTGTAGCTGGTAATGTGTAGATCTCAGTCCAAGTGAGTGAGTTGATTTGGACACGTTTTATGTTGTATTTTGGATACGGGGATGCCCGTATGCGCTGTGGTACAGTATCCTGCTACCCGAGCCCCATATCTCACTCGATGACACGTGGAGACACAAAACTTTGTGGACACGTGGGGGGCATTGTCTGTCAGCATGCTCACAAAGTTTGAGGAGATTTGGTGGTGAGATCGAGGAGATATCTTCCTTGCAGTGGTCTTCCGACTCATAGCCCACACGCTGAAACCTCTATGATACTAGCTTGGACACGAGTACGACACACGTGGACACATTTAACTGACACACAGATACCTAGGCTACCTACTGACAAAATCTGATGAAACTTGGTTGGACACTTCGTGGCATAGAGGGCTCAACGCACGCGCACGAGACCCTCTGTGCACAGTCTCTGATACATGCTGATACTGTTGTTTGACACACTTTTGGACACGAATTCGTGGACACATTGGACACCCCCTTGCTGACACACATTCAACACACACACCCCTTTTCTCTATTTTTCCCAGTTCACATATTAGTGGGTTAAATGGAGTGGTGTAACTCAGTTTTCCTGAGTTTGGTTGAGGAGGGTTTCATCCCAGTTTTTCTGAGTTTAGTAATAGAGTTTGATTTCCAAATTGAGTGTTGGGATTCTTTGTTTCCTGAGGTCATGTAGAAGTATATGATACTATATGTTGACAATATATATATATATATATATATATATATATATATATATATATATATATATATGTAAGTGTTGGGATTCTTTGTTTCCTGAGGTCATGTAGAAGTATATGATACTATATGTTGACAATATATATATATATATATATATATATATATATATATATATAAATATATATATATATATATATATATATATATATATAAATATATATATATATATATATATATATACTAGTTCACATATTAGTGGGTTAAATGGAGTGGTGTAACTCAGTTTTCCTGAGTTTGGTTGAGGAGGGCTTCATCCCAATTTTTCTGAGTTTTAGTAATAGAGTTTGATTTCCAGATTGAGTGTTGGGATTCTTTGTTTCCTGAGGTCATGTAGAAGTATATGATACTATATGTTGACCTATATATATATATATATATATATATTTTATATATATATATATATATATATATATATATATATATATATACATATATATATATATATATATATATTTTTTTTTTTTATATATATATATATAGATTGAGTGTTGGGATTCTTTGTTTCCTGAGGTCATG
>JANAVB010016197.1:37583638-37846138 GCA_029216955.1 Iris pallida | reverse complement strand
CAGGCGGATGCATCCCTATGCGGCTCGCAATGATCACCTCCATACGGTTCAAAGGTTCGAGGGAGGGCCACTACCCAAGCAGCCCTGACACGTGGCCCAAATCTTATGCGGCCCAAATCTTATGCGGCTCAATCTTCATGCGGTTCAGATCCCCCCAGTGGCTTCTAGGACACGTGACCTAAGCCGATCAATTTCCCAGATTTATTGCAATCAGAGATTGGGTCAAATCCCAATAATCTGGGACATGTGGCAGGAGAATAAATCAAATTTATTCGCAGACATCAGAAGATCATTATAAGGAAGATTTATTTCAATCAGCATTAATTGTTGATGAGATTTGGTGTAATCTACACTTAATGGTCCAGATTCATCACAATCAAAACGAATGGCCTAGATTGACCAATCCACAGGTCGCCGCCATCTCTAGAAAGCAATCATTGGCAACCCTAATGGTCACACCCCATTCCTATAAATAACAAGGTGCCATTCCCTTACAAAGATATACATTCCCTGGCAATATACACAACGGAGAGAGTGTGACCAGAGAGACCCCTTTTCGAGATCAGAGAGCATTAGAAGACTTGGGGAAAAAGTAGAGAGAGAGCAAAGAGAGCATTTCTTCAACGCCGAGCAAATCTTCTGGAGCCAAGGCTGCATACCGATCGTCCAAGGAGTAAGGCAGGGCTGCCGTCGCCTTCTCGAGCCTCTATCGTCACCCCCCAGAATCTAAAATAAACAATTGTACTTAGTCTGCTGTACCTAGGCTTTCGTCCCTAGGCTTTCTTTGTACAAGCGAGTTTGTATTGTGAGTCTAAGTTCAGTCCTCCCATAAAACTATTCTGTACTTTTATAATCAATGGCAAATACGATGGCGACTCTGCTGGGGACAAACTTCTCCACGGCTGAGGAGTTGGTGACGCAGTCGGATGCAGCCAAGCTTGGCTCTACGCAACAGAATATGGTCGTCCGTTTCGACCAACAAGCGTTTGAAAAGATGCTCTCTGAAGGAAATGCTGGCCCGATCCAGAAGCGAACCCGCACAAAGAAAGCTCGCTGCGAGTGGAGGCCAAAATCGTTTGCTCCTCCACAAGCTCTGGACGGGGAACTCTCTGCTACCCAAGGCGGCAAGGGTAATTCTCATACAGCTCCACTTCGAGCCGTAGAGAACTCTGCTGTCCCCGAGTCCGGCAGAGGAAAGCATTACGATGCCGGACTTGCAGGGACAAAGAGCGACTCTATGCGCCCCAAGAAGCCGAGCACTCCTGTGGCCAAGTCTGTCAACCACATGCAGGAGGCTCATGCGGGTGGATCTACCGGCCGCATGAAGAAAATCCATGCCGCTAGATAATCCAGCCGCATAAAGAAGGCTCATGCGACTGAGACTTCCAGCCGCATGAAGAAAGCTTATGCGGCTACGTCTGCCAGCCGCATATGGACCAACGATGACAGCCGCATGACGCCTACTTCCCGCGGCTCTGTCTTCGACTGCCTCTCGTACGGTCCTGATCTCTTGTACTCCCAAGAAGATATGTCTGACTCTCTCCAGTATCACTTAGACTCTTCCTACTATGTGCCCGTGCGCACTAGAGCGAAGAAGTCTAAAACAGCGCTAGCTTGGCGAGTTCGGTCCGCTGATTTGACCTCTGACCATCCGAGCATTCCGTATACTGCTACGCGGGCCTCGGATGGGAAGTTGTACAGAACCACTCGAGTCCAGCCCCCGGCGGCAGACGGACAGAGAGGTTCGCAAAAGTCTTCCAAAATCTCGGGAGCAAACATGGTCGGTCCAGACCCATCTGACTTGCGTGAGGCCATCCTCCACAAACGCAAGGAAAGAGAAGATGCATCGGGGTGCAAAGAGTCCTCCCACGGACGTCACTGCACCCAAGTCATCGTCAACTGCTGCTGCAACAGCGCGACGATACGAGAAGACCGGCAGTCTGTCTTTCAAAGAGTGCAACAGCCATCTTCAGAAGACGAGGCACTACCCGTCGCCTCCTGCAACTCCGCCTTGAAAGTCCCCGCTGATGGAAGGGGGAAGAAGACAAATGTTCCCAGCCCGAAGATTTCAACCACTGCGACTAAAAGACTGTCGTCAAAACGGGTTCCCACCCCCGAAGTTTTCCAAAGTACTCGCTCTAAGACAAAATCTGCTACAGTGGAAGATTCGTCGTCCACAACGCAGGGGGTTGCTGGGGCTGGGGGTAGCACCCCTCCGAGCCTCCACAACAATTCGATGTTCCAAGAAGACGAGCCAGGGGAGTCAACCCTTCCATCGGATACAGTAAACCTCGACGTCCCCGAGGACGTCTACAACTCCCAAGGCGAGGTGAACTCGGAGACTGGAGGTACTGTTCGTTCCGAGTCTGAATCAGAAAGGAACATACCCACATACCCCGATGATTTCTCACTACAGGGGTACGATTCGGATGGCGCTTCCTCCACCGCTCCGTCCATCTCTCCTCATGTGAATACGGTATTCATGACAGACAGCAACCAAGGTGGTTCCAGTGATCGCCAGCGCATCGACAGTCTCAAAGCCATATTGCTTGCTTTGGTCAAGTCTGTAAACCAGATTAAAGCGGCCCTTTCAACTCTGTAAGGAGGGACGCCTGGCCAAACAAGCACGGGTCTCGCGGTCAATGCGGACTCGAATTCGGCGGCACCAAACCCGGGCAACGATCCTCCTGAAATAACGGCCCCCACCACCGTGGATGAGGCCTGCGAAGCGAGAAGAGAGGTCCAAGAGCTCCGAGCCATGTTCCACGCTCGAGAAAATTCTCAAGACCTCAGAATACGGCAACCGTACCCTGCTGCATGGAGGGATGTTCCATTCCCACCAAGATATAAGCCGTTCAACATCAATCTGTATGATGGCAAGACCTTAGCAAGTCGATACATCACTTACTTCGAGGTCACCATCGACCATCTGCCCCATGACGATGCCATTCTTACACGACTATTCATCAGGGCATTGGAAGGAGTCGCATTCGATTGGTATCGCAATCTGTCGGACAACTGCATTCACTCCTTCGCCGGCTTCAAGTGCATGTTCTTGGAGAGATTCTACGAAGTAGGGCAGGACATCACCATGTCTACCCTCATGGACGTCATCCAAGGGGAGGAGCTGACAAGAAACTACATCGAGAGGTTCCGCCAAACCGCCATGAAGTTGCCCTCTGGAAACCCGGATTCCTCCTTAATTGAAATTTGCCAAAAGAGACTGCTTCCAACAATCAGTCTCTGGATGGGCGAAAGTCAATTCAAGGATTGGAAGACGTTCATCATCAGTGCCATAAGCGCCGAAGAACGACTGAAGAAGGCTCGCCAATTGGGATTGCATATCTCGGACGTGGAGAATAAGGGCAAGCGTCCCAACAACGATAATGGGGGTAACCCCTCCAACAATCGAGACAGTAGGGGAAAGCAGGCTATGGTGGCCGATACAACACAAAAACCTGAGCCAAAGCCAGCAGACAAACAATGGCCGCAAATCACTTACTCCTTCGAAGACGGACACGTCAAGCCCATCTTGGACAAGCTCATACAAGGAGATAGAATTCAGCTTCCTCCACCAAGACGGGAACCGCTGCCGGCAGAGATGGAGAACCCAAAGTACTGCCATTATTACCGCTACGTCTACCATGCTACACACGACTGCTACCTGCTAAAACGGTACATCCAAAACCTCATCGATTCGAATACCCTGGCTATCGATTTCGAAGAGGTAACCGTGGCAGCCAACATGGTGTTAGTATAATTCGACAGTTTCCCTCCGACGGAAACTCAAGACAGAGTAGTCCCCATCCCTCAAGCAACAATGGAGATCTCTAATCTTCCTCCTTCCCGAGATCAGATCGCTGGTCTAGTGCCCCTCACCACATCACGAGGGGAGGTCATGTGGATCCATCCAGACTTGGTATCGGAAGTCACTCGGTCCACATCATCTTCCATCTGTAAAAAGAAGAGTGGAAAAGTCAGGTCCTGCCATACAATCTCGGCAGACATCGAAGAAGCTACAGCCGTAGTAACGCGGTCCGGGGCACAATCCCAACCTGTGGCTGACAACCCGGCTGAAGATCATCAGCCCACTACAACCGACGCTCCGGGACCGGCTCATCCTCCGACGACCGACAAGCCTAGGCTGAAGGAGGCTCGCTTTGACAAATCCCTCCGGAAAGAGGCATCACAAGGACTGGAGAAGCCCTACAACTTCGACATCTTAGCGCAATTGGTCAACACACCGGCCAAATTGTCATTATACGAGCTTCTGAGACTCTCCAAGGATGTTCGTGCGGCTTTGAGCGATGCACTCCAAAACGTCGACGCGTACCTCGCTTAGGTCAACCTCACAGGAGAGATCCTGCCTGCAGATCTCTAAGACAGCGTCTATACGGAAGCAATGCCCAACATCGTCTTCACTCCGCAGGACATGCTCATCAAAACCAACCTGCATGATCGCCCGCTATACTACACTGGATACATCGGCAACGTAAAGGTGGATCGAATGCACATTGATCCTGGCTCTTCCATAAACATTATCCCGAAGGTTCTACTATATCATCTCCGTATCCCAATGCATCGCCTGACGCCTACAAGCACCGCCATTAGCGGTTTCAATTCGGGCAGGAGCTACCCAATTGGGAAGATTCGTCTAAAGTGTCAAATTGGCGACCTCCAATTCCAAGTTATCTGCTACGTCATAGATGCAGACACTTCTTACAACATCCTCTTAGGGCGTCCATGGATACACGATTATATGATCGTGCCTTCCACGCTGCACCAATGCTTCAAATATGTCGACAAACACGGCTTCGTGAGGACGAAATTTGCTGATATCGATCCCTTCAAAGGGGTCGAATCCTACTACTCAGACTCCTGCCTATACGAAAATCGAAGAAGCATCTTGGTGAAGGAGATGTACAAGCTAGTACCGAGATAACCACAGGATCAGAAGAGCCTCTGACGATCCACCTCCAAGCTCGCAAACCTGGTAAGTCAGCACCCCTTACCGCCACTCTGCGTAAGGACGCAATCAGCCTCTCGGCGCAAGAAGAACAGATGATAATCCGGCTGCCAAGGTCTGGCCAAGTGCCAAGACCCACAACGGAGCCGCTGACAATTAGGCTGCCGAAAGTCGGCCAGCCTCAAACGGAGAAGCTCAATCCCTTCGATAAGACAATGATGATACGCCTTCCCAAGAAGGGTCGTCACTGCGATGCAAGGCCTGGAACTTCTAGCGAACCAACCACTCCTCGCCCAGCATCGAATGCCAAGCTGGGGGTCGCTAGTTTGCCAACAACTCCACGCTCTGAACCGCTGACGATCAAGCTGTCCAGGTCGTCCTCTCAGTCTTCGTTTATACAGGGAGTAGCTGAAGAGGAACCGAAGCTAGCCAAGTATGTGGCTGCCCACACTGATGTTCCCTCCGTAGATGATGTAATCCCCCTAGAAAAGATACCTTACTTCATCAATAAAGGCCTATCTTTGAACTACCTCGAGCTTAATAAGCTCTGTACGATGTACGCTATGGAACATGGTATAGGCACTCACCTCCACACACAGGTAACAAATGTGCACACCGCAATCCAGCTTACTCCAGCAGAAGACGCCTACTGCATAATCGAAGGAGGGGACCACCCAATCATCTTCGGCCGAAAGGACGATCCTTATCCCTTTATCATAGAAGAAGTCGATCTTGGGCCAGATGCCGGGAGACTGCCTTTGTATCTCTATAGCCCCTAATCTAAATATCTCATGCAAAAACAAGGGTATGATCGGGAGACTACGCCAGGCTTGAACTACGGCACGAGGCGACGATTACCTTTGAAGCCACCGGTCCCGGCAGGCAAACCACGGGACTACTATAGCAAGACTCGATGTGGATTAGGGTATATAACACCCACGACGACCCCTGAAAGTTCAGATGAAGAATGTGACTAGCATTCACATTCGACCGGGTCACCAACTTCTGACTCTGATACCAGCATCGGAGATGTATTCAGACAAGTCTTGTCAGTCAATATGGCATTCGTCGATGCCTATAAAGAAGACGAAGACATCCCCGAAATCCTCGAGCTAGAGCCGTGGACCCAGTAGTTGGATGCGCAATGGGAAAAGCGGTTCGAACTGAGGGACCCTCCTACTGAAGATGAGGTTATCCAGGTTGACCTCGGCAGCGAATCTTCCCCAAAACCAATCTTCGTCAGTAAAAGCTTAACAGACGAGGAGCGAGAATCAATGCTAGAACTGGTCAAAGAGTACATTGATGTGTTCGCATGGAGCTATGAAGACATGCCGAGGTTAAATCCCGATATTGCTCTTCACAAACTCAATATTCGGCCGGACGCAAAGCCAGTCAAGCAACAACAGCGACGCTTCCGCCTAGGAATCATGGATGCGATCGAAGCCAAAGTCAACAAACTGATAGCCAGCTGCTTCATACGTGAAGAGCAACATCCCGACTGGGTTGCCAACATAGTACCCGTCCTCAAGAAAAATAGAAAGATTCGAATCTGCATCGACTTCCGCAATCTGAACGAGGCGTGTCCCAAAGATGAATTCCCCCTCCCTATCACAGACATCATGATTGACAACACCTGCGGCTTCGAACGCATGTCATTTATGGATGGATTCTCGGGGTACAACCAAATCAAGATGTCTTCTGACGACGAAAAGCATACATCATTTCGAACACTAATTGGCACATAATGTTACACAGTCATGCCTTTCGGTTTAAAGAATACTGGCGCCAAATATCAACGAGCCATGAGAATCATCTTCAGAGAACACTTGCGCAAGACGGTGGAATGCTATGTTGATGACATCGCTGTCAAGAGTCGCCGTAAGGAAGACCATCTACAGGATCTGAGGACGGTATTCGATCTGATGCGAGCGCACAATTTGAAAATGAACCCTACGAAATCTTTCTTGGGCGTATCCAGCGGAAAGTTTTTAGGTTTCATCATCACCGTCCAGGGTATTCATGTAGACCCTGAGAAGACAAAGGCAATTATGGAGATGGATCCCCCGAAAAATCTCTGCGAACTCAGGGGCCTTCAAGGGAGGCTAGCTTACATCAGAAGATTCATCTCTAACCTCTTCGGGCGATGTCGACCATTCACCCACCTCTTGAAGAAAGGTGTCTCGTTCGTATGGGACGAAAAATGCCAGCGTGCCTTTGACAGCATCAAAGAATATTTGTCAAATCCTCCAGTCCTGGTGGCTCCATTTGCTGGAAAACCATTCCTGCTCTACGTACGAGCAATGGAGCATTCCCTCGGAGCTCTGCTGGCACAAAACAATGATGCAGGCCAGGAGCAAGCCATATATTACCTCAGTCGAATGATGATTAGGCCAGAGCACCGATACACCGCTGTGGAGAAGGAATGCCTTGCCCTGGTGTTCGCCATTCAGAAGACGCGGTACTATGTCACTGGACAAACAATACATGTGATCTCACGAGTCAACCCTCTCAGGGTCCTCATGACTAAACCAGGGGCACTCAGCTCTCGCCTCGCTATATGGGCAATATTGCTGTCCCCTTATCATATAATCTTCATCCCGTAAAAGGCTGTCAAAGGTCAAGCCCTGGCAGACTTTTTGGCAGCCCACCCGGGCTCAGAGTCGTCTAGGATATATGAAGAAATCCCAGATGAGGTCGCCGACTCAAATGCAGCCTCTCACGATAACATATGGCGGATGTTCTTCGACGGTGCTTCAAGAATAGGACCCAAGGGCAACATCATCATCGGAGTTGGGGTAGTGCTAGTCTTCCCTTTCGGATTGGTGATCAATCACGCCTACTCTCTCACAGTACCCTGCTCTAACAATGTGGCCGAGTACAATGCTCTGGTCATTGGCCTCCAACTTGCAAGGGAGCTGGGGGTAGAATATCTCGAAGCGTACGGCGATTCTCAGTTAATCGTCAATCAAATCCGGGGCTCATACGAAGTTTGCCACGAAGACATGTTCCCCTATCACTAAATAGCGATCGACATCATCTCGTCGTTCGAGGGGTTCTTCATCGAACACGTCCCCAGACTCTAAAATATCAAAGCCAATGCCTTAGCAGGCCTGGCCGCTTCCCTAGCAGTGCCGAATCATGTCCTTCAATCGATAGATGTGAGAGGCCATGAGCTGGTCTGCCCCAAGAATAATGTTCAATTCGTGGCAAGTTATTCCGCTCAGGTAATTGATGATGCCCCAGATTAGAGACAACCATTCATCGACTTCGTCGTCTACGATATCCTGCCCGAGAACCCAAAGGAAGCCACCTCCATCAGACGGTGTTCTCTCAGATTCTTCTACGATACAGAGACGAAAATACTGTATCATCGATCCTATGATGGATTATTACTTCGGTGTCTGTCGAACGCAGAAGCCAAAGAAGCCGTGCGAGAAGCTCATGACGGTGTCTGTGGGGCCCATTAGCCTGGCCCTAAATTTCAAGACCGTCTTCGCCGAATGGGCTACTACTGGCCCACGATGGTGGCAGATACGATAGACTATGTAAGAAGGTGCAAAGCCTGCCAAGTCTATGCGGACTTCATTCACCAGCCATCCGAATTTCTACATCCGACAGTGGCATCCTGGCCCTTCGAAGCATGGGGGATGGATATCATTGGTCCAATTACTCCACCTTCCTCCCGGGGACATCGCTTCATACTCGCAATCACATATTACTTCTCCAAATGGGCAGAAGCTGTTCCACTTGCAAAAGTCAAAACTTCGAACGTGATCTGCTTCCTCAAGCATCACGTCATCTATCGCTTTGGACTGCCCCGAAGGATTATCCACGACAATGGTCCGCAGTTTGCAATCCACTCCTTCTACCGATTCTGCGATAAGTACCGCATCCAGAACTTTGCTTTGACACCATACAACCCAGCAGCAAACGGGCTGGCAGAGGCATTCAACAAAACAATCATCAAACTCCTCAAGAAATTTATCTCTTCCAACAAATGCGACTGGAACGAGAAGCTCGATGAATGTTTATGGGCGTACCGTACTACAGTTCGAACTGCTACCGGGAACACACCATTCTCTCTGGTGTACGGGAGTGAGGCAGTTCTCCCATTAGAGACTCAAATACCCTCACTCCGTGTCGCCCTCACTTATCAATTGACGACGGATGATAACTGTCGATGCCGACTACAAGAGTTGGAGGCCTTAGATGAAAAACGCCTCCTAGCTCAGCAAAGGATCGAACTATACCAAGCACGCATCTTCAGAGCCTTCAACAAAAAGGTCAAGATCAGAACATTCCAGGTGGGCGATCTCGTTCTGGCAGTTCGAAGACCGATGGTCATGACTCACAAGACCGCCGACAAGTTCCAGCCAAAATGGGAAGGCCCATTTGTCATTGAAGCCGTATTCTCAAATGGAGCCTACCGCCTCGCAAAACAGAATGGGGATTTGCTCATGTTGCCCGTCAACGGCAAGTTCCTGAAGAAATACTATGTCTAAACGACATTCTTCAGATCATTGAGTCATGTGCCTGCCGGTACCGCTGAACTCACACTCACCTTTCTCTAGATTTTTGAGTCATATGCCCGCTGGTACCGCTGAGCTCACATTCACAATTTGCCAGATTTTTGAGTCACGTACCCGCTGGTACCGCTGAACTTACCCTCATAATTTTCCAGATTTTTGAGTCACGTACCCGCTGGTACCGCTGAACCTACACTCACCATTCGTTTGATTCCCGAGTCATGTACCCTCTCGTACCGCTGAACTCACATCCACAACATCCCAGATTATCGAGTCATATGCCCGTTGATGCCACTGAACTCACACTTTCACAATATCGAGTCATGTACCCGCTGGTGCCTCTGAACTCACATCCCGGTCACTCTTTCAGATAGTAAGTCATGTATGATCATACCTCTGAACTTTCTTCCTGGAAGAGATCCTCCCTCATGATCCAATACCCGCACTTTCAGTGCACAAAAAGGGTAAGCGATCCACAAATTTCTAAAATGGCCATGTCCTCATTACCTCTGAGCCGTTTCACTTCCGCCAAAAATAAATCATCCCCTACATATAACTTCCATGTCCTCATTACCTCTGAGTCGTTCTATGTACCCCATCTTCATTGAGCCCACTCCTGCCATGTCCTCATTACCTCTGAGTGGGAAGGCTCCGTCAAAGAAATTCTCATACTCACCATGTCCTTAGTACCTCTGAGTAAGTATGTTCGTTCCCTTCAACTTGTTGTCCGTATCCAAAACCAGGGTACGTTAGGGGCAATGGGTCCCTGCAAAATGTCCCAATAAAATAATTATTACATAATAAAAGAGTGAAGCAAATATATTCCATTCATTCAGAAATCGGTTACATCCACGCGGTTACAGGAAAGTTCTTCATGCAGACAAGAAGAAGGCAAAACAAAGCAAAGACTAAAGATAGACATTTACGAGAAACCTTAAAACCCTAGTTACCGAAGTACGTATACAACTCCTTCAACCACCTTACATATGAAGGATGCAATTGAGGAAGGTCCTCGTCCAGAGTAGGAGAATCAGAATTTCCAGCACTGCCACCCTCAGTAGTCTCGATAGTGGGGAGGATGTCGTCCCTCTCAGGCGCCGATTCTTCTTTCATCGCCTCCTCCTTAACAGAGGGAGGCCCCTGATTGATGCCAGGGAGCGGCGGCCCCTCTGCCACTGCAATCTCAGCATTCGGTGGAGACACTACAAGAACCAAAAGACAGAAAAAAGTGATGATGACTGATGAAAACAGTCAGAAGATATTCAGAGGTGTTCATGCGGCCCGTTTAAAGACAACTTTTATGCGGCTCGGACATGGAATATATTCCATGCGGCTCATGGACGTGTATGCGGACCATGTAATTTGAAAAGCTCGTATCAAATGATTATACACGAAGCAATGCAGCAGGGCAGCATCTATTAGGGTTTCAGAGCACCCAATCTTCTACACAGTCCTTACCTTTGACGACAACATGAACGTCAAGACGAACGGGGGGTGCAGCAGTTGAAGACGAAGTCGACTTCCTACTCTTCGCCACAGCCTTCTTCACTGCCTTGGAAGCCCTAGGTGCCATCGTTGTCTGTCAGTCAGAAGAAAAAAGCAAGACAGAAATCTTAATCAAGAAGAGTCTAAGAGAGAAATCCTTCTAAATACCCTTCTATTTATAGAGAAAGGAGGACCAAGACCGACGCCTCTTACAAAGTAGTCGACTCTTCGGCTATCGATACAGACTAGCTAATTAAAGATCAGAAACTCTTGGGATCCTGCCCCAAAAAGGTTTGCATGCATGACATAATGACGTGGCAAGGAACCATGCGGCTGAAACAACTCTGTGGCTCAAAAGTTCATGTGGCTGAAACTTCCATGCGGCCAAGACATCTATGCGGCTAGAAGAGCTTCCACACGGCCATGCTTCTTATTCAAAGTATTTCAATTTTGCAAATTAAAAACTTTGAAGGGGGTCTTGTAGAAGCATGAAAAATGATCCATGCGGCTAGAAAATCTTATGCGGCTCAGAAAGCCCATGCGGCTCAGAGATTCATGCGATATAAGGGACTATACGGCCCAAGACATCCCTTGCGGCTCAGAAGATACGTGGCATAATAGTGTTCCCCTCCGCCCTATGCTGCATTAATTACTTTGACGGCTGACAACTCTGAAAATAGTGACAGCCTTAACACAAGAGAGGCAATTATGACTCTGTCATAATGACAGACCCCTAGGGAAGAGAAAGAGATCTCTGACACAATCCCCTGAGATCCATAAAAATGCCACGTGGCCTTGCCACGTGGGCGTTCATATGCGGCTCGAGCAAAGACTTCTCATGCGGTTCAGAATGAAGCCGTCCTATGCAGCTCAGGCCGAAACAGTCTCATGCGGCTCAAACGGAGGCTTTCCTATGCGGCTCAAGCGGACCATTTCCATGCAGCTCAGGCGGATGTATCCCTATACGGCTCACAATGATCACCTCCAAGTGGTTCAAAGGTTCGAGGGAGGGCCACTACCCAAGCAGCCCTGACACGTGGCCCAAACCTTATGCGGCCCAAATCTTATGCGGCTCAATCTTCATGCAGTTCAGATCCCCCGAGTGGCTCCTAGGACACGTGACCTAAGCCGATCAATTTCCCAGATTTATTGCAATCAGAGATTGGGTCAAATCCCAATAATCTGGGACACGTGGCAGGAGAATAAATCAAATTTATTCGCAGACATCAGAAGATCATTATGAGGAAGATTTATTTCAATCAGCATTAATTGCTGATGAGATTTGGTGTAATCTACACTTAATGGTCCAGATTCATCACAATCAAAACGAATGGCCTAGATTGACCAATCAACAGGCCACCGCTATCTCCAGGAAGCAATCATTGGCAACCCTAATGGTCACACCCCATTCCTATAATTAATAAGGTGCCATTCCCTTACAAAGATATACATTCCCTGGCAATATACACAACAGAGAGAGTGTGACCAGAGAGACCCCTTTTCGAGATCAGAGAGCATTAGAAGACTTGGGGAAAAAGCAGAGAGAGAGCAAAGAGAGCATTTCTTCAACGTCGAGCAAATCTTCTGGAGCCAAGGCTGCATACTGATCGTCCAAGGAGTAAGGCAGGGCTGCCGTCGCCTTCCCGAGCCTCTATCGTCACCCCCCAGAATCTAAAATAAACAATTGTACTTAGTCTGCTGTACCTAGGCTTTTGTCCCTAGGCTTTCTTTGTACAAGCGAGTTTGTATTGTGAGTCTAAGTTCAGTCCTCCCATAAAACTGTTCTGTACTTTTACAATCAATGGCAAACACTTGACTTGGTATCTAGTATAGGTTGAGATAGCCTATACTTGTGTTAGTTGACCTAGATTTTACTAATATAGTCCTATTAGAACTTATTGACTAGAGTTTGACTAAACCCTAGATAGCTTGACCTAATTTGACTAGAATATTTACTTGAGTGGACCAAGAGTTAACTTTGACCTAGAATGGCCTAGAATCATGTAGAATGCATTGTACACTTCATTTATTACATCTTGAACATATTTTAACCTGTGTTGCTCTTAATAGGACTCAGTTACTCCGGTTCGGACATCTGTTTTCACCAGTCATTTAGGATATCATGCGAGTATATTCTCTGATCGTTTTATACTTGTCAGGATCTATATTCTTGCTCTAGACTACTTTACTTGATGCTGACACTTGTTATCACGAATTAGTACTATATGGATCTTTTCATGCGTTGTTATCCCCGCTGCGGATACATCGGATATTTCATGCTCGTGTACTTTATCATGTGCATTGTGTACTCCTTGTATTCGTATTAGTCATGTACAAATTGTGTGCTCTCATGTACTCTCGTGTGCTCATATGTGCTTATTTTAAAAACCAACAAATCGTGTATATAACATAACTTGAATGGATCCTTGTGTATTATTTGGGGACGGGGGAGTAGAAGTGCTTATGTGATCATTCTTTTAGTACACTCGTGTGCAAACTCTGTAACTTAGGCGTGTACAAATCAAGCTGATTATATAACCATCTTGTGCTCTAAATCACTTATAGTCACTTACTTTATATATATATATATATATATATATATATATAAATAAATAAATATATATATATATATATATATATTTAAATAAATAAATAAATAAATAAATAAATAAATAAATATATATATATATATTTCCTATTTTCAAATATCTCTCTTACTACTCATGTACATCTCTTACAACACTTCATGTATATTATTCTATTGTTTGTTCTACACTTCCTGCCATAATATGAACTGCGTGAGAGTTATGTATTCGCTCTTGTCCTGACTGGACCTGTTAAAAATATTACAAAGAAGGACGAGGATTTCTGCTCTACCTACTACAGAGCCGGTATAGACGACACTTGTAACTTGGACCCTCAGAAGGATCTAGTAGTTGTTGAGGATGTTACCTTATTGCCTAGGCTAGACTGCTAGGCTTTATCTTATGTTATTTGTGTTGTCTTTGAGATGTATTATTTTGGATGTTGAGATTTGGTGTTGTTAAACACTTAGACTTATTTCTTTCTGGTTATATCTCTCTTTTGAGGATTTCATATCTATCTTATCATATCATTATCCATCTTAGACTGTGATTGAGTTATACCTTCTGTATTGTCCTTCGATTGGAGAGTATATCCTGTATAGGTACATTTATACTGTGTTAGATGTTTGTGGCCTAGGACAACATTCTACCGCCGATACTGCGACGTATCTTGGATGTACCCATGTCTCGTGCCCCTACACTGAGTGCCGGTCGTAACATTTTTAGATGTTAGTGACCGTCCCGGAACCTCCACTTTGAAGGCCTATTTCTGTCAAACTGTTGATCAATTTCAAAATCCACCTGAACCAACTTGTAGACAACCTATTCGGCTATAAAACCCTTTTTTTAGTTTTAATTCTAGTCATTTAGATATTGAGAAAAACTAGGTTAAATTTTGACCAAAAACTATTTTCAAAATCGTAAAATTTCCCGATACGGGGTCTGTTCCGACAATCCGGATGACTTGGTCATAAACTACTTGCATCGAAAGGTGCGTATGGAATTCATGCACGTGTGGACTTTGACGAAACTCGAATCGGTTGCGTGTGCGCGACGAATTCGATACGTATCCGTCAAAATTTTCCTTATCGGCCTCTTGCAAAAACCCCAATTACCTTATGCACGTGTGTCACATTATGATGAAACTTATACCACAGGACTTGTGTTATTGTTTGGTCCTGTGAGCCATGTTTGGTCAGATTCTGAGAAGGTCGATCGGAACGCTATTTTGGCAGGCCCGCGACCCGATCCAATGGGCGAATTTGTGCACGGCCAACCAAAAATCAAATTTTGGACATACAGTTGGTTTCTTTTCGTTAAACCGGACCCATAGACATATAGTTTGATGACTTTAGAGACCGTTGGTGTTGGCACATTTTTCGATGCAAAGCGGGTCCAACGGCGGCCATTATTTTGACCCAAAATTAAAGTTTTACCCTGTGTCCAGAATTGGACTTATGGGTAGGCTAACCTAGCTAATTTGACTATTCTAAACACGTTGGTAATATCTGTTTTAGCCTCCGGAAACTGTTGTGAGAGTTTCACTTTTGTGGCTTGTTGATTGATTGGATATTGTTGGTTCTACGTGCTACCACCAAACAAGTACACATTGCCAAACTTTATAATACTTTCATCCTTTTTTATATTTCCATTCTTTCTTACATGGTTACATATTTCTCTTGCTTCCTGTCATGGTTACTTTCTAGTTTTATGAGCACGTAGATTATTATTCATTTTTTATATTACTTTTTTGTCTTTCTTATCTTGTTCATGTCTAGTGATAGTATTGCTATGCCCGTGCCAAGTTTTCCTGACCTGTTTGACCTGTACTTGACTTGGACATGACTAGATAGACTTGACTTCCTAGTACATTAGGAGAGAATATTTTATTAGCCGTGGCTATACCTCTATTGTTAGTGCCTCCCAGGGCTACGATAGACAACCTGTTATAGGACTGTTAGTGCCTCACCGGGCTGCGGTTTATATCACATGTACCTATAGCCATGATTAATATTATATTCTCATGACATGTCACCATCTTTAGAGTTCCATTATGTGTTATCATTTTCTCTACTTGTTGTTTCTATTTTTCTTGCATGTTATTTACTATACAGTAGGTATGTATATTATGTGTCTTGCTAGTCCCTTGAGGACCTAGTGATTTCTCCAGGTATTAGATGAAGGTATGGTACATTGATGGATGATGCTTGCTACTCCAAGATTTCAGGTATATTTAGTTATTGTTGTTAGTATCGTTCTCTTCCTTATTTATATTTGTTCAATAATTGATACTCACTGTTATTAGCCTAGTCTTTTACAAGCTTCTATTTTCTTTTAGCTTGTTCATGATAAATGTGTTATTGGGGATCCACTCTAATACATTTATCTATTATAGAATCAATGTATTATGGTCTGATAAACCTTACTGCACTTGATTCGTTATTGTTATCGATATTTAGTGGATTGAGATGTAGTTGATTCTAGAACAACCAGACAGCTTATACGTATTCGAGCTGGACTGGAGTCCTCTCGATACGTAGCTGGCATGTATATGTCTCCTAGTCCTACGTATTTTGGGACTGGGGCATTACATATTTTTGGTGGTCCATGCAGGTCGTGTTAGCCTTTTCGGTTACATTACTGTACCGAGTGGGCCTGCTAATATGGTTAAACCCTTAGGAATCTCAATCGACAACTGCCTTGACAATTCTTTTAAAAATTTCTCTATCGTCCTTGAACTTTGTATTTTCTCTCTACTATTATTCATTTGCCTTCTTGTACCCTTGCTTCTCGTCCCTTCATATTTTGGAGTGACGAATAATCGTGCTTTATAGAATTTATCAGAAATTCTTAAGTTATAGTATAAATTAGTTGCTTCTTGAATTTTGATTGCTTGATGGTTAGGAGGAATTAGAGATGTCATATTCCATAGATATCTAGTGGTATAGATTTTTACAATTAGTGTGCCAAGGTTTTAAGATTTTAGTGCATCATGTGTTTGATGGGGTAGTGTGACCAAAGGTGGGTAGACGTCATCAGTAGAGAAATAAATATATGATCATACTAGGTTATGATTTTATGGTAGTCACTAGATCAAGAATAGAGTGGTAGTTTTAGGGTAAGAATTGACCCTATATAAGAAGAACCTAAACATAGCCTAACCCAACCGATTTACCAGTATGCCTTATCAATTGTAAAGTTAGGATTAGATAGATTGGTAGGTATTACTTAGATTGGTCATGTGAAAAGAGACGTTTATAGTGGTAATAATAATATGGTTAGGAGGACAAGCCTTTAACTTGATCATTGCAAGACCGCCAGTTCCAAGAAAAGTGACTAAAGATAACCATCTATAGTTTTACAATAAAGATATTACAAAACAAAATTATTTAGGATTGATTATTACTTGAGTTGTTAGGAGACACTGTAGTAACTTAACATATCCCTTGAACTATTCCTAGTTGTGATAGCGTGGTTCATTATTAGTGAGCCTTATTTTAATTTTGAGGACGAAATTCTTTTAAGGTGGGTAGATTATAAGGACCCTAATTTTTGGAATTATTTTTTCTATTTTATATGATTTTATATTTGAGAGATTATATTTTTTTTTCATTAGGACTATTGATGTATTTTCCCGTAGCTTTAATTTTTGGAGCACAAGGAGTGCCAATCTTTTGAAACGTCCTTCACGAGTTTTAAAGTAGACCAGTCCACCTTCAACTTAATATATCATGTCCCACCTAAACTTATTCTGTAATATTCTTTTGACTTCGCGCAACTTTGGATCAATTTAGGCCAATTGACCGTTTATCGTAATTCTAGACCTAACTTCCAAATTGAGTTCGAGACTTGACATCGATCAAAACCATTTGACCTAATATATGGTTTTGACCCATTTCGAGCCTACGACTCACATGCCTAGGGTGTGCCACTCAATCGAGTTCCCATGCGCTATTTATTTGCTAATGGCACAAAAGACACATTAGTCGACTTTTCGACTTCGATTTGACTAGAAAATATATTTTGACCCTAACCTAGTCAACCTCACTCTGTAGAGCCATGTTAGGTTGCCATGACTTAGTGGAATTATTATTTTAAGTTATTTAGGATGTTATACAGCCAAATAGGCTTAAATATCATTTTGTATATATTTATGACTATATTTATAATAGCCTAATACTATAGATATATGGCCTTAGCCATGGTTAAGATTTGGAGTACAAGATGACCAGAAATCGTGGCACGAAAAGTGTAGTCGTATGCCTAGACTAGTGTATTAGCCATGGTAGGAAAGGTCGAGCCATATGTATGTTCTAACTAGGAAAACCAATCAAATTTGTGGCTTGACCCCTATAGAGCATTTAATGAGTTATTTAGTAAGAATATGACTTTTTAGGAGACCCGGTTGACCCGAAATAAATCCAAGCCCATTTAGTCACGTATTTATGTCCAAAGATGTCCATGTAGATAATTATTGTGTAAATATGGATAGCGTATTTACTTTAGTGGTAAAATAAGTATATTTTTATAAATAATTATTATATATGATATATATATGTATTTGTTATAAAGTTGATATTTTGTTTTGAGTGTATGATAAGCTTTTCTTAGAAAATGTCTTTTTAGAATTTTGGATTTTTGGGCTACAAATACATATGCATATATGAGTGTATACATAATATGTAAAGTTAGGCTTTATATATATACATAATAATAGAGGTTTATTTATATAAAGTATATATGTGGCAACAATGGATTATATTTTTAAAATATTTTATGAATATTATTTGTATCTATCTAAAAAGGTGTGTATACATATTATATACTCATAGGTGAATTATATAGGTGAATATATAAAATAGGAATAAGTTAAATATATAAGTGTATATAGATAGAAATAAAGAAAGAAGAAAAAAAAGATTTGATGTGAATAGTGAGTACTGTTCACTTCCCTCTCCCCCACCTCTCTATTAATAGAACAAGGCTCAGTGAATAAACCGATAGGAGGGGATTTGAATCAAGTTCAAACCTCCATCTTTTAAACCAAATTTCATTCAGCCTAATCTAGATTATATTATCCTCCAGATCAAACCAAATCTTGTTCAAATTCAAGTTTAAATCAGATTGAAAAGTAAGCATAAGTTTAGGATATATAGATGGAGATGGGTTCGTCATATTCTTGAAAAACCTATGAATAAAACCCAAACTGCTTGAGTTCGTGATCACAGAAGCCTTCCTCTTATCCCTACGAACTGCTGCTACCAAGCGCGCACCCGCTGGTGCGTTGTCGGCCAGCCATGGCAGTGGCCGTACGCCGTAACAACCAAAAATGGCAGCGGTAACAGTAATACGAACAACAACAATAGCCGCAAGGAAGCCTACTTCGTGGTGATGGTTCTCCCACGTTGTTCATCCTTTTCTTAAGCGGATCACGCAGGTACGAAGTGAACCTAACCACCTTCAAATACCATTAGATAGTTTTCATTAATTTGCGATTTACGTGAGAAAAATCGAGTTTCAAAATCGGGAAAAAAAACTCAATTTCTAGATGTTAGAGACGGTCCCGAAACCCCAACTTTGAAGGCCTATTTCTGTCAAACTCTTGATCAATTTCAAAATCCACCTAAACCAACATATAGACAACCTATACGGCTACAAAACTTTGTTTTTTAGTTTAATTATAGTCATTTAGATATTGACAAAACTAGGTTAAAGTTTGACTAAAAACTATTTTTAAAATTAAAAAATTTCTCGATACTGGGTCCATCTCGACAATCCGGGTGACTTGGTCGCGAACCACTTGCATCGAAAGGTGCGTATAGAATTCGTGCACGTGTGGGCTTTGACAGAACTCGAATCGGTTGCGTGTGCGCGACGAATTTGACATGTATTCGTCAAATTTTCCTATATCAATGCCCTTACAAAAATCCTAATTACTTTGTGCACGTGCATCAAATCATGATGAAACTTACGCACTGGACTTGTGTCATTTTGTGGGTCATGTGAGCCAAGTTTGGTTTGATTCTGAGAAGCTCGATCGGAACACTATTTTGGTGGACTTACGACCCGATCCAACGGGCGAATTTGTGCACGGCCCATCGGAATCCAATTTTTGACATACTTTTGTGTTTATTTCGTCAAACTGGACTTGTAGACATATAGTTTGATGACTTTAGAGACCATAGGTGTTGGCACATTTTTTGGTGCAAAGCGGGTCCAACGGTGGCTATTATTTTGCCCCAAAATTATAGTTTTGCCCCTGTATCCAGAATTAGACTTATGGGTAGGCTATCCTAGCTAATTCGACTATTCTAAACATGATGGTAATATCTGTTTCAGCCCCTGGAGACTGTTGTGAGAGTTTGACTTTTGTTGCTCGTTGATTGATTGGATAATATTGGTTCTACGTGCTACCACAATACAAGTACACCTTGCCAAACTTTATAATACTTAAATGCTTTTCTATATTTCCATTCTTTCTTACTTGGTTACATATTTCTCTTACTTTTTGTCATTGTTACTTTTTAGTTTTACGTGCACGTAGATTGTTACTCATTTTTCATATTACTTTTTATGTCATTCTTATCTTGTTCATGTCTAGTGATAGTACTGCTATGCTTGTGGCATGTTTCCCTGACCAGTTTGACCTGTACTTGACTTGGACATGACTAGACAGACTTGATTTCCTAGTACCTTAGGAGAGAATGTTTTATTAGCCGTGACTATACCTCTATTGTTAGTGCCTCCCCGCACTACACCAAAATGGTCATTTTGGGACGGAGAAATTATGTTCCAAAATTTTTTTGGAACGCCTTTATTCCGTGCCTATTTTTGGGCTGCCAAATTTTTGGAACGGAATATAAGTGTTCCAAAGGATGGTTATTGGAATGCTTTATATGCATGCCAGTATTGGAACACCTAAAAAGTGTTCCTAATAAAGGGTTCCAAAGGATGATTTTTGGAACGCATTATATGTGTGCCAATGTTAGAACACCAATTAAGTATTCCTAATAAGGAACGGTTCAAATTAATTTTTACTTTTATACTGGAACGAATATAATGTGTTCCAATATTGGAGTGGTATAAATGCATTCCTATCAATTTTCCAGATTCTTTAAAACACCATACCTATAATCTGAATTTATATATAGATAAATAATTTTTAACCCTCTTAAGATTTTATGGAACTAAAACCGATTATAATATAAAAGAAGGTAAAAACACGTCAATAGCACAAGTACACACAAAATAGATAAAGATAAATTTGCATAGATTAATGAAGTCAAAATGTCTTACAACATATTGTATTATGTTTAATACAATTTTACTATACTACGATTCTAACAAAATATCCTAGTTATGTGAAAATAATCTTAAATCTTTTCCTCGTTCTCTGTCTTCCCCATAGCTAATTTTCCATCGCTTTGTGATCAAACTCTTTCATTCGCTTTGTAATCAAATTCTTTCATTGTTGGGATGGACACTAGGCCTGCAAAATTTACCAAAATCAAAATATAAAACTACTGCATGGATACAATAAACACAAAATAAGGAGGTGCAAATATTACAACCCAAATCTATGTCTTCCAGCAACTAGATTTTAAAGGGAAAAAAATGCCTTACAAGTATGAAGATCAACCCAAATCCATGTCTTCCAGCAACTAGATTTTAAAGGGAAAAAATGCCTTACAAGTATCAAGATCGGAGTAGCTGTATATAAAATAGTAAGCAGATATATACTTACCATGTGTGCCTGTTGCAGCAGCTCCGCAGTAATATCCCTAGATGCAGAATTTTCTTTGTTCATGTGCTGTGGTTTAGCACTTAAGTGGAAGCTTTTTGTATCAAGAGCTAGAGCAAGTTGTTTAAGGAAGCAATAGTATCCCATAACTCTCCACACTATCTTATCTAAAAAAATAGACATATATCAGTATCAGCACAAGATTAATATTATGTACTATAAAAAGGGGGCTACGAAGTAGCTAAAATGCTAGCATAATACTAACCTTTTGTTGCAGCTGATCTTCGATTATTCTGTTATCTTCAGTTTTAACCTGGGAAAAAATTGAACAATTTATTAAACTTGGAATTAAAATAATAGACAGAAGAGTAATTGCAGAATAAATATGGCAAAAGACAAGGAATTAGGTTGGTACAGCATGTTTAGCAAAGATGAAAAAGCAAAGATCACTGTTGGACAGTTCTAAGACATGCTCTAGTGCAAACATCTTAAAGAGGATAATCCGAAAGCTAATTGACTATCTCCAGCTCAAAGGACTTTTCATTCAGTTGTTCTAGTAGTCCATCATAAGACTACAATAAGAAATTAAGAAATCAATTATTATTATTAGGTAAAATGAGATATCAAAGAGGCTTTGGAGAAGAAAAGTCCTTACTAGTGAAAGCCCTAACTTATCTATGGTAATTTGTGAAGCAGAGATTGAATCTGTCATCTGCTTTTGTAAAGAAGCAATCTGTTGATTCTTCATTCTTATTTCATCCTTGACCTTCCGCATTTCGATCTTCAAGTCCAGAAAATAGTAAGCAATGAGCACTGAGCACTGAGCATATTAATTTAGAAAGGGTTCAGAACAATGTGATACTACTTGAATTTGTTCATTTTTTGGACTATTTGCTGCCTCATATGAAAGTATCTTTAAAACACTAGTATATGAAAGTAAATCATTATTGATTACTGATTCTGAATCAAATAGAAACAAAAAGCCTAAATGAGAAGGAGAAGATACGGCTCTGCTCGCACGATATCTCTTCTAGGTACACAAATCTCTACTAACCTACCTTATATTTATATCAATGTTTTGTATGGAAGATTCACTTATACCAGTTAAGTTATCAGTTAAGTAAATGTGTTACTTGAACGTACAATATAGTCACAATAATTCTTTGAACGTATAATATTGTTCCACTAGGAGACTACATATGTGAGAACACAAGTTACCTACATTGCTCTCACAATATGGAAGCATGGATCAAGCATCAAACTATTCGATGAATATTTAATTATGTATCATGATCACATAATTAAACTTGTAAAGGTTCCTTGTTTGGTGAAACTCTAAAAATTTTCCCTGACAATCACGATATGTTTAACATTAGATTGCGTAAATGTAATATAACAGAGAACTTACCAAGTAATGATAGATCAAAAATGTTAACACAGTTTGCCTATATAAGCAATGAATTAGCTATTATTATTCTCTTACTCAAGTTCAGATATCACAGCAAGCTCCAGCATACATATCACAAAATTGAAGACATTTAACAGTATCAGAATTCTATTGCTTAATAAACAATCTCTGCTCAACAACTGCTTAAATGAATCCTTCTGATACATATGCATATTATTCAGCAAGAGAAAACTCTAAAGGAGAAAGAAAACATGGCCTATGTTTTTGAGAAATGCCATAAAACTATCCGAAATTTACATTAAGCTTTGCCTAATCCCCCACTTATCCCCATTTTTATCTACTGATTGTGCGACGAGCAAGATTATTTATTGTTGTTATCTAGCTTGAGTAACCTGAAAGCATTCCAATATACTGCTAGTGCTAATGACCCCCAAGGTTTCGTAACTTGAACTGTTCTATGAGTTTACTCTTCATTAAACTAATATATCATCTTCAACAATCTGAACCATATATTTACTACAAACATCAGAAGGAAACTGGTCTAATTTGAATCATGTAGTAGCTCTCGGGATCAGTACGTAAGCACACAGAATAATACATAAAAGTTAAAAAAATATACCCGGTAGCCACTAATTATAAGTGTTGAATGAATCTTGTTCCTCACAAGATCATTTGTTCTCTACAGAAGTAACAAATTAAAAATGATACAACAGTTACTATAGTTAAATTACCTTAAGCAACTCTACAGCTACAATAACAACAGATGTCGTCCCATCTCCAACTTCCCGGTCTTAAAGCTCAGTTGTTCGTAGTAAGCAAATATAAGAGCGATAAAAAACAAAGTTGTTCGTAGTAAGCAACTACAAATTTAAAAAATCAAAAGATGAACGTAGTTTTGAGCAAAATATATTTATTACTTATTGATAAAAGCATAACATAGTGTAATAGCAGCAATGACAAGATAGCATTTTCCAAAATCATTTTGGATTGGCATACATGTATTCAATCATATGGATGTTACACCCTACACATCTACTAAATTTGAATATATACCACAACTAAACAAATGCATTATAGTTTGACCAAGAAAAGCTACAGTAATGAATCTCAGGTTTTCCACTATTATTCTGCAAGAACTTGATAGCAAGTCTAATTCCATCTATACTCAGCATGGCTTGTAAGGATAACATAGTAATCACTACACCATAATTATTTTATGTTTAGTAAGGCCCATAAAACATACAAGGTCTATTTTAGATACAAAAAATATTAATATATTTATATTTAAACTAATTTTTTGGGCCCCCGGATCCATGGGCCATGGGCGTTGACCTGGCTACTCTAGGCCATGTCGGCATTGCTTACTTATTTAGAGCAGCCAAAGCTTAACTGTTTGTAACAAAATCTAACTGAATAGCCAACTATCTTGAGATTGTAGCTCCGTTATCAATTCATTGACTGAGCTCCTTGACAAATGACAATGCCTGGGCTATGATCTTCTGGTGAACTAATCAGTGAATTTTTGATACTGAGCTATAATTCCCTGATAGGCTGATACCGAGCTAATGCTCTCTGATATGAAGCTTATCAGTGACTGAGCCCCTTTGTCAATGCCTGCATGAACTATAATGTTAATGTCTTGGGCTTGAGAACCAAGCACCGAAAGCTTTCTATGGGCTTGAGAATCAAGAAGTGAGGATTTCTATGGGTATGTGATTGATACTCACTAGCCAGTAAGCTAGTATGGACAGTTGAGTACGGTGAACAATAAACTACTTCAGTGTACAATACAAACTTGTTATACAAGCTGGTGCCTGTAGTATCTGGCTAGTATAAATAAAAGGAAAAGCATTCAAAACTTCTATAAAAGGATAAGAAATTAATTTGAGTACAGTGAACAATAAACCACTAGTTGTTCAGTCTCTTATAGAGACTATCATTAAGCTTCTTATATTTGAGTGCTAGCTTGTAATGTTCCTGGTGGTTGGTTAGCAATGTACATGAATTTATCAAAGAATATAATGGCTCTTATAAATTCTTTCTAGGCAAACAATTGGCCAATCAAGTAGAGGAATGGTTTATAGAGATCAATGACTGGTACTCTGGTTGTTGCTTGCAATTATGGTATATTTGTTTTATAAGGATAGAAAAAGCTTAGCCCTTTTCATGGTTAACACCTCCATTTTCTTCTCAAATAATCAGGAATTCCTATTGAAATCAGAGAAAGGAGAAGGAAAAAAGAATAGTAAAGTTTGACTAAATGATAATTAATAAATATTAAACCAAAGAAATCACCAGACTTCTTCTATCGACCCCAAGCTCAATATAATTACCAAGTGATCTGGAACTCTAAAACTACTATATACTATGAAACTAAAGGAAGTGTTTCACCCTTTAAAGCTTTTTATAATTAAGATGAGGCTAGTCATCAAATTTAGAGATAATCCAAAATTTTCAACTTTACCCCAATCTTATGTACAACACAAAGCAGAAAAACATGAAAAATATTTTGACCACTACAAACTCAATAATTTTAGGTTCAAAAAGTTCCAAATTTCATCCCAATACAATATTTTGAGTTCATACAATTTCAGTAAATTTATTTTAGTCTGAATCATAGTTGTGGCACTTGAAACGAGTTAATAGATTGTAAAGAACAAAAATATCACAAACAAATTAATGAAATACAATAAACTATAATCTACATTAACAAAAAATTCTACATTCTCAACACACCATAGCCAAGGCTTTAACCACTGTAACACAAACATTCCTCCACATGACCTAGGTTTCTAGAAGAAGACATGAATACAATACCCCAATTATGATGTGAACATGTATAACAATAAACCAGAAAAATAAAGAATAATGGCAAGGCTGGAAATTAGAAGAAAGAGAGAGAACAAACCTAGATCCAAATCAGGAGAGGATTATGGCAAGGATGGAAAGAGAACCAACAATGGCGAATATGATGGAAAGGATCCGCAGAATAGGGATGGAGAGATGACAAAACAGGGATGAGACTTAACCTAGATGACGAAGATAGCCTGCGAGATCTCGTCGGGATCTCGTTGGAGGGAGCTGAAAGGGATGTGTATGCAAAAGGGGGAGAGATTGGTTATAGGTTTAGGTTTAGGTATGAGGGAAGAAATGTTTTGTTGGCTGGATGTTTTCCTCTTTAACCATATGAGATGCATGTGTGTGTCCATGCTCAAATTGGAACGAATTTGGAACGTTATTAAGGTATACCAAAATAAATATATTTTTGAAAAATAAAATAAAATATATTAGGAATGCTTTTCTGATCCGGAATGCTTTTTTTCTGTTCCAGAACCTAGGTACTGAAAATAAGCGTTCCAAATTGAAAAACGTCTAGTGTTCCTAATTTACCATTTTGGTGTAGTGCCGGGATACGATAGAGAACCTGTTATAGGACTATTAGTACCTCACCGGGCTGAGATTTTTATCACATGCACCTATAGCCATGATTAATATTATATTCTCATGACATGTCACCATCTGTAGAGTTCCTTTATGTGTTATCATTTTCTCTACTTGTTGTTCCTATTTTTCTTACATGTTACTTACTGTACAGTAGTTATATATATTATGTGTCTTGCTAGTCCCTTGAGGACCTGATGATCTCTCCAGGTATTAGATGAAGGTATGGTACATTGACGGATCATGGTTTCTACTCGAAGATTTTAGGTATATTTAGTTGTTGTTAGTATCGTTCTCTTCCTTATTTATATTTGTTCAATGATTGACACTCGCGATTACTAGCCTAGTATTTTAGAAGGTTCTATTTTCTTTTAGCTTGTTCATGATAAATGTGTTATTAGGAATCCATTCTAATACATTTATCTATTCTAGAATCAGAGTATTACGGTATGATCAGCCTTACTGCACTTGATTCGTTATTGTTATCGATATTTAGTGGATTGAGATGTAGTTGATTCTAGAACAACTAGACAGCTTAAACGTATTCTTGCTAGGCTGGAGTCCTCTCGATATATAGCTGGCATATATACGTCATCTAGTCCTACGTATTTTGGAATTCGGGCGTTACATATTTTTTGGTGGTCCATGAAGGTCAAGTTAGCCGTTTCGGCTACGTTACTGTACCGAGCGGGCCTGTAAATATGGTTAAACCCTTAGGAATCTCAATCCACAACTGCCTTGACAATTCTTTTAGAAATTTTGCTATCGTCCTTGAACTTCGTATTTTCTTTCGACTATTATTCATATACCTTCTTGTACCCTTGCTTCTCATCCCTTCCTATTTCGGAGTGACGAATGATCGTGCTTTATAGAATTTATCAAAAATCCTTAAGTTATAGTATAAATTAGTTGTTTGCTGAATTTTGATTGCTTGATGGTTAGGAGGGATTAGAGATGTCATATGCCACAGATATCTAGTGGTATAGATTTTTACAATTAGTGTGCAAGGGTTTTAAAATTTTAGTACATCTTGTGTTTGATGGGATAGTGTGACCAAAGGTGGGTAGACGTCCTCAGTATAGAAATAAATATATGATCATACTTGTTTATGCTCTTATGGTAGTCACTTGATCAAGAATAGAGTCGTAGTTTTAGTGTAAGAATTGACCCTCTATAAGAAGAACCTAAACATAGCCTAACCCAATACATTTACCAGTATGCCCTATCAATTGTAAAGTTAGGATTAGATAGATTGGTAGGTATCACATAGATTGGTCAGGTGAAAAAAGACATATAGTGGTAATAATAATATGGTTAGGAGGACAAGCCTTCAACATGATCATTGCAAGACCGTCAGTACAAAGAAAAGTGACTAGAGATAACCATCTATAGTTTTACAATGGAGATAGTGCAAAAAAATTATTTAGGATTGATTATTACTTGAGTTGTTAGGAGACACCGTCGTGACATAGCATATCCCTTGAACTATTCCTAGTTGTGATAGCGTGGTTCAATATTAGTAAGCCTTATTTAATTTCAAGGGCAAAATTCTTTTAAGGCGGGTACATTGTAAGGACCCAAATTTTTGGAATTATTTTATTTTATTTTATTTTATATGATTTTATATTTGAGAGATTATATATTTTTCTTTTCATTAGGACTATAGATGTATTTTTCCCGTAGCTTTAATTTTTGGAGCACAAGAAGTGCCAATCTTTCGAAACGTCCTGCATGGATTTTAAAGTAGACCAGTCTACCTTCAACTTGATATATCATGTCCCACCCAAACTTATTCTTTAACATTCTTTTGACTTCACGCAACTTCGGGTCAATTTAGGCCAATTGGCCGTTTATCGTAATTCTAAACCAAACTTCCAACTTGAGTTCGGGACTCGACATCGATCAAAACTATTTAACCCAATATATAGCTTTGATCCATTTCGAGGCTACGATGCACATGCCTAGGGTGTGTCACTCAAACGAGTTCCCATGCGCTATTTATTTACGAATGGCACAAAAGACTCATTGGTCGACTTTTCGAGTTCAATTTAACTAGAAAATATATTTGGAACCTAACCTAGTCAACCTCACTCTGTAGAGCCATGTTAGGTTGCCATGACTTAGTAGAATTATTATGAAGTTATTTAGGATGTAATACAACCAAATAGGTTTAAATATCATTTTGTATATATTTATGACTATATTTATAATAGCCTAATACTATATATATGGTCTTAGCCATGGTTAAGTTTTGGATACAAGATGACTAGAAATTATGGCACAAAAAGTGTAGTCGTGTGCCTAAACTAGTGTATTAGCCATGGTAGGAAAGACCGAGCCATATGTGTGTTCTAACTAGAAAAACCAATCAAAGTTGTGACTTGACCCCTATAGAGGATTTAATGAGTTATTTAGTAAGAATATGACTCTTTAGGAGACCCGGTTATACCAAACTAGTCTAGACCTGACCCGAACCAAATCCAAGCCCATGTAGTCACGTAGTACGTCCAAAGATGTCCATGTAGATAATTATTGTGTAAATATAGATAGTGTATTTACTTTAGTGGTAAAATAAGTATATTTTTATAAATGATTATTATATATGATATATATGTATTTGTTATAAAATTGATATTTTGTTTTGAGTATGTGATAAGCTTTTCTTAAAAAAAAATGCCTTTTTAGAGTTTGGGATTTTTGGGCTACAAATACTTGTGCAAATATGAGTGTATACACTATATGTAAAATTAGGCTTTATTATATATATATATATATATATATATATATATATATATATATATATATATATATATATATATATATATATATATATATATATATACATAACAATTGTGGTTTATTTATATAAATTTTAGTATACATTACTAAGATATATATGTGGCAACAATGGATTATATTTTTAGAATATTTTATAAATATTATTTGTGTCTGTCTAAAAAGGTGTGTATACATATTATATACTCATAGGTGAATTATATAGGTGAATATATAAAATAGGAATTAGTTATATATATAAGCGTATATAGATAGAAAAAAGAAAGAAGAAAAAAAAGATTTGATGTGAACAGTGAGCATTGTTCACTTCCCTCTCCCCCACCTCTCTATTAACATAACAAGGTTCTGTGAAAAAGCCGATAGGGGGGTATTTGAATCAAGTTAGTGGGATTTGATTCAAGTTTGAATCTCCATCTTTTAAACCAAATTTCCTTCAGCCTAATCTAGATTATATTCTCCTCCAGATCAAACCAAATCACGTCCAAATTAAAGTTTAAATCGGATTAAAAATTAGGAATAAGTTTAGGATATATAGATGGAGATGGATTCAGCATATTCTCGAAAAACCTACAAATAAAAGCAAAACTGCTTGAGTTCGTGATCACAGAAGCTTTGCTTTTATCCCTACAAACACGCTGCCACTCCGTGCGCACCCACTAGCGCGTCGTCAGCCGGCCACGACGGTGGCCATGCACCGCAGCAACCAAAAATGGTAGCAGCAACAGTAATACTAACAGCAACAATAGTCGCTACTAGATCTAGTTCGAGCTGATGGTTCTCCCACGTTGTTCATCCATTTCACGAGCGGATTGCGCAGGTACGAAGTGAACCTGGTCACCTTCAAATACCATTAGGTAGTTTTCATTAATTCGCGATGTGCGCAAGAAAAATCTAGTTCCAAAATCGAGAAAAAAACTCGATTTCTGGATGTTAGAGACTGTCCCGGAACCCCAACTTTGAAGGCATCTTTTTGTCAAACTGTTGATCAATTTCAAAATCTACCTGAACCAACTTGTATACAACCTATACAGCTACAAAACCCTATTTTTGGTTTCAGTTGTAGTCATTTAGATATTGAGAAAAACTAGGTTAAAGTTTGACTAAAAACTATTTTTAAAATCATAAAATTTCCTGATACGGGATCCGTCCCGACAATCGGGGCGACTTGGTCGCGAACCACTTGCATCGAAAGGTGTGCATGGAATTAGTGCACGTGTGGGCTTTGACGGAACTCAAATTGTTTGCATGTGCGCGATAAATTCGATACGTATCCATCAAATTTTCCCGTATCGGCCCCTTACAAAAATTCTAATTACTTTGTGCACGTGCGTCACATCGTGATGAAACTTATGCCACTAGGCACATGTCATTTTTTTGGTCCTGTGAGCCAAGTTTGGTCCGATTATGAGAATGTCGACCGAAACGCTATTTTGTCGGGCCCGCGACCTGATCCGACGTGCGAATTTATGCACGGCTCATCGAAATCCAATTTTGAACATACGGTTGGGTTCATTTCGTCAAATCGGACCCACAAATATATAGTTTGATGACTTTAGAGATCGTAGGTGTTGGCACATTTTTTGGTGCCAAGCGGGTCCAATGGCGGGCATCGTTTTGACCCGAAATTACAGTTTTGCCCTTGTGTCCAAAATTGGAATTATGGGTAGGCTATCCTAGCTAAATTTACTATTCTGAACACGTTGGTAATATCTGTTTCAGCTCCCGAAGAATTTTGTGCGAGTTTGGCTTTTGTGGCTTGTTGATTGATTGGATACTGTTGGTTCTACGTGCTACCACCAGACAAGTACACCTTGCCAAACTTTATAATACTTACATGCTTTTCTATATTTCTATTATTTCTTATTTGGTTATATATTTATCTTGCTTCCTGTTATGGTTACTTTCTAGTTTTACGTGCACGTAGATTGTTATTCATTTTTTATATTTCTCTTTTCTGTCTTTCTTATCTTATTCATGTCTAGTAATAGTACTACTATGCCTGTGCCATGTTTCCCTGACCTGTTTGACCTGTACTTGACTTGGACATGACTATATAGACTTGAATTCCTAGTACCTTTGGGAATATTTTATTAGTCGTAGCTATACCTCTATTATTAGTGCCTCCCCAGGCTACGATAGAGAACCTGTTATTGCAGAAGCTTGAAAAAAGGATATTACTTTTAATCACACATTGGAAAAGATAAAAGGAGAAGCCTCATTTCACTCTATATAAAGAGCCCCTTTGCCTCCTTTGAAAAGGGTGCATCAAAATAAATAAAAAAGGAGCCCGTTTCCAGGGAGCCCATTCGAGCCACAAAAAGTTACAACTGTGACTCTTCTTCTTCTGGATCGACTGCAAGTTCTTCACTTGCGGTCTTGGCAAAGGAAAAGTTGGGGTACTACGAAGAAATCCAAGATAGCATGGGACATGCGCCCTGAATGTGCTATGCCAGCAACCAGCCAGAAATATGTACAGAAGTTGACTCAGGTGCTTTCGCACCCGGAATGGGTCAACACTTAAAGTCCTCCTTCCACTTGGGTGCATTTCATGCGCTTGAACGAAGTTAGGGGAAAAATCTTGCGGTGTCAATCCCATGCGCCTACGTGGGCTATGCGCATAAAGTGGGTTTCACTCGCAATGCGTGCTGCTCTCCTAGTAATGATCTCGGTACATTTTTTGTGCTGGAATTGGATCAGGGGAAGCATCACTCATACACTCACCCTGACGCTTGGCTTTGCCATATGCCTGAAGAGGGTGCAAGTCTAAACTTCTCTTCACTCGATTTATATAATATGATCACTCACAGACATAGATTGGGGAAGACGACCACTATGCATAACTCGCCCCTCGCGAGACATACTTGTGATACCGTCACCATCAACTGCTGTTGCCATAAAATAGTGGCTCTACCACCAAGGCAGTCTGTGTTACAACAACTTTTATTTACTGCACCTGTCCAACATTATCTCGAAAATATGATGCCAATTGAAGACCTTGTAACAGCATATTCTCAAGTAGGCGCATCACTCTGATGTCTCAGCTAGGCGCATGTCTCAGCCCGGCGTATTAGTCTGCCAGCGCATCACTCTGTCCCGTCAGAATGAATCACTTCTTCGCCAATGCACGGGCGTATCTGACAGCCTGGGGATCTTCCAACATAATGAGGATTGGGCACATCAAACCCAAACCATGCATTCAACTTGGCACCCAATGCCATCTCATAGAAGAATACTGCCGACAAGGGGATCGAACATAAACTACCGTGTCCATTCCTAGCGCATCTCAGTATTTTGAAGGAGTTCATCATCAAAGCTTCTTCGAACAAGGAGATCAGCAATCCACAGTGTAGTGTCTCGCCAAGGAGGAGGACCAGTCGAGTTCATGTCCGTTTGGAAAAAAAATGAAATGAGAAACAAAACTTCTCTTCACGCTGCTACTTATAGGCCAGGGCAAATCAAATCCATGAGCCAAGTGGCAACTTTTTCGAAGTCAGTGCAATGAACTTGCATTTATGGTAATGAATCTGTCCTTTCAAATTCAGCATCAAAGAAGTCATTAAATGCCTCAGAAGAGCCAACAAAGACTGACCAATGAGGATGTGCCACACAGCAGATGTGCTCGTCAACACCAAGCACTCTGTACCGATAGGACATAGACCCATGCGCCTAGTGGGGCACAAACTGATACGCCCGCTTCAACTCGTCACCCATCAAGCATTTAATGCTATATGACAGAGTTGGCAGCACGTTCCCCGAAGACTGAATGCTTGACAATTTTTTGCAGAAAATAAAGAGCCGCAGACGTCAGCATCATGATTTGCTTCTTTGTCGGCTACAGCTGTCCTTACCACGTGGCCGACCGATCACTCGTATGCGCCTCCGTCGTCATGCACCCAAAAATTTGTATACGCCTCAAAAGCCTTGCGCTCCCGACTTACTCCTGATCCCAAAAGACAGAAGCTAGGTCCCTGCATGCGCCTCCACAGCCATGTGCCTAAAACTCAGCTTGTGCCTCAAAAGCCATACACACGGACTCGTTCTTGATCCCCAAAGACAGCAGCTTAGTCATCTCCATGCACCTAACCCTAGGGGCATTAAGACAGATCACTCTTCCCTAAATCCGAGATCTTCGAGCCACAGACATACGTCACGTGTCTTTTGACTCGTTTCTGCTCAAGAATGGGTACTAACCACCCAAGATCTCAGCAACAGACGAATCTTAACAACTACCACTTGTTAGCTCCACCGCAGCCCAATAGAGCAGTTCAATAGATTTGGCTTCAATTCAGGGCACATCATCCATGCACTCTACAGTATCAGCCACATGGCGTTCCTACGTACATGCGCATCCTGTATATGCTCGCATAAGCAGACAGTCTGCTGCCTATAAATGGAAGGATTATTCCTTCATCCAGAAGCACACAGAGGGGGATCATCATATCTACATACAAAGACAAGAAACGACACGTACGGTCTACTTCTCCTCCAAATGCTCTGGCATCCAGAGCAGCCCAGACATTCAGCGAATTAAAGATCATCGTCAGACCGTCAACGGAGTCAACCGTTACCACTCGCTTCATCGATACAGTTTCCAGATAAAAACAAAAGTATACTCCTAGGACTACGTCTAAGTCCTACATTGTATATTGTTCTATTTGTAATTGAAATACCAAAGTTTTATCAATCAAAAAAACCTTGTAATATGTTCAATGGCAAACAAACTGGCGACCCTACTGGGAACTTCTTTCTCTTCTGACGAGAAAGTTATGTCGCAATCCGACGACATCAAGCTTGGCTCCTTCCATAAGACACTCGTGGTGCGCCTCAATCAACAGGCGTATGAGGAGTTCATCTCTGAATCCAGCACAAGTCCTTCGAAGCAGCTGCCAAAGCTGAAGAAGACTCACCAAGTCTGGGTGCACAAAGGCAATGCGTCGAGCACCACCGCTGAAGTGGACGCGCCACCACAGCCCACCCTTCCTGCTGACGTTCTCAGCAATCAAGATGTGCCCGCCAGTGCAGCGCATCTGCCAGGGAAATGAAGTGTTGACTGTATTCCCCAACTGTCCTCTTTCCAGTCGAAGAAGATGCGACGATGAAGCAAGGGCGCATCCAGCTTCCGATACATGAACTCTGGCATACAAGAGAGGGCCTCTGTCTTTGACAGAATCACTCGCTGCATGGCAAAGATGAGTTGGATTCTGAGTACAATGTTCTTTCGTGGGCTGGTACGAAGAAATCTAAGGCACCACAGGCCATGCGCCCCAAATATTCTACGCTCACAGTGAACCGGAGATGCGTGCTCAAAATCATACGTGCTACCGATGGCAAACTGTCTAGAGTCAACTCGGGTGCGTTTGCACCAGATACGAGCCGACTCTTAAAGTCCCCGTCTTGTTTGGGTGCATCTTTTGCGTTTGGAACCAAGTCGTGCAAGGCAAAACTTGTGACTTTGAACCCATGCGCCCACGTGGGTTGTGCGCTTGACGTGGGTTCAAGTCGCAATACATGTTGCTTCCCCACCAATGATCTGGACGTATCTCATACGCTGGAACTGGATCAGAGGGTGCAGCATTCACATGACCACCCGACACTTGGCCTCGTCATGTGCATGAAGGGTGTGTAAAAGTAAAACTCACCCCTCATAATTTGTGTAATGTGATCACTCACAAACGCAAATTAGGATAGCTGACCATTAAGCACGATACGCCCCTTGCGGGGCATACTTGTGCCATGGTCACCATCAACTGCTGTTGTGGCAAAACAACTGCTCCATCATCCAGGTAGTCTGTGTTCCAGCGACAGCAATCTGTTCCACCCATCCGACGCCATCTTGGAAAGAAGGTACCAGTTAAAGATGAGTCAGAGCCCAAATTAGCTTCTTGCCATGTTGCCTCCAACTTTCATTCATCAGGGAGAAAGACAACCACCAATCCTTCGACCTCAGCAACATCGTCCAAGTGTCAGCCGAGGAAAAGCAAAACGATGGTCCCGTCCTCAGGGGTGTTTGAGAGCACCCGATCAAAGAAGGAGGTTCCAGCAAAATCATTAGCTAGGAGTGATCAACCTCCTGCTATCCATAACAACCCTCCGCTTGAAGATAAGGACGTTCTCCAAGGAACTGACCCCGAGGTAGCTGGGGGTAGCCAGTACGAGGCCTCAGAAGGGGAGGCCCTTCCGCAGGAAAATGAGGTCGAAAGCGAATCCTTAACCAATCCATCCACTTCCACCCATGTTATGCCAGTCTACATGGCTGGGGTTAGTGATGAAGAATAGTCAGACACTCCAGCTTCAGACATCGTACAGCACATGAACACCCTGGAGGGGAGCCTCAAAACCCTCTATGCCACCATGTAATACTTGAATCAAATGGTATTTAAGATTGGGACCACTCTGGCATATCAACCATTAGCAAGGGCACCTGTCTTCACCAGTCCCGATCCAGGGGCTAATAGAGAATCAAGTATACCCCCTCAACGGGTATCTTCGGGTGCAGATCATCATATTGTACCTCGAATGTTGGCTCTTTCAATGCTGAGCTTCGACCTTACCGCCCTCATCGGCTCCCAGTTCTATAAAAGAGCTGGTTGACATGATCAAAGATCTGTGTGAGCGCTTTGAAGCACGAAATAAGCAGAAAGAACGTCAGAAGATGGGAATCCCGCAACCTTACCCTCTCGAGTAGAACAAAGTGGTTTACCCTCCTAAGTATAAACCACAAATATTAAAGCAATATGATGGGACATCTTCCAAAGGAAGATGCCCTACTCACCAGCCTATTTGTCGGTGCATTGAAGGGAGTCGCTTACGACTGGTACTGCAGTCTTCCTGACCACCCCATATCATCCTTCAATGACTTGACACACCTCTTTCTCGATCGATTCTATGACGGTGGGAAGGACATGACCATGTCATCTCTTATAGAAGTGCGCCAGACAGAGAAGGAGATGGTTCGAGCCTTCATCGAACGTTTTCGACAAGCATGCTTAAGGTTGCCTCCGGGTATGCCAGAACATGCACTGATTGATGTCTGCAGCATTAACATGACTCATGCAATCAAGCTCTGGCTTGACTCCACCCAGCCTCTCGATTGGAGTTCATGGATCATCGGGGCTGAAGTTGCTGAGAAGAAGGCACGTAATGCTCTCCTTCTAGCGGTTAACTTTCCCGCCTTTGATGACAAAGGGAAACCTGCTGCTACCAACAATAGTGGGCACGAGGCGAAAGAAAAGCAGGCATTGACTGTCAACACTTTAAAAAGCACACAGGGGCCCGTTCAGAAGCCTCCACCAGCACCGAGGCCAAAAGATGTCTACTCCTTCAATGACGAGGACACCTTACAACTCTTCAAGATGCTGAAACAGAGCGACAAGATCAAGTTGCCTAATCTTATGCATCCTGACGAGGTGGGCAGAGTGGGCGACCCGAGGAACTATCACTACCATCGATTCGTTGGACATCCAACTCAAGGCTGCTACATCCTTAAGAACTACATACAACACATGATTAAGGCGAACGTCATCTCAATCGATTACGAGGAGAAGACAGTCTCGACCGACATGGTGTCACTCCAATTTGGCACCTTATCTTCTACTACAACTCAAGATGGTATTGTCCCCATCCTGAAGGCGACATTGGAGGTGGTCAACCTTCTGTCGACTCGTGACAACGCAAGTGGACTGATTCCACTCACCACGTCTTGGAGGAAAATCATGTGGTTTCACCCAGATGTCGCTCCAGAACTGACTTAATCGGGGGTACATTCTACCTCCAAAGCTAAAGGTAAGAAGACTAAGTCTTGTCGAATGGTGACCTCCTCTCCCGAGGAGTCACTTCCTGTATAAATGCGTTCACAGTAGAACACTCAGCCTGAGGAAGCCCCTGTCAAAGCGGACCGGTCACTACCTCGGCTGTTCTACGTGAAAGTCCTTCCTGACTTCCAACTGCTGACAAACATAAGCATAAGGAGGCCCGCTTCGATAGGACTCTACGAAGAGAGTACAACGCTTTAGGATTAACCAAACCCCACAACTTTGACATACTGGCACAACTTGCCAGTACTCCAGCTCGGCTGTCCTTGTTCGAGCTCCTCCGCATGTCTAAAGATACTCGGGAGGCTCTCTGCGAAGCCCTAATGGATGCTGAGCCTTCAATCAGTCGGGTCAAGCAGCCTGAGGATGATCCAGCAGCATGTCCATACTGCCATAGTGTGGGGGAGGTCATCCCTAACATCATATTCACTCAACAAGACATGCTGCTCAAGAACAACATGCACAACAGGCCAATGTATTACATAGGGTACGTCGATGCCATCAAGGTGGATCGAATGCAGATCGACTCGGGGCTTCTCTCAAAATTATCCCCCGAGCTCTGCTCCAGACGTTGGGGATCCCGATACATCATCTGACAGCGTCCCACACTACAATCAGTGGCTTCAACGCCAGTAAGAGTGAGCCGCTGGGGAAGATCCGGCTGAAGTATCATATCGGTTATCTCTAAACCGAAGTGACCTATTATGTTGTTGATGCGGACGTCAACTACAAAATCTTATTAGGGTGGCCGTAGCTACATGAATACATGGTGGTACCATCCACTCTCCATTAATGTATGAAGTATGTATCCACCAATGGCATGGTCCGAATAGAGTTCGCTGATGTCGATCCTTTCAGAGGGATTGAGGCCTGCTTCACCGACTCTGATCTATACAAGTCGATTGATCCCGAAGATGAAGCCAATGATGCCAATGATGAAGTCGAAGTCGAAGCTGACTTGGAGGCAGAAATGATAATCGACGCTCTTCTGAAAGTGTGACTCAAAGGGAAGCTGCCTCAAACACCGTCTCCTATAGTGGTCAAACTTCACGGAAGGGCACCGACTTCTCTAGGCGGAGCATTCGCTGAAGCCCTCGTGAAGATACGACTCAAGGGAAAGCCTCCCCAAGTGTCAGCTCCTTTCGTAGCAAAACTACGTAGAAAGGCACCAGTCGTCGGAACACCAACTGACGCACCTCTCAAGGTGCGGCTTAAAGGCATACCTCCTCAGTCTTCAGCCCCTTTTGAGCTTCAAGAGAAGGCCCACGTATCTCTATCGGCACCAGAGCCTACAAAGGCTAAGCTTCCAATAGGTTCTCCTAAACCACCTCAGGCTACTCCAGTACTCACTGACGAAGAACTGGGAGAGTACATATCCGCCAATATGGACGCACCATCCTTTTATGATGTAATCCCTCGAGACAAGATCCCGTATTTTATCAATAAAATGGTGTCTTTAAATTATTCTAGTCTTTCATATTGGAATCTCATGTATACTCTAGATAATGTTCTACAGTCGTTGTAAACACAAATAATGAATGTTAATCATATAAAACATGTCATCTTGTACCAAGGAGTCTGTTATATAGTCCCGTCTTGGAACCAGGACGAGAATCCTATCATCTTCGGCAAAGTCGAGCATCACCAAGACCTTCCACCGATGGAGCCAGAACCCGACACCGACAGAATGCAAATTTACCAGTATAATGATCGAGCCAAGTATCTCATCCAAAAGATAGCCTACAACCTGAAAAGTGGCCAGGGTCTAAACTATGACAAGGGCCGACGTCTACCCTTACGACTCTCTGTTTCGAAAGGAAAGCCGCAAGACTATTATCACCGTACTCGACGGGAGGGGTGGGGAGGGTTGGTGGGCTATATCACACTCCCAACAACCCCAGAAAGTTTAGAAGCAGAAGACGTCGCACACTCTCACTCGTTTGAGGCTTTATCTTGGTACTCTGACACCAGCGTCGGCTCAATCTTCAGGAAGGTACTGTCAGCCAACATGATATCTGCACATCCTTCAGAAGATGAAGACGACAATCAAATAATAGAGTTCTTCACAGTAGAACACTGGGCTCAACACCTTAGCACACAGTGGGAATATCGCTTTGAATTATGAGAACCCCCTACCGAAGACGAAGTTTAGCAGATCAACCTCGGGGATGGATCTTCATCCAAACCTATTTTTATCAGCAAGAGCTTGATGGGAAGGATCGAGAATCTTTGGTCCAATTGGTCAAAGAATACATCTACGTCTTCGCCTGGAGTTACGAAGACATGCCGGGGCTCGACTCACAAGTCGCAAAGCACAAGCTTAATATCTTACCTGATGCTAAGCCCGTTAAGCAGCAACAGCGGCGCTTCTGTCCCAATATTATGGACGCTATTGACAAAGAAGTAGATAAACTCTTGGACAGCGAGATTATTTGCGAAGAACAACATCCAGAGTGGGTAGCCAACATCATCCCCTTCACCAAGAAGAACAGAAAGATTCGGGTCTGTATTGACTTTTGGGACCTCAACTCGGCTTGCATAAAGGACGAGTTTCCACTCCCGATCACCGACGTAATGATCGACAATACATGTAGCTTTGAGCGCGTATCCTTCATGGACGGGTACTAGGGCTACAACCAAAATAAGATGTTCCCAGATGATGAAAAGCAACATCGTTCAGGACTCCGAAGGGGGTTTACTGCTGCACAGTAATGCCATTTGGCCTGAAGAATGTAGGTGTCACATACCAAAGAGCTATGAGCACCATCTTCCGCCAGCAACTCTATAAAATAGTCGAATGCTATGTTGACGATATCGCCTTCAAGATCCATCTTCGAGGCGATAACCTACAAGATCTGAAGACAGTCTTCGGTCTCATGCGGGCACATCAGCTCAAGCTGAACCCTGCCAAATCCTTCTTTAGGACTTCTAGTGGAAAGTTCTTGGGCTTCAATATCACTACAAAAGGCATCCTTTTTTACCCTGAAAAGACTAAATCCATCCTTGATATGGACCTTCCGAAGAACCTTAGCGAACTTTGAGTCCTGTAGGGACGTCTCGTATACATCCGAAGGTTTATCGCGAACCTTTTTCGGGAAATGCCAACCCTTCAACAAGCTCATGAAGAAGGGAGTCTCCTATGTCTAGATGGAAGAATGTCAGAAATCTTTTGACAACATCAAAGCTTATCTGACGAGCCCCCCCAGTCTTGGTGGCACCCGTCGCAGGCAAACAATTTCTACTCTATGTCCGTGCAATGGACCATTCCTGTAACCACCACTTTTCTAAAATAGAGATAATTTTGAACTTTTATAAAGTTTATCATTAAATAATAGGATTTAAATCATGTTAATGATTTATGGTGATTTTTAATTATTTTAATACTATTTAATTGGTGTATTATGATTTTTGTGTTCTACTCGTGTAAACCTAGATCTACTTAGCCTAGAGACTAACCATGACCATGGGGACCTATCTCATGTGATTAGAATAGATACTTACCACTTTTTAGGTTAGGAATATTTTGTTCATTTGTGACTTTTTAATTAATTTGAATTATAGTTTATTAATATTGTGCTAATCATTATGTTAAGCCTTAACCTAGAATTGCCCTAATCTTGATATTAGTCATAAGCCTATATACTAGATTAGATGCTTCCAACTAATGACAAGGTTTAGGAATATCTAGATATTAAGTTAGAATGGAGATATTTGTAGGAAACCGTAATTTACATGGGCCTTTAATAGAAGGGCTTAAATTATGCATGTAGAAGCCTACCCATTGCAATAAATATCTACCCAAACCCTGGAGACACCCTTGGCTACCATCAAAGGGTCCCCTCCCCTATATAAACACATGTTAGCACACCCCTTGCCTCTTTTCATTACATCTTGAAATCCTAATTTGAGTTCTTCCCCAAATCCACCCCTTTTCTCCAAATTACGTCCAGATTGATCCTAGTCTTTTGCATTGCACCTCCTTGCTGTAGAAGAGACCATTGGAGGCTAGCTAACAAGGTTTGGGAGCTAATTGGACCATAGCAATTGGAGAAGGACCTCATTTTTATGCTTTTATATTGAGATTCTAACTCTCAATGGGTAATGGCCCTAAAGTCATTTGTTTTTATGTTTTCTCTTCATCGATGCATGCATCTAGGCACCATAGACCTGTAGACCAAGTTTGGTAAGATTTCTTGTCCATTTGATACACGTATCGGAGGCGGGTTGGAGTGTAGTGTAAAGTGTTTGATGAAATACCTCAATGAATTATTTATTAATGTTTTTCTAAACTAATTTCACTTTCCTGTAGCCTTATATGTGTGATTTGCATTTCCTAAGCACTGAGCATATTTTGACACGTTCTTCGTGTCCAAAAGTAGATGCGGGACTCAGTACAAGAGCTATGGACACTGTCTTGCTACTCGACCATGTTTTCTCGAAGCGCAGGCCATGTGGACCCAGCAAAATTGATGTGTGGGTGGGGGCCATGACTGTCAGGCCCGACCCCAAAGTTGAGTGGATTTTGTGTCGTATCGGACACGAAATCGAGGCCGCATAGATTTTTGCCTTGACTGTGCACTGATGAATCGTGCCACTGACACGAGCTTCGTTTCGAGTATAGACACATTGTGGACACATGACAGGGTAATGGAAACCTAGCCCTAGACCTGACCTATTTGTGGACACTTGCACGAGACCTCTCGAGCCTTGTGTCGTGTCCAATCTCCTTCGATATGCACCCACGAGACTCCCCTCTGTACACAGTTTCTGTTATATGTTGACACCCTGTTGACACATCTCGAACACGATTGGTTGGACACACTTGGTCGATACCATGCTGACATCACACATATTGCACTCCTCACTCTTCATATTCATGTACACACTTCTCACATTGCATTATGATTCACATTTCCTCAACACTCGTATCTCACTGTTTCATACATGCGATGACACTGACTGCACACTACCCTAGTTCACTGATGTTGCACTTTATACCATGGTCTAAAACCATTGGCACAATTGCCACATTCACTCACCTTGCACTTGCTGCACCCAATTGGACACTGCACTTGAATTGATCTGCTATCACATGTTTGTACTTTATCTTTGCTGCACACATGACACTTTGAATACTTGATACTCTTGACTGCATTTGATACATGTACACATGACACTTGGACACTTGACACTTGACTAATTACCTATGACACTTCACTCTCACTCACTAACACTGATCCACTTTGTTGTTGTATACACTCTGATACCATGTCTGAACACTGAGACACTCACTTCACACTTGCCTTGACACTCTCAGGTACACACACAGACACCATCCCCCTTACCTATACGCACACCCCTTCCTTGCCCAGTTATTGGCATGTTTCTTATGCATTGGATGTGTAGGATATATAAATATATATATATATATTTTTTTTTTAGGATATATATATATATATTATATATATATATATTATATATATATATATATATATATATATATATATATATATATATATATTATATATATATATATATTTTATATATATATATATATATATATATATATATATATATTTTATATATATATATATATATATATATATATATATATATATATATATATATATATATATATAATTTTTTTATTTTATTTTATTTATATATATATATATATAAAATATATATATATATATATATATATATATATATATATATATATATATATATATATATATATATATATATAACCTACACATCTAATGCATTATATATATATATATATATATATATATATATATATATATATAAATATAAATATATATATATTTTTTTTAATATAAATATATATATATATATATATATATATATATATATATATATATATATATATATAAAATATATATATATATATATATATATTAAAAATATATATATATATATATATATATATATATATATATATATATATATATATATATATATATATATATATATATATATATATATATATATATATATATATAGGTTGCAGTAGATGTGAGATTCCTGAGTTATGAGAAATGGTCATGTGGGGTATTCATGGGTTCTAGTTTCCTGAGATTGAGAAGTGAGTTTCAGTTGGGCAAGGTAGTGTTAGACTTATAGGCTATTAGAGTTTTGTAGCAATTTTGGGCTATTGCCTATATTGTATGCATATATAGGAATATATATATTTGTGATGTATATAGATATGAGTATAGACATGTGGGATTTTGGTTTAGTTCTGATTTCTGAGATCAGATATGTGGGGTATACCTCTGTGAGTGTATTAGTTGAGTGTATGTGTAGGCTTGAGTACTGAGAAGAGGTTTCATGTATCTGGTTTAGCTACCTAGGTTTTTGAGTTATATATGTTTTGGGGTTTTATAGTATCTATATATATTATGAGAGTATATATCTATAGGTGGGTTATAGACTATATAGTATGTGGTTTTCAGTAATGGGCTAGATGTATATATATAAAATATATATATATATATATATATATATATATATATATATATATATATATATATATATATATATATATATATATATATATATAAAGTATCATATATAAAGTATCATATATATGTTAGATTATATATATATATTAGGCTATACTGTTTGTTAGGGTATATATATGATATAGGTTATAGGTATATATTGTAGGAACCCTAGAGGGGGGGTGAATAGGGTCAAGCTAACTAATCAAGCACTTAGCACAAGCTAATTGGCAATTTAAAAATATAAGTGCAAGAGAAGAAGCAAACACAATACCGACACCCGATATATCCTGGTATCCTCCTAAGAGGCAGTCCAGTCCCGGAACTCTCTCCGGCTTTAATCCACTATTTGAGCAAATAGTTACACACGAGTTTGGATCCGAAGAACTCGCCAACTTCTTACACAAGAGCTTTAATCCGAAGGGCTCTCCGACTTCAACCGAGAGTTTGGATACGAAGACTCCCCAACTTCAACCGAGAGTTTGGATACGAAGACTCTCCAACTTCAACCTTTCACAATAGGTTTTGATCTCCTTATACAATAGGATGAAGATCTCACTTTTCAACTCAATAACTCTAACACAATTTGTGAATGGCAAATGAAAGTTTTGTAGAGTTGTTTGTGGATAGGCTTTAGTGGTTTAGAAATTTTTAGGCTCAAAGCATCAACCTTGAATGAAGGGGTTCAAGGCTATTTATAACCAAAGCTTGAAAAGAAGCCAAAGGCAACTTTTCAGTCACGAACCGGCATACCGCCGGTATGATCCGGCATACCGGCGGTATACCGGTCTGGGATTGCAACGGCTAGAAATATAGCCGTTGGGATCATTAATTGCTGGAAATCCGACCGTTGGAATTTCAACGTTTCGGAAGCGGTATACCGTCGGTATGATCCGGTATGCCGTCGGTATGCCGGTTTTGTAAACAGAAACTTTCTGTGAACAAAAACCGGTATACCGTCGGTATACTCCGGTATACCGTCGGTATGCCGCTTATCCACCAAAAATGATCCTGGGCTTATTTCTGCCCTAGCTTTCAATTTTGTCATCCATTTCTTGTGTTTACAAATATTCCTAAGACTCATTACAGACTCCAGATATACTTAGGCAGGTGCAGGCTTCTTCAGAGTCTTGAAATGATGATAGCATGGCTTGGCTTCTTCCTTTGATAGGAGCTGGCTTTTTCCCTTGGCGGCAGCTGTCCAAAGATATCCAGTTTGTGAAAACTGAATACCTTTCGGGGGCTTCGCCCCCGAACCCCCGACGAGGGGCGCTGCCCCCTCGACCCCCGTCCGTTGACCGGGCAGCGGAACCCCCGGTGCGTGGCTCCAGAGATGTCGTCGGGTGGTTCAGAGAAATCTTGTGGGAACCGTCGTCTTTGGCCCACCATGATTTCTTCATTGCATATGTCCACATTGATCTTGCTTATTGCTTTTCTGCATGTACATGTTAGACGAACAAAGCAATATACATAATAGCAAGTATGATAAGTTAAAGCACATTAGGACTATGCAAAGTTTAAGTATAAGTGCTAAGGTGATAGCATAAATGTTAGTGATATCATAATGATTAAACTTAATTGAATGACCACAATCAAAAACATGGTTTTGATTTTGGCAACCCAATTAAGTTTAAGATAGATAAGCTCATATCACTAAGATGTAAACCAATGGGCACATATCACCAAAGATATAAGTATAAGTAGAAATGCTATAGCGATAGTATGAAGATTAGTGATAATAAAATGCTAAACTTAACATATTAACCATATTCAAAAACATGATACAATCATTGGGCCAACAATCTCCCCCATTTTGATTATGGCAAATCGGTTAAGTTTAGTATGAACACAATAGATGCATATATCACTAATATACAAAAGATATAAGCAATATCACTAAAAGCATACTACGTAGATTACTTATAAAGGCATACTTAAACTTACTTCTCCCCCTTTGACATTATCAAAAATAGGCTCCCCCGTACTAAGAGATAAAAATGAAATCAATCTCACGCATAGAAATCAGAGCATGGGGAAGTCATAGACAATCATGATCAAGATATACTAATTGAGGAACAATAGGAGAAGTGTGTAAAGACAAGTGTATAAAACTACATACCAAATGTAGAGTACTAAAGAAAATTTCTTGTCAAAACACAATATGGTTGCTAAAACTAAAAGTATTTGAAAAACAAGAAATAAGTAGTTTACCAACTTGAAATCCAAGGAATAAATCCAAAACACAATAGGATATGAAATATTGCTCCAGTTTTGGAAGAGAACTATGAAATAAAGGTTTTCAAACAAAAGCCATGAGGAATAGATAATTGCAACTAATAGATACCAATTGAGATATGAAATTAAATAAACTTGATATCAATTGAAAAGATGTAAACTTGAAACATTGATCAAAGAAACCATTAATAATCATAATTGTCCACAAATAAATAGTGGAACAAAATAAAAGAATGATCAATGTAAAATATTGCAATTGATATAAAGTAATCTCATTATTTGCAAGATCTATATGCTTATCCAAGTCCATGCATTTGAACTCAATTACCTTATCATGCTATATGAATACCCTTTAGATAAACATGAAGGTAAAGGAGAAAAATACTTGAGAAGGAGAAATTCAGTCGACTTGAATGCTCCCCCTCAAAGTACTACCAAAGTAGATAAAAATCATGAATTTTGGATAAGTCCTCAACAAGGAAAGCCAAATCAATTAAGCATAAAAGAAAAGCCAAATCAACGAAAGCATAATATTCATCAAGATAAGATATGAAAGATAATATTAACAAGATGACATATTTAACCCATATGAAAGAGAGAGATAAGATAATAAGGACAATTACATACACTCTCATAAACCCTTCAAAATAAAAATATCATGACCTCATTCACTAAGATATGAAAAAGAAGAAAGTATGGGTCCATGATGAACTAGGTATACGACATATTTAAGGGTATAAATGAATTGAATCAATTAATTTGCTCCCCCTCAAAATATGCGTATCTAGTTCCAAAGCACTTATAGCATAAAATAGATAACTACAAGATCTAGGGGTAAATCAACTATGGATTTCTCCCCCTTGCTCGATGCATATAAGGCTACAATATCGTCAAAAGACGAATAAAAATCATCTTTAGTCAAGAAGAGATAACCAATTAATAGCTACTAAAGATGAGAGATCAAAAGAATATCCCAATAAAGCACATATAATCAAAAGATGGCATACATTAGTCTATATAGAAGAATCTCATATTTAAATATGATAGCCAATGTATGTAATCCTTTGAGAAAATGTCATCATGAAAAAGAATAAAGTCAATTAAGAACAATCATGATGATAGACATAATATAGCTCAAAAATAAAATAAAAATGAAACTCAAACATCATGTCCATAATTATCTAATTAAGAAATAATCAACCAATTTATTGCTTTGTATGGACTAGATATGTTTTATCGCATATGTACCCATCAACCAGATAATATCCAAACTTTGCTACTTCTAAATGAAAGACCAATAAAGTTCAAATAGCAAAGGTCATATGTGATAAACCATGAGTAGTCAAAGTAGAGTAATAAATTAACTTGACATTTACAAAATTAGATAGTTTAGGACTACTCAATCATTAGGATCATTCATAAAGGAAACAAATGAATAAATATGATCTAATGAATCTCATCAACAGAAAATCACAAGTCCAAAAAAAATCTCACACATTAACATGGGAAAGAGTCAATCTCATTTAAATAATTGCAAACATAATAAAGAAGAGATGTAAATGATAATACGATGAAAACATGACTCAAAAAGTGAGAGAAATTTAAGAGAGACTTGCTAATGACTAGTTATGGAAGAGAGTTAAAAACAAGGAATCACAAACCTCTAAGAGAAAACAAGATTTAATAAAGAATTTGTAAAACTAGTTATAGAGATTAATCATATCACAAATCTTATTTTTGTAAACTAGCATATCATATATAGATTGAAGTATAGGAATATTGCTAGATGTGTGAAAGAGACCCAAAATTATATAGCTTAATAATATATCACAAATAAGCAAACTATATAATCCAAATAAGATTAATGAGAAAAGCCATTAACAAGATAAATATGCTCATTAATTCTTAAGTCACTAACACAAAAAAAAAATACTTGCTTAAGCATAGAGTTCACAATTAAGGGAATACATTTTGAATGATCAAAATGATTTAGAGACTCTTTACTAAGCAAGGATAAGAGCATAAGATGATAAATAAATGAATTAGACTCTTATCAAGTAAAGGACAAAAAAGATGTTCATGAAAACACAAAAAAATAAATCTCTTTGCCAAGTATTGAGATTAACCCAAGATAATGAAATGATAGATCAATCTAGAGAATGCAAAATACTATAGCCACATTAAAATAAGTGTATTCTCTAGAAGTGGAAAAATCTCAACACAAAAGCTCAAACCATAGTAGCTAAAGTCATGAGAAATATGATGTAACAATTACAGGTATTCTCATGTGCTACAAAAACATCATTGGGCAACAATAATTCAAAAAGAAGCATAAACCCAAGGAATGAGCAAAAAATGATCATTAAGATCAAGAAAGCTAAATGCTAAAGATATCAAGAAGTAAATTTTTCAAAGAGCTTTCATAGTGCACCATAGTATATATAGAAGATATCGATTTGAAAAAGTGCACTAAAAACGGAGGTAAATATAAAAATAAGACAAAGCATAAAACCATGTGATTCTTAAAAGAACTTCCATAAATAGTCAAGTGCAAGGCATAAACAAATATTCTCTCTCAACATCCTAACTTAAAGGTATAAAACAAATAAATATTAAAAGTTAGGAATCACTAATATATATTGCGAATAGGCATACATGAAAAGATCAAAAACTAATTAAGGACATGTATCCATAATGCCAACCAAAAAGTCAAGAAGATATCATCAAAAGAAGACTTTAAGGAAGAAGCTAATTGATTCAAAAAGAGATCCACAAATTTGATCAAAAGAATCAATAGCTAGAGTATGAGTTAAGCACAAGTTTGAAGGTAACAAGTATATTTAAATACTCTTCAAGTCAATATAGAACTTTAGCTTAACTCATATGCCCACATAAAGATATTTATACAAAAAAAATATCAACATAAGAAATACATGATCTACATATAAATGGAAATTTTAATGAATATAGTCATGTATCCTTAATGAAAGTTTGAAAAACTATCACAAATTCAAAGCACATATAAATAAGCTTTATTAGACAAAGACATAATTGATTCATAAGAAGTTTAATCAAAATAAAATATGAGAATCAATAATGAATATATTATGTGAGCACAAGTTTAAAGTGAAAGTATAAGTATATACTTGTCAAGTGATAAGAAGCTTGTGCTAAACATATATATTCACAAATACCGATTAAGATAAATATGACAAATTAAAAACAAAACGGTAAGAAGTAACTATTTCAAAAACTTTAAAGACGGAGAGTTAAAATCATGTTAACTCAAATCAAAATCAAGCTCCTATGGACTAGAGTGATATGCATGCTTTATAAATAAAGATTAAGAATAACAAGCATGCATAAATAAAATGTGTCACACTTAATAGAAAATGAGTGATAAACTACAAGTGTGAACTAAACATTTAAGCTAAGTAACTAGTCATGCTAGATAAAAGAAATAATAAGAGAATTAACTAAGCATGCTAGTATTATATCTCACATTGATTTATACAATAAGTAACTAAGGATATCAATGTGAGCTAGTAGCAAAACATCAAGAGAAACATGCTAGATTCTACAAATATAAACAATTTAAAGAGAATCGTTTAGCATGTTACCAAAGTGGCTCTAGTGGCCACGCTTGTGTTGGTGCAATTGCTTGGAAGATGACCTTTGAGCTTTGCAACCACCAACACGCTCCTCGGTGCTATGTCCCGATACAAGAAGCTTCACCTACAACATTAGATGAAGACTTTGGTATCCAAATAAACTTGGATCCACATTTATTAGCTTTAGGGACCCACATACTATTTACTCTAGCATTGGTAGAAAAACTCCTACGAATAGGACAAGTGAAGCTCATGTGTCCAATGCGAGAGCAATAGAAGCACCTAATACTAGTGTGTGCACATGTATCGGAATGAGTATGATTATGAACATGTGACATACTAGAATGATGAATATCTCTAGAGTGAGCATGAGAAGATTTGGTTTTAAGAATATCATGTTCTAATATCAAATCATCATGCATACAAGTAAGAGAATCAAATTTAACATTTAAAGCATTATTCTCTTTTTCAAATAAAATAATTCTAGAAATAAAATTATCATTTTGTTTCTTTAAAGTGTCAATAGAAGAATCATGCAAATGATTTAGCTCAAGAGTTTGCCTCTTAAGATCTTCTATTGATGAGGAAAGAGATTTGATTTTCAAAATTAAAGCCTCATTCAAACTCTTTAAAGAAACACATGATGAGTTTTGAGAATCAAGTCTAGATAATAAAACATTGTTTTCATTTCTCAAAAACTCATTAGCTTCTTCTAAATGAACAACCTTTTCAGAAAATTCTTCATTTGTAGAATGAAGGTTGTCAAGAATCTCTAAGGATTGTTTAGCCATGGCTTTCCACTTAGAACATTTCTTGCATTTAGAAGAAACATGATTGTCTATGCTACTAGAAGTAAAACCCTCTTTATCGGAGGAGGAGTAGGAAGAATACGATGCCATAGAAAAAATAACAAGAATCTACTCTAAGGATGTTAAGCCTAACAATAGAGTCCTTGCTCTGATACCAATTGTAGGAACCCTAGAGGGGGGGGTGAATAGGGTCAAGCTAACTAATCAAGCACTTAGCACAAGCTAATTGGCAATTTAAAAATATAAGTGCAAGAGAAGAAGCAAACACAATACCGACACCCGATATATCCTGGTATCCTCCTAAGAGGCAGTCCAGTCCCGGAACTCTCTCCGGCTTTAATCCACTATTTGAGCAAATAGTTACACACGAGTTTGGATCCGAAGAACTCGCCAACTTCTTACACAAGAGCTTTAATCCGAAGGGCTCTCCGACTTCAACCGAGAGTTTGGATACGAAGACTCCCCAACTTCAACCGAGAGTTTGGATACGAAGACTCTCCAACTTCAACCTTTCACAATAGGTTTTGATCTCCTTATACAATAGGATGAAGATCTCACTTTTCAACTCAATAACTCTAACATAATTTGTGAATGGCAAATGAAAGCTTTGTAGAGTTGTTTGTGGATAGGCTTTGGTGGTTTAGAAATTTTTAGGCTCAAAGCATCAACCTTGAATGAAGGGGTTCAAGGCTATTTATAACCAAAGCTTGAAAAGAAGCCAAAGGCAACTTTTCAGTCACGAACCGGCATACTGCCGGTATGATCCGGCATACCGACGGTATACCGGTCTGGGATTGCAACGGCTAGAAATATAGCCGTTGGGATCATTAATTGCTGGAAATTCGACCGTTGGAATTTCAACGTTTCGGAAGCGGTATATCGTCGGTATGATCCGGTATGCCGTCGGTATGCCGGTTTTGTAAACAAAAACTTTCTGTAAACAAAAACCGGTATACCGTCGGTATACTCCGGTATACCGTCGGTATGCCGTTTATCCACCAAAAATGATCCTGGGCTTATTTCTGCCCTAGCTTTCAATTTTGTCATCCATTTCTTGTGTTTACAAATATTCCTAAGACTCATTACAGACTCCAGATATACTTAGGCAGGTACAGGCTTCTTCAGAGTCTTGAAATGATGATGGCATGGCTTGGCTTCTTCCTTTGATAGGAGCTGGCTTTTTCCCTTGGCGGCAGCTGTCCAAAGATATCCAGTTTGTGAAAACTGAATAACCCCCGACGAGGGGCGCTGCCCCCTCGACCCCCGTCCGTTGACCGAGCAGCGGAACCCCCGGTGCGTGGCTCCAGAGATGTCGTCGGGTGGTTCAGAGAAATCTTGTGGGAACCGTCGTCTTTGGCCCACCATGATTTCTTCATTGCATATGTCCACATTGATCTTGCTTATTGCTTTTCTGCATGTACATGTTAGACGAACAAAGCAATATACATAATAGCAAGTATGATAAGTTAAAGCACATTAGGACTATGCAAAGTTTAAGTATAAGTGCTAAGGTGATAGCATAAATGTTAGTGATATCATAATGATTAAACTTAATTGAATGACCACAATCAAAAATATGGTTTTGATTTTGGCAACCCAATTAAGTTTAAGATAGATAAGCTCATATCACTAAGATGTAAACCAATGGGCACATATCACCAAAGATATAAGTATAAGTAGAAATGCTATAGCGATAGTATGAAGATTAGTGATAATGAAATGCTAAACTTAACATATTAACCATATTCAAAAACATGATACAATCATTGGGCCAACATATATGAGTATTGGAGTATATGGATATAGATGAGGGTTTTAATGTGAGAGTATATATATGGTATATATACAAGTGGTATTGTATATATGTTATCTATAAGTAGTATCTTAGCCTATAGTATGACCTATAATAGACCCAATATGCCTAATTGAACTTGTTGACTATTGTTTGACCAAACCCTATAGAGTTGGCCAAGTTAGCTTAGATGCTGACCTAGTTTGATTAGAAGGTTGACCAAGAGTTGACTTTGACTTAGATTGACCCAGAATCATGTAGATTGTATTATAAACTTTAATTATCATATATTTAACACATTGTAACCTGTATTACTCTAAATAGGACTCTGTGTTTGGACATCTATACATATCAGCTATTCAGGTTATCAGGCGAGTATATTCTCTGATCGTTTCTTACTTGCTAGGATTTATATTCTTGCTCTAGACTACTTTACTTGATGCTGTCACATTGTTATCACGTATTAGTACTATATGGATCTTGTCGTGCGATGTTGTCCCCCCGGGTTCATCGAATACATCTTATCATGTGCTTTTTACGAACATCTTGTATTTCTTGTACACCCTATTCATGTATACTCTTGTGCGCTCTTGTACTCTCATGATCACATGAGCTTCATGGATAAAACCTCTTATATAGGTAACGTAACTTGACTGGATCCTTGTGTATTGATTGGGGGTAGGGGTGAGTATAAATGGTTATGTGATCTATCCCATCTTGTACAACTCTATTTCACTTTGTGCAACTGTGTTCTTCATGTGCAAGACAGGTTACTTCATGTGCAACCCAAGCCGACTATATAACCATCTTGTGCTCTAAATCACTTAATTTTACTATAGTTATTATTTTCTATAAAACGGTTTCATGTACTCAGATTTGTCTTTTTATACTGTTCTTGTTCATGTCTTACAGTGTTTTATGTATATTATTCTATTGCTTCTTTTACATTTTCTGCCATGATATGAACTATTGGAGAGATATGTGCTCATTCCTGTCCTGACTGGACCTGTTGAAAATATTACAGATGATACTGAGAATTTCTGCACAACCTACTATAGAGCCCATCTAGATGACACTTGTGAGTTGGACCCACAAGAGGCTCCAGCTCTAGCTGTGGACATCATCCCTATTACTTAGGTTAGATTGCTAGGCTGCTTATCATATTTGTTGTTCTTGATTGTATTTTGTGGATGTTGAGATGTAAGTGTCGTTTAGACACTTGAACTTATTTCCTTCTGTTTGTATTTCTCTTTTGAGATTTTATATCTATCTTATTGTGCTATTTCCATCTTAGAATTGTGATTGAGTTGTATCTTCTGAGATTGTCCTCCGTTCGGAGAGTATATCTTGTTAGTCAGATTTTGATATTGTGTTAGATGGTTGTGACCTAGGACAACATTTTGTCGCCGACAATGCGGCATAGGCTGGACGTACCCACGTACTCGTGCCCCTACACCGGGTACGGGTCGTGACATATTTTTAGTGGTGGCCCATGCTGGTCGAGATTCGCATTAGTGCGAAGTCGTGGTAGTGCTACGATTAGTTGTACTGCTGCGCACTTGCGATAAGAGATAAGGAATAGGTTTTAGATTGAGAGGATACTCAATCACATTTAGAATTTCTTGAGAGATTCCTGGGATGACCCTTGATAATCTCATTATAAGCTATCTCAAAATTTGATTCCAACAGTTTCTGTCTACCTTGCTTGTTTGTTGATGAATTTGATTCTTGGTGTTCATTGCTGATTTAGTTTTCTACCAAGATATATCGTATGGGCTAGGTCACCTCAGTTATAGAATCTAGAGTCTTCTACAGTCATATTAGCTGGTATAGTGAGGACATATAGTCTGATTTTGGATGTATTTCTCGGATGTGGGAATTTAAGGTTTTCGTAGCCAAGCTAGCGGCAATATAAAAATTTTAAATACCATTAATCTAGAGGTATGTACCTTAGTCGCGGACTCTATGGTTTATCGTAGCCTTTCTTACTAGTATGATGACGATTCTGAGTATCATAATTTTGGACAGACGCATATGATTATCATATTGTATCACTATAAGAATAAAGGCTTGTCTTGACGAGAAAAAACTGTCAAAAAATGGGTATCTTGACTGTTGCAGATCCGTCAACTAGGCCGGAGTCAAGAAAAGACCCCCCTTTTCTTGATGGTCGCTGGCATGGCTTTTCTTGACAGTTTTTGGCCGTCATATTAAGAAAATTTTCTTGACTGCTTTTAGCCGTCAAGATAGTAGTTTTTAGAAACCGTCAACATAGGCAAAAACTTTTCTTGACTCCGGCCTAGATGACGGCCTTTAGCCGTCAATAAAAGCATTTTATTTTGACAGACAAAATCCGTCATAAAAAGCACTATTTCACGGCAATATTGTGCAGCATGATATGAATTAAAGTTGACATTTGACAACCGTCAAGAGAAGCTATCCAAAGTACCGTCAAGAAAAGCATGCCAAAATTCTGTAAAAAATTATATAATATTAATCAACCACACATTATATCAATCCAGAAGCTACACACATCAAATTACTATAAAACCCAAATTTTATATTAACAAACTGTATTGTTCATAAAACAAAAACTTCCAATACACATCCATAAAGTATTCTTCATTTGTCCAACCACAACATAATCTAACCATGAAGTACACATCCCACATCTATTGTTTCCATACCACTTAAACATCCAAACCACAAACATCCATCACTTGTCACCACAAAACATAATCCACCAACACTACAAAATAAAACAAAAAAAGTAGCAAACCATATCGAAGCACATCCCTCCATATCCACAGCATTCCCCTATTCATAATTTGCAGCACCTTTATTTTCCAGCTAGTCCATGAGAGAAGAAGAACACAAAGTATCAACTCACTATTATAGAATTATCAATACAGTTTGACTAAATATAAAATATGTTTGTGACTATTAGCAAGAAACATACAAGCAGTTCTAACCTAACACCCAAAACTAAAACTTTTGTTTGTAACCATCCAGGAATTCATTCAACTATATGTAAGATAATTGTTGGATGAGACAAGAAGACCGTAAAATTTGCTAGTAATGTTATCTAAATAGCAACAATGAAAAAGAATACAGTCAATATTATCATCCCATATCATCATGATCCAAACCTTCTCCCATTAGAATTGAGGTGAAGACAATCTTTTTGAAATAAAATTTCACCTTAAGAAGCCTGAGATACAAAGTTATTTACAATCTACCATAAGCACATGCCATTGAAATTTCTCAAATATGTCTCTTGGGAAACCAAATAGGATTCTTCTTGAAACAGACTTAGGCTACAACTAAAAAGATGAAATTAAGAGTACTAAAAGATCAGATCTTAGAATTCAGCTTATATGGTCCTTGTATCAATAGAACATCTACTACTTATTTTCATGTTTTTGGTACATGTTTGAAATCTGAATTTTAGTATTAGCGCTTTGAGTAATATAAAATAGTTACTTTAAGAAAAATGTACACAAGAACCAGAAGTACAATAAAAAGGTATCATAAACCATCAAAATCTCTCAACACAAGCTCCTTAAAGTAAACATGGAAGCCGAAAATAAAAACCATCTCATGCAATACAAACATATGATGATAAAAGAAAAAAAGTTAAATCTAAGGATGCTCAATTTCAATCGATGTGCTCTATTAGTCTAAAATAGCTACTTTAACCTGGTAATATTGGCTTATATGTGGACTAAATTTAAAGATCTAGAGTGGAATTATGAGCTTCCAACTACCATTTTACATCACCCGAACCTCGGAATGTCAGAAAGTACGAAGTCGAATTCAATTAATTTTGACATTAGACTCTTCAGATTTTTGTATACATGTAGACTGTATGGAAGTGTGTACATATATATTCCACAGAAAGATGCGATACTGAAACAACCAACTATTGGTTCTCCTTTGACCAAACAGCACAAAAATTTCAACTTGTGAACACTTGAGCAAGGAAATTTGTCAGTTTTCAATCTGAGATGAATATCACCCTTAAATTATTGTTCACAAATTTCACACAATATCTCAATTCCATAAATTTCAGACTCAGGATCCCACAACTCTCCAAAAACTTGCCAACATCTAGAGTAGCATATAAGCTTGTTTACAAAATTGATCATTTGACGTTAATATTAGTAAACATTGACTTATCCCTAGGCCCCTCGAGGTACCCCACCTTAAGTTGCCCAGCGGCAACCAGTTCAGTCTTTTAAAACTAAAAGAGCAATATAGTTTCCAGATCGTTGTAATTTAGAAATACAAATTAAACTCATTAAACTATAGATTCATTAAACAAAATAGCTAGTAGGCAAACAAATAGAAATAGAGTGCCATCATAAACTCCATAATGAAAACTTTCTTCGAAATTGTTAAACTATAGATTCACTGTAGATAGTCTAAAATTACCTGCGACGATTTGTTAGTTAAGGAACTACAAAACATGTTCCATCCACTCTGTACGAACTTCATTAATTTCTTCAAAATTGTAGTCTTTCTTTTGATTGTACTGTTTATAAATAGGAAGAAAAAAATAAAACTGTTGCTATCATGATATATTTATATTCTAAATATACATGTCGATTAAGAAAAACATCACCTTTGGATTAAGTAAGGTTCGATCAGATGTGATCTCCTTCATAAATCTCATCACGTAGTACCCACATTCCACAGAGCCGGCTTGTTGTGGCGCCTAATCATAGAAAATTAAGCAAAGTCCTTACAAACTTGTATTTATTTTTCATTTACATTTACATGAGAGAAATATATTGTACCTTAATTGTTATGCAGTTCAATTTAAACTTTTTGACTTGCTTTTCCATTTGAGCATGAAACATCCAAAGTCCACTATATGCAAATTAAATTGGATAATATTAATAGTCATTAGTGAATCATCTAATTACTACCTTAACTTTAGTTGTGAAATTCCTAAAATATGGTACAAATATTGATGCATATCTTGTTACAATGTACTTAAGATCATCTTGGACGTAACTCCTCAAAGAGTCCAAATAATATGCTCTCATTAGTAACAGGTCAATGATAACCAAAAAATGAAAACTGTAACACCATATAACACCAAGATATATACAAGTTATCGAGTTAGTGAGAACTTATAGAAGAATAATAAGTAAGAAAATGTATTACCTAGGGTTGTATGGTAAGAAAACAAATCGACTTTCTTTTCGAGATATCAAACTGGTACAATATGTCGTGCCCTTGCATCCCGCGTTCCAAGAACGTCTTTTAAACTAGACATGGAGACTAGTCTTGGATTAATGAAGCAAACATCCTCGACAAGGTTTAGCTCCTTAAAACGAATGCACAACAACGTATATATGTAGTGTGCAGATTATTTAGATCAACTTATTAATGTAACAACAAAATTTTGAAAAGCAAAGTATTCAATTACCTTACGTATATTTGGACGCATTTAGATGATAGGGCACACATTTTAATAAATTTTTTGAAATCCTCCTCGAAAAGAATTACAACTGTTGTGGTATTAAATAATTCGCCAGGAAGTGGTACCAAAATTGTGGTTTTTTCAACGGTCAAGCGTTGTACCAGTTTAGCAAAGCAGTCCATTCCGGGCGAATTTTTGAATGACCTTAGAATTCTAGTGGAAGCCCTTGTTGGAGTTTTAACTTTAGTTGGTGTTTTCCTTTGCTCATTGGGAGCTTCCTTGTCCACCTCGGATACCTAAAATACAACACAATTTCAGAGTAAAAATGTATAAGACTTAAATAATATGGTATTTATACATGCAAGAGACTTCTAAATAAATATTGACTACCTCTCTAATTAGAGTACCATGAATAACTAAATCGGTTGGCCAAAGTATGTGATATCCAATAGCATCCTTAATCTTAGTTAGAGGGATATCTTCAGGTGGAATAGGAAGCAACGCATCCTCGTCCAATACCAATTCGATGGACACAATAACATTGGGGGGCTTGTATTTCATAATGCTTCCTTTGGCAACAATATTGTCGACGGAACCCACAACCAATTGGCAATCTTCTACCTTATTAAAAGAAAGCATATAGAAAATTGTATGTCCCTTTATTACTTCCATTTTACTAGGATTTCAAGAATAAAGAAACTGACATGTATTACCTTTGTTTTACTCTTCGGACTAGGTTTTGTTGCATCGACACTCTTCGGACTAGGTTTTGTTGCATCGAAATCCATATCTTGATCAGGTTGGAGAGGGGATTTTTCACTTACAACCTTTTCAGAAAAGTAGATACTGGTATCAGAAAAGTAGATACTGATTCAAGTAGACAGAAATGTCCAACTTTCCAGAAAAGTTCAAGTAGAAAGAAAAATGCAAGTAGATAGTGTGTGTTCAAGTAGTTAGTGTTCATAAAAGTGCAATAGACAATAAAGTTCAAGTAGACAGAGAAGTCCAACTTTCTAGAAATAAACAAATAGAAAGAAAAATTGAAGTAGAGTTTGTCTACTTTACACTAAAATTGAAAGCGGGGAAGAAATAAACCTAGTTCATGATCCTTGGCCTCTGTGAACCTTCGGAGGCATAACTCGGTGCATTCACGGTAGGGATTGGAGGAATTGGAAAGTTGGAACCGGTATCGGATAACGACGTAGCACAGAGACCTTGTGAAAGTAAGTTGTTTATCATATTGTTTTTTCTTTCAATCTCATCAAGCTTTTTCGGCTTAGCCTATGATTATATACATGCTTCATTCTCCGGTTTTGTTGCTCTTTGTGCCGGGACTGAAATGATAATGTAATTTGGTTACAGTAAGTAAGAATTTCTGAAGTTGCAAAGTTGAAACATATTTAATTATACTACGATACCTGAAAGTTGTTAGAAAGACGAGTTGTCACCAACTTGGACCATTCATTTTGATTGATAAAATCATAGTTTGGAGGGAGATTTCTAAGAACTGCAAGTTTGTCCATATTTGCAAGAACAAAGTTGTCAATGCATGCAGGAATGATTTTGATACAACACCCATTGTTTGCATTAAATTTTTTTTAGCTCTTGGATCAACGAGAAAAGATTGCTAAATATGAAGATTACTACAGTTTAGAACCAATAAGTGCAAATAAATGAACTCAAAATAATTTTTTCTACATAAATAAAAGTTACCTCCACTGACGACCATGCTTTGTCTTTAATATTTTGTGGGACTTTTCGCCAATCGTCATAAGTAATGGGTATCATAGAACGTGCAATAACCCCAATCAAGCTAACACATTCTGCACCAGGCTCCCCAATAGGCTGTCCGGCCTCATTGAATGTGACAATTTTTTTCATTCCGTCACTTCTTCGCTTGATAGTTCTCTCCATTTTTGTAGGACCTCTTGTTGTTTTTTGTTTTTTGACTTCCTCCACTTGGGGAGGGTTCATCTCTATAACCTGTGACAAAAATAAGCATGTGACAAATACAACACTTTGCTGCTATAAGTGATCCACTGGTTCAGTAAGGAGCCTTAAGTGACCAAAACAACACTATGCTGCTATAAGTGAGCCACTGGTCAGTAAGGAGCCTTAAGTGACCAAAACAAAAAGGACTCAAGTATCTTCCCTGAGAAACCAACACTTTGCTCCTATAAAATTGAGCTAAAAAATATTTATTTTCATCTGGGAGAAGATAATACTATTAACGAAATAATTAAAACTTTAACCCAATTCTATAATACATAAGCCATGAAAAAGCCTCCAAAATCTTAAAATTTTTACTCAAAACAAAGGCACATAATCTCATATTGTGCCAAAATCTCTTGCAAACAGATCAACCCTTTTACTAGTCAACACAGATACTCTGAAACACACAGAGACAACACTTACCAAAAACAAACAAACACATAATCTCATATTGTGTCAGATTATCATATGTCTCAGGAACTGCACTTAACAACAACAAAATGATGCATACCTCTTTTGATAGACAACACTTACCAAAAACAAACACATAATATGATGCATACCTCTTTTGATTTCCTCTTTTTGTTATTATTGGAAGGTGTCATATTAGGCATGCTTGATGTCTGCAAGGTGGCCGAAAAAGGCTATGAAATAATATACAAACATGTTGGATCAAACTATATATGTCAAACAAATAAGTAGAGGAGATTTTACAATATATGTCTAATAAAATAAGTGGATAGTATCAGTAAAAATAGGCTGAAGTAATCGTATGAGTTCAAAAAACAAAATTCATTAATGTCACATATGATAAGAAACTTGTGGCCAATATTTACTTATCAACCCAATCCCCTTCACATCCTACTCTTTTATAACACATATTATCATCATCCCAGCATCAAATAATATATCAGTATTCATCGATGCATTAGCAAAGGGATGATGTTCTATTGTATTGTCCAGGTCTTCATCATCTTCTTTGTGCATATAGTCTTTTTGACCCATGGACAAAACAACAGACCATTGAGGATCAAGTTGGTCTTTTACATGAAATACTTGCTTGGCCTGTGAAGCTAAAACAAAAGAATTTGATTTGTACCCAACTCGATTAAGGTCCACCAATGTGAAACCAAGTTCATCAACCTTAATACCCTTACTATCAACCCAGTCGCACTTAAATACTAAAATTTTGAAAGTGTGATAATCAAGCTCCCATATTTTTGTGATAACCCCATAGAAACACATGTCCCCTACTATAGGGTTCTTATCTTTCGAACTTGCAATCTGCATTGTCGTAGCTACAAGACTAACTCCACTATTTTGGGTAACTCGAGCGTTGTCACGACCCTTCGTGTGATAGCGACAACCATTAATAACTTAGCCAGAACACTTAAGCACATGGTAGCTAGGTCCTTGTGCTATCCACTTCATAGTTTGTAAAATGTCTTCTCTTTTATTAAATTGACCGCCAACCTGCGAAGTTTCAGATTTATTAAAATCAAACTTAACATCTAAATAATTAGAATATAACTACAATAATAGTGCTACAACTTCTACCTTCTCCTGTAACCATTGGAGAAATATATGATTGTGTTTGTTCTGCAACCACTTTTTATTTTTAGATTTAAGGGGATGTCGTGATTGTAACCACTCCATATGCTCACTGTCAAGACATCATAAAAAACTTAATTATACAATTTTTAACAACTTTTATATAATGAATAAATAGAAAATTCATGATAAAGATGTTTACTCAATATAAGGTTGAATTTCATTTGTATTCTCCAAAACATATAAATGGGCTTGTTGCCATTCTTTACGATCAACTGCAACAATGCGACCTCCAGACAAAGGTTGGCCATCTGCGACCTCCAGACAAAGGTTGGCCATCTTTAACGTTGCCCTTCCTTGCAAGTGGATTTCCTACTGCCTCAATATATTATAGATACTGGCTACAAAATTCTATTGCTTCTTCTGTAATGTAACATTCTGTAATGCATCCTTTGGGACGGTTATGATTGCGCACATAACCCTTCAAGGGTTTCATGTACCTTTCAAATAGATACATCCATGTCAAAAAAATAGGTCCACATATCCTGACTTGTGCAACAAAATGGAGAGTTAAATGGACCATAATGTCAAAGAAAGATGGTGGAAAATACTTTTCCAACATGCATAATGTGACCACGAGATCATTTTGAATATCGTTTAGCTTATTCACATCCACCACTTTCTTGCAAATTGTATTGAAGAAGAAGAAAAACTGAGTAATAGCAACTCTAACCGGCTTAGGCAAAATTGAACAGATTGCCACGGGTAGTAGTTGTTGCATTAGTGCATGACAATCATGGGATTTCAGACCATAAAGCTTCAAATCTTGCATTGAGACAAGATTTCTGATATTAGAAGAGTAACCTTCAGGAACCTTTACGTCTACCAACGTCTGATAAAATATCTTCTTCTCATCCTTCGTCAATGTATAACAAGCACGTGGCAAATATGTTCGTTTCTTTTCAAAATCAAGTTTCAATTCAGTCCTTAGACCCTTATCCACAAGATCAAGACGAGCATTGACTCCATCCTTTGTCTTTCTAGGAATGTTAAGCAATGTACCATATATGCTCTCATAAATATTTTTTCGATGTGCATAACGTCGAGTGTGTGGCGGATATGCAAGTGTTCCCAAAAGTCAAGTGTAAAGAAGATTGACTTCTTCTTCATCCATCTTCTTTCATCTAACTGTAATGCTTTGCACTTTGCATGATTCTTTCCCCATGAGATCGAAATGTCACCAACCTTGTCTAATATCTCCTTTCCGCTCAATGGTGTTGGAGGATCGCCAAATTCATGCTCACTATTAAAAACTTTCTTTTGAGTGTGATACGAATGATGTCGTGGGAGAAACCTCCTTGTACCAATATACACACTTTTACCACTATGTTTCAGCCTAGGTGCATAAGTATCTTTCCCGTATATGGGGCAAGCATAATACCCCTTGGTAGTGCAACCAGACAGATTTTCATACGCAGGAAAATCGTTGATAGTCCACAACAATACGACCTATAAAGTAAAGAACTCTATTTTTTGTGCATCATAAGCATCAACTCCGTCTTCCCATAAAAGTTTCAAGTCCTCAACTAATGGTGCTAAATAAACATCAATATCATTGCCCGGCTGGTTTGGACCTGATATCAATAGTGACAACATCATGATTTTTCTTTTAATGCACAACCACGGCGGTAGATTATAGGTAACCAATATAACTGGCCAACAACTGTACCTACTACTAAGGGACCTATGTAGATTTATGCCATCAGCTGAAAGAGCTAATTGACGGTTTCTAGGATCTTTCGTAAAATCTAGCCACTTGTGGTCAACTAGCTTCCATGATGCGGAGTCTGCAGGATGACGAAGTTTGCTGTCAACTACTCTTTCATAAGCATGCCAAGTTAAGTCTTTTGCTGTCTTTAAGGATTGAAATGTTCGTTTAAACTGGGGAATGGGAGGAAAATATCACAAAAGTTTGGCGAAAACTTTTTTACTAAAAACTTGGTGAGGATCATCAGTTGCCTTCTTCCATCTTGATGTTCCTCAAGTGGGACAATCCGATAAATCGCTATATTCCTTTCTATAAAGTATGTAATCATTGGGACATGCATGTATCTTATCATATTCCAAACCCAGAGCTTTTATCATCTTCTTAGCCTCGTACATTGATGAAGGTATTTTATTTTGTGTTGGGAACATATCATGAAGAGTTTTCAAGAACTCTGAAAAGCTACTGTCAGACCACCCAAATCTTCCTTTAATGTTATATAATCTCATCAATCCTGATAGTTTTGTATACTTTGAACAACCAGGATACAGAGGCTTTTCAGCATCTTCGAGTAGAGAAATAAATGACTTGTGGTTACTGGAAATATGTTCATATGCAGCATTAACCATTTCTACAGCATCTGCAGCATCTTCAAAGGAGTCATCTTCATAGTCGTATGTTTCTTTAGCATATGTTGCAAAGCTTGACGATCCTATCTTCTCGTATTTCTCACCATGCCAAACCTATACTATATAAATTCGATCTATACCCCTCCTAAACAAATGTTTTCTTACGTCCCCTAACGTTTGAAATGTCAGATTTCCACATTTTTCTTATGGACATCTAATATAATTAGGATTACTTGAATGGAGTTTTGCAAACTCAAGAAACTCTTCTACTCCTTCCTCATATTCCCTACACATTCTATTCTTTAACATCCACGATTTATCCATTTTGGGTTGGATTAGAATAGAAGTGCCTACACAGGTTAATATAACATGTTAGCAATGATTTAGACATGTAACTCTACTTAGAAAGATACAAAGTACAAATTAGAGGATACAAGTAAGGTGTCAGAGGACAACATGAAAGTTTTGGAGTAAAACAGAGGATACAAATGCAATATATAATATTGTAACAGTCTGTATACGTGTGCTTCAACTTTTGATGACCTTAGTCCACTCCTTAAGGTCTTTGCTTCATCCTTTCCTGCAACCAAAATATGACAGAGCTATTTTTTAAGCCACAACAGTATTTTTTAAGAAGGGGAATGAAACCTATACAATGCAAGACTGAGAAAAAACTATCTAAGAATGTGCAATGCAAATTCAAAGGGTATCTAAAACTAGTAGAAGACAATGCTTGAAAGTATTTAAACCCTTCACATTGAAGAATCATTTATTCTACAAATAAAAAATGAACAATTCTCAGGTACATAGCCTAATTTTGACTGAATTCTAAGTTACATTACATATTAGCAAACTAATGCAACATTGAAGTAGGAAGAAACTAATAGTTTATGCATTTTAAATAAAAAATTGAGATACATCTAGAAATTAAGGACCAATGATACACTAAAAATTGATATACATCTAAAAATTTAAATACATCCAAAATCAGTGTATACTGATACACCTACTGATACGCACCCAAAAGTCCAAAATCAAATTTTCCATATGCCAAGAAGGATACATATACTTTTCAAAAGGTTAGTCCCAAAAACAAAAGGAAGAAAGGAGACAGAAGAAACCAAAAACAAAAGGAACAAGGATACATATCCTTTTCGAAAGTCTTGCCATAATAAAAACAAATCCACTCCAGTTCCTTAACCACGAACCACATTGAACATATCTTAGCATCCAAACACCACAAGCCATATAGAAATGCTGTATATTTTGTAGTGTCTGCGTCGTATCCAACATGTATTCTTGAGTGTTTATGCCGTGTTCGATACGTGTTTGTGACATTCACAATATCAATACCATCCAAAAGACCATTAGCATGCAAAAAAAAGAACTCATCTTGGCTAGAAATGAAACAAGCCCACTCCATTACTTGTTCAACTACAAAAGCGACATTGAATGTATGAATACAGAGCACAACATCCAAAAATCCAGTGGTAGAAGGACTTATTTTGCCACAATGAAACAAACCCACTTCTCTATTTGTTCGACTATAATGAAACCCACATTTTCAAATAAAAAATTGAGATACATCTAGAAATTAAGGACCAACGATACACTAAAAATTGAGATACATCTAAAAATTGAAATACATCCAAAATCAGTGTATGTTAATACACCTACTGATACGCACCCAAAAGCCCAAAATCAAATTTTCATATGCCAACAAGGATACATATCCTTTTCGAAAGGCTAGTCCCAAAAATAAAAGGAAGAAAGGAGACAGAAGAAACCAAAAACAAAAGGAACAATGATACATATCCTTTTCGAAAGTCTTGCCATAATGAAAACAAACCCACTCCAGTTCCTTAACCACGAACCACATTGAATATATCTTAGCATCCAAACACCACAAGCCATATAGAAATGCTGCATATTTTGTAGTATCTGCATCGTATCCAACGTGTATTCTCGAGTGTTTGTGCCGTGTCCGATACGTGTTTGTGACATTCACAATATCAATACCATCCAAAAGATCCTTAGCATGCAAAAAAAAGAACTCATCTTGGCTAGAAATGAAACAAGCCTACTCTATTACTTGTTCAACTACAAAAGACACACTGAATGTATGAATACAGAGCAGAACAAGAATCAAGAATGAAACTGTAGTATAATGTATGACACAACATGACACAACAAGAATTCTATTATAATAAAAGCATGACACAAGAAGAATGAAACTGTAGTATAATGTAACTCTAAACATTGAATGGCAAAGTTGCATGTTATTGTAACTTTAATTGACCACATAAAGAAAATTTGATGACACATTACAAGAATAGAAAAGAAATGATAATCCTTCAATAACAAATGCCAAATTACAAATGCCAATCAATAATGTAACTCTAAACAATGAATGGTAAAGTTGCATGTTATTATAACTTTAACTGACCACATAAAGAAAATTAGATGACACATTACAAGAATAGAAAAGAAATGATAATCCTTCAACTTGAATGCAGAAATAAACTAACCCTTACACAAACACCTACAGGAAGATGGCAATTTCATAAAATTCTTGCACATTCATAACACAAACACCAACACCAACTACAAGGCTTGGAAAAAAGAAGAAGAAATTTATGCATAGAAAATAGGAGAAGATGGCAATTTCACAAAACCTACAGGAACAAATCAACTCCATCGAATCAAATTCTGCAAATAAACAATAAAGCTTACAAATTTTGAAGTTCAAAAGTACTTGAACTCCCCTAAGTGAACCCTAGCCATTCATCCAACAAAGAAACTAAGAAACCCATTTCAATTCCTACATTGAAGACAGACAACATAGCATCCAAAAACCCACAAGGAATGCCAAAGTCTTGCCATAATGAAAACAAACCCACTCCAGTTCCTTGACCACGAACCACATTGAATATATCTTAGCATCCAAACACCACAAGCCATACAGAAATGCTGCGTAGTTTGTAGTGTCTGTGTCATATCCAACATGTATTTTCGAGTGTTAATGCCATGTCCGATACATGTTTGTGACATTCACAATATCAATACCATCCAAAAGACCATTAGCATGCCAAAAAAGAACTCATCTTGGCTACAAATGAAGCAAACCCACTCCATTACTTGTTCAACTACAAAAAACACATTGAATGTATGAATACAGAGCAAAACATCCAAAAATCTAGTGGTGGAAGGACTTATTTTGCCACAAACAAAACAAACCCACTTCTCTATTTCTTCGACTATAATCAAACCCAAATTGAATGTATCAACACAGAATATATCATCCAAAAAAAGAGGGACTCATTTTGGCCCATCATAATGAAAAGGAACAATCAAAAGCCACCTGAAGCTCTCTTTCACTACAAACCCCCCACATTGAAGAAAGTTAAACCAACAGTAGATAACAAAGGGAATACAAACACATATAAAAAAGAGTTTGTTGCGAGAGAAAAACCCTAAGTGAACCCATACAGAGAAAAACCCTAAGTTGACGAACGAAGTTGCCACCAAAAAAAACCCTAACGTGAAGAAAGAACGAAGTTGGCACAAAAAAACTTAGGCATAAAATTGAATTTCAGAGAGAAAAAAGTAAAGGCATTATACCGCACGGTGAAGATCGAAGTTGCCACATTGTAAAGAACGGTTAGGGTTTTTTCCAGCACGAAGTTGTTGAAGCCTAGGGTTTTCTCCAGAGCGGTTTTGAAGTGGAGGAGTTTTCTCCAGTGCGGTTAGGATTTTCTCCAAAGCGGTTTCTGAGAGGGGGAGAGAGGGGTTTCTGATAGGGGGAGAGAGAAGGGGTTTCTGAGAGGGAGAGAGACGAGGGTTTCTGAGAGGGAGAGAGACGAAGGTGTCTGAGAGAGCGGGGGAGAGAGGTCGAGAGTTTCGAAGAGAGCAGGGAAAAGAAGAGAGAGAGAGAGAGAGAGCGGGGGAAAGAAGAGAGCTTCGTTCTTATGGGCCTCAAAATTATTTGAGGCAGACTGTCATTATTTTTAAGAACTTTTACATAATTACCATAATGGCAGACAAAAAAATTGTGACAACTTTCCCGTATATACAATAGTTAACGGCTATTATCAACGTATAAATATAAAAGATGCTCTTTCTTGACGGATCCTTTGAAACCGTCAACATAAATGCTATAAAATTGCTAAAACAACAAAAAAATGTCATCTCTTGATGTAAGCCTTAAAACGTCAAGATAAACCCTATTATTGACTAGTGTATCTTTAGAATGTTCTTAAACATATCATTTCTACCTTCCGTTTCAGACTTTTCAAAAAGAAAAATTTGTTTCATTTCATCAACAATTAACTTAGGAGTAGGGATAGTTTTGTTATTTAGTCTAATCCCTTGTAGAACTTCATTTAGATATAATTCTTTCATAACACAATGAATTGATGACTTTGATAGGCCTTTATCTTAGAGATGATAGTCTAGTTTTGACATTAGAACAGTAACCCATGTAGTTAAATCTCTGTTGTTTATGATTACCAGTTTTCACGTAGGGTATTAGTCTGCTCAGGAGGTAGTGACCCCTCCGATTGATAAGAAGGATAATAGGATGTAATATAGATGGTTAAAACAGTATATAGGAAAATTTAAAGATTTGGTAGAGATTTTAAGATTTAAGAAGGATGATATTGAAGGTGTATGTGAAGGAAATACGTAGGTTGATTTTATAATGGAGAATAAGTTCCTGTATGACATAGTAGCATTAGTTTCGAAAGATTTTGAGGACAGTAATTTCGACAAGTTTGGGGATTTCATAAACTTTGATCGAGAGATTTTGGATCCAAGTTGGGACAAGGGGTAGGAATTTAAATTTTGTGATGATTAAGTTGATAGGGGAGAATAAGATCAAATAGAAGGAAGAAGAGTTTTAACAAGAGCATGATTCATAAGAAATGCCTTGGGGATTTAGGCCCTACTTTCAGGAGAGAGTTCTAGTTCTCAGACCTAGTTAGAGGTGAGTTTTGACCTAAACCTTAGTATGTCTTTTGGAGATATTTTGATACACCCCTTGCTTGAATATTTTGATACCTTGTAATTCCCTAGTACTGTCATATGATTAGTATAACAAGATGAGACCCTAGACTGACATAATATGCCATGACCCCGTAGGTTACTCTTTCAAATTGTATGATTTAGATAAGTTTTTGAGACTATGATTGTTGGGGACGTGACCTTAAGAGGAGTACGACCACCTTAAATTTCGAGGACGAAATTATTTTAAAGAGGGTAGATTTGTAACCACCACTTTTTTAAAATAAGGGTAATTTTAAACTTGTAAAATTTATCATTAAATAATAAGATTTAAATCATGTTAATGATTTATGGCGATTTTTAATTATTTTAATACTATTTTATTGGTGTATTGTAATTTTGGTGTTCTACTAGTGTAACCCTAGAACTACTTAGTCTAGAGACTAACCATGACCATGGGGACCTATCCCATGTGATTAGAATAGCTAACTACCAATTTTTAGGTTAGGGATATTTTGGTCATTTGTGACTTTTTAATTAATTTGAATTATAGTTAAATAATACTGTGCTAATTATTATGTTAAGCCTTAACCTAGAATTGTCCTAATCTTGATATTAATCATAAGTCTAGATATTAGATTAGAAGCTTCCAACTAAATGACAAGGTTTAGGAATATCTAGATATTAAGTTAGAATGGAGATATTTGTAGGAAACCCTAATTTTCATGGGCCTTTAATAGAAGGGCTTGAATTATGCATGTAGAAGCCTACCCATTGTACTAAATATCTACCCAAACCCTAGAGACAACCTTGGCTTCCATCAAAGGGTCACCTCCCCTATATAAACACATGTTAGCACATCCCTTGCCTCTTTTCATTACATCTTGAAACCCTAATTTGAGTTGTTCCCCAAATCCACCCCCTTTCTCCAAATTACATCCAAATTGAGCCTAAACTTTTGCATTGCACCCTCTTGCTGTAGAAGTGACCATTGGAGGCTAGCTAACAAGGGTTGGGAGCTAATTGGACCATAACAATTAGAAAAGGACATTATTTCTAGGCTTTTGCATTGAGATTCTAACTCTCCATATGTAATGGCCCTAAACTCATTTGTTTTCCTATTTTCTCTTCATAGATGCTTCATAGATGCATGCATCTAGGCACCATAGACCTGTAGACCAAGTTTGGTAGGATTTTGTGTCCATTTGATACGCGTATCAGAGGCGTGTCGGAGTGTAGTGTAAAGTGTTTGATAAAATACGTCAATAAATTATTTATTAATATTTTTTAAAACTAATTTTACTTTCCTGTAGCCTTATATGTGTGATTTGCATTTACTGAGCGCTGAGCACATTTTGACACGTTCTTCGGGTCCAAAAATGGACACGGGACTCAGCACGAGAGTTATGGACACTGTCCTGCTGCTCGACCATGTTTTCTCGAAGCACAGGCCACGTAAACACACCAAAATTGGTGTGGGGGTGGGGGCCGTGACTCTCAGGCCCCTACCCAAATTTGAGTGGATTTTGTGTCGTATCGGACATGAAAACGAGGCTGCATGGATTTTTGCCTTGACTGTGCACTGAGGAATCTTGCCACAAACACGGGCTTCGTGTTGAGCCTAGACACGTCGTGGACACATGACAGGGTGATGGAAACCTAGCCCTTGACCTGACCTATTTGTGGACACGTGCACGAGATCTCTCAAGGCTTGTGTCGTGTCCAATCTCCTTCGACACGCGCGCATGAGATCTCCCTCTGTGCACAGTTACTGTTATATGTTGACATCCTGTCGACACATCTCGGACACGATAGGTTGGACACACTTGGTCTACACCTTGCTGATATCACACACATTGTACTCCTCACTCTTTACATTAATGTACACACTTCCCACATTGCATTTTGATTCATATTCCCTCGACACTCGTACCTCATCGTTTCACACTTGCGGTGACACTGACTGCACACTACCGTAGTTCACTGAAGTTACATTATATATATGTTAGATTATATATATATATATATATATATATATATATATAAAAGTATAAATATATATATATATAAGTATCATATATATGTTATATTATATATATGTCAGGCTATATTATTTGTTAGGGTATATATTGTATAAGTATCATATATATGTTAGATTATGTATATGTTAGGCTATATTGTTTGTTAGGGTATATATGATATAGGATATAGGTATATATGAGTATTGGGGTATATGGATATGGATGAGGGTTTTAATGTGAGGGTATATATATGGTTTTTTTTTTTGGTATATATATAAGTGGTATTGTATATATGGTATCTATAAGTAGTATCTTGGTATCTTAGCCTATAGTATGACCTAGAATGGACCGAATAGGCCTAATTGAACTTGTTGACTAGAGTTTGACCAAACCTTATACAGATGACCAAGTTAGCTTAGATGTTGACCTAGTTTGAGTAGAAGGTTAACCAAGGGTTGACTTTGACTTAGATTGACCTAGAATAATGTAGATTGCATTGTAATCTTCAATTATCATATATTGAAGACATTGTAACCTATATTGCTCTAAATAGGACTCTATGTTTGGACATCTATACATATTAGCTGTTCAGATTATCAGGCGAGTACATTCTCTGATCGTTTCATACTTGCTAGGATTTATATTCTTGCTCTAGACTACTTTACTTGATGTTGTCACATTGTTATCATAGATTAGTTCTATATGGATCTTATCGTGCGATGTTAATCCCCCGGGTTCATCAAATACATCTTGTCATATGCTTTTCACGAACATCTTGTATTTCTTGTACACCCCATTCATGTATACTCTTGTACGCTCTTGTACTCTTATGATCACTTGAGCTTCATAGATAAAATCTCTTGTACATATAACATAACTTGACTGGATCCTTGTGTATTGATTGGGGTAAGGGATGAGTATAAATGGTTATGTGATCTATCCCATCTTGTGCAGCTCTATTTCATCTTGTGCAACTGTGTTTTTCATGTGCAACACAGGTTACTTCATGTGCAACCCAAGCCGATTATATAACCATCTTGTGCTCTAAATCACTTATATTTTACTATAGTTCTTATTTTCTATAAAACTGTTTCATGTACTCAGATTGGTCTATTTACACTATTCTTGTTCATGTCTTACATTATTTCATGCATGTTATTCTATTGCTTGTTCTATATTTCCTTCTGCCATGATATGAACTGTTTGAGAGATATGTGCTCGTTCTTGTCCTGACTGGACCTGTTGAAAAATTACAGATGATACTGAGGATTTCTGCACAACCTACTATGGAGCCTATCTAGACGACACTTGTGAGTTGGACCCACAGGAGGATCCAGCTCTAGCTGAGGATATTATCCCTATTGCTTAGGCTAGATAGCTAGGCTGCTTATCGTATTTGTTGTCCTTGATTGTATTTTGTGGATGTTGAGATGTAAGTGTCGTTTAGACACTTGGACTTATTTTCTTCTGTTTGTATTTCTCTTTTGAGATTTCATATATATCTTACCGTGCTATTTCCATCTTAGAATTGTGATCGAGTTCTATCTTCTGAGATTGTCCTCCGTTCGGAGAGTATATCTTGTTAGTCAGATTTTGATATTGTGTTAGATGGTTGTGACCTAGGACAACGTTCTACCATCGACACTGCTGCGTAGGTTGGACGTACCCACATACTCGTGCCCCTACACCAGGTGCGGGTCGTGACAATTCCCTTGGCGCTTTGTTGGCCCAGAACAAGGATGCGGGCCACGAGCAAGCCATCTACTACCTCAGCAGGACAATGATCGGGACCGAACACCGGTACAACCCCATCGAAAAGGAGTGTCTAGCTTTGGTGTTCGCCATTCAGAAGACTCGCCATTATGTCTCGGGATAGACAATTCATGTCATCTCCCGATTCAAGCCGCTCTTAGTTCTCATGACAAAGCCGGGAGCACTAAATTCCTGATTAGCTACTTGGGCGATACTATTGACACCATATGACATGGTATTACGTTGGCCTATTGGTCATGGTCAAACCTGATTTTAATAATTGATCAAACTCTGTCTCGATATATGGAGCTACTCAGATGTTTACTCAAGATGTTTTGGACACTTGGACACTGATCAAGATCGGATATCTACTCAATTCAAGACCGACGCTGTGTTTGCCACTCGAGTCTGTATTTCTTTATGTAATGTATTTTTTACTTTTATTGAGTCTAGAAATACGTTGTATACCGAGTCGTACTGGAAAATAAGCTATCCAAAATCGTATTAAAAAATGACTTATGTTTTGAAAAATATCCCTTATTTACAAAAGCTTCTGAAGGATTTCAAAAAGCCCAAAAATCATTTTTGAAAAACCCTAACCAACCATGACAGAACTCGACCCTAGTTCGGCCAGAGTTCGGTTAGTAACCGTTTGATTTTTGAACGTTTGAAAACTTGGTCTCCCTTCTGTTGTAGCTTTTTACAAGATTTTCTCATATAGTTCTGTCCGAATTCTGCCCAAATTCTGCCAGAGTTCTGCCTATGGAAAAACTATAAATAGAGAAGAATTCTGATCATTTCAATCACTCATTCACTTTTATCTCTTCTCTTCTAAGCTTACGTTTCTATCCAAAAGAGTTCTAAAAATCTTTCATTTTCAAATCCAAAGCCAGTTACAATTCTCTAGTCAATTTGCCGGTACGGTGCGGTCTAGAAGATTTTAGAAAAATTGTAATCAGATGCTTGATTGAAGAAAGACTCTTCAAAATTGAATTTGGACGAGTTCTTCGTATCAAAGCTCGCGTCTGTAGAAGTTGCAAGGACTTCGTATGAAAACTTGCAGGATTTTCCAATAGTGGATTCAACTGGAAGCTTCCGACTGGACTAGTCCTCACAAGAGGGAAACCAGTATACATCACTGTGTTTGCGTTTGCCTTCTTATCTCATTTCTTTTACAGTTATTGTTTTGTGATTAATGATTTAATTATGTGATCTTACTGCTAACAAGTTTTAATTAGCAATATTCCGCTGCCTACTCTATTCACCCCCCTCTAGAGTATTCTGCTTTACGACTTCGTTCCTATAATTGGTATCAGAGCGAGTTATACAGGTAAATCAAGGTAAAATTGTAGTTATATTCAAGTATTCTTAATTGCTATATAGATCACAGTATAACACATAGCAACTGTAAAATTTACAAGTGAAGGCCAAGCCACAAACAGACCTCCACTGTTTGACGGCACAAACTACACTTATTGGAAAACACGGATGAGTTTCTTCTTAAAATCTCTTAATTTTGACTTATGGTCTATAGTTATTGATGGCTACAAAAAGCCTCCTCGTATTACTGTTGAGGGAGTTTTAGTTGATAAACCCCATGATAAATATACTAAGGATGACAAGAAAAAGGCGAGTCTTGACGCACGTTCTATTAACGCTTTATTTTGTGCTTTAGATAGAACTGAGTTTAACAGGGTGTCTATTTGCACAACATCGAATAAAGTGTGGAAACTTTTCGAAGTAACCCACGAAGGAACAACGCAAGTCAAGGAGCCAAAGATCAGCAGACTTACTCAAGAGTACGAGATGTTCAAGATAAAGCCAAATGAATCTGTCACTCAGATGTTTACGAGATTCCTGGATATTGTAAATCCTTTGTCTTCATTAGGCAAGGAATATAGTAACCATGAGAAGATTTGCAAACTTCTAACAGCTCTTACGAAGAACTAGATTCCAAAGGCTACATCAATCATTGAAGGAAACGACCTCTCAATAATGTCTCTGGAAGCGCTCATGGGTAAGCTATTCACTCACGAGTTGGAACTTCAAGACTTTGAAGATGCTGCACCAAAGGAGAAGTCAGAGAAGTCGATCGCTTTCAAAGCTCAACATAGGAGAACTATCGAAGATGATTCTGACGACAGTGACTCTGACTTTGAAGATCAAGCTCTTCTGGTAAGAAAATTCAAGAAGTTCATGAGATTCAACAGAAGAATAAAAGACAACAACAACAACAACGAAAAAGATCCTATTTGCTACGGATGTAAGAAGAAAGGACATATGAGAAAAGATTGTCCAACAACATCATCATCAACCAGAAAAAGCAACAAATATGACAAAAGCTACCTAAAGAGATCTACATCAAAGAAGTACGCCAATACAAGCATATGGCATGAGAGTGAAGCCAGCGACTCAGAAGACGAACAATCGGATGACACTACAAATATATACTTGATGGCTTGCGATCAGGTAACCACTAATCCTCTGTTTGATCCTTATGATGATTTCACCTTTGAGCAACTAGGAGAGGCTTTCAGTGACCTGTTAAATGACTACAGAAAACTACGTAGTAAATATGAAACCTCTAAGAGGGTACTTAAACAGTACAAAGGTGAGATAGAAAGACTTACCGGCCAACTAGCTGATGTTAGAAATAATGTTTCTTCTAGTGAGCCTGGTGAGCTTTCTTCTATTAAGCTGTTGTTACACGAGACTACCAAGTTATCCGAAGAAAAAGACCAAACTATCATCCAGCTAAAGGAAGAACTATCTAAGGAGAGAAAAAGTCTCCAGTGTGCACAAGTCAGAATGGAAACACTTACATCTGACTATTCTAGATTATATGACACCTCCAAAAGGTTGGAAATTAGTTTAGGAAAATGGCTTGATGTTGCTGCTTCCTATTCTAACACGTGTCAATTACTGAATCATCGGAACACACCCAAACCAAACACTGTTAGACCAAACCATACCAAACCACTGCCCAAAAAGACTAATAGGCATGCATTTTTCTATACTAGAAAACCGAAACCTACCAATTATGCACCTCACACAACTTTTAACACTCAACATGCAAAATGTCATTATTGTGGCCTCATTGGTCATATATCCTCTGCGTGTAGAATTAGAAAGTTAGTAAATTTAAATGTTTATACATGGATACCGAAGACTAACATGGCAGGACTCTACAAGAAATGGGTACCAAGAGTTTCAACTGCAAATTGTTTTGTAGGTGGGACGCCCTTTACATGTTAGAAGCAAATGGATCCTCGACAGCGGTTGCTCACGGCACATGACCAGTGATGCATCATTATTCACAACATTGTCGAAGAAGAATAAAGAAGGATACGTCTCCTTCGGTAATAATTTGAGAGGGTACGTAATCGGTATTGGTGACATTGGTAAGGCTTCCTATCCTGGGATTAAAGATGTATGTCTAGTTACTGAGTTAAAATATAATCTGCTCAGCATAAGCCATTTAGCTGATCATGGTTATGGCATTAACTTCGTCAAAGACAAATATACTATAGTTAATAGCTCAACTGGTAGTACTATCTTTGAAGGTATCCGGAAAGACAATATATATGTTTTCTATCTGTTAGAAGATGCTAACGAAGCAGGTAGATGCTTGATAGCCGAGGGCATTGAGAGTCAAATATGGCATATAAGACTCAGTCATACAAATATGGACACAATTTCAAGACTATCCACAAAGAAGTTGGTACGCGGCTTACCGGATATATCTTTCAAGAAGAATACAATATGTAGCGAATGTGAAAAGAACAAAGCTATCCGATCCATCTTTAAGTCCAAGAACGCTGTTATACGACAAAGAGCAAAGGGTACAGAGTCTTCAACAAGAGAACCATGATCATCAAAGAATCGATTAATGTCAAGTTTGATGAATTAAATCAACATTCAGTTGATGACGATAATGAAGACGTAAGTACACCAAGTATAGCTCTTGCAAAACCTTCACACGAAACACCAGCTGTGCCTCCAAGTAAACCTTCATACCAAGAACCTGCTGAGTCTTCAAGAAAATCACATACAGAACCAGAAGCTGGAATCAGCAATCCTGAGGATATGCCAAAAGAGAAGAGATTCTTGGCAGATCATCCAAAGGACTTGGTAATTGGTAAAATTACCAAGGGTGTAAGTACTCGTTCCTCTAATAAAGATATTGCTTCCTGTGTTGCTTTTATCTCACAGCTTGAACCCAAAAACATTGAAGAAGCATGTAGTGATAATTTTTGGTTTGATGTTATACAAGAGGAATTAAACCAATTCGAACGGAATCAAGTTTGGGGCCTTGTTCCCAAGCCTATTGATCATCCGGTCATTGGCACCCGTTGGGTATTCCGAAACAAATTGAATGAGAATGGCTTAGTGAATCGTAATAAGGCTCGACTCGTAGCTTAAGGATACAATCAAGTAGAAGGTATCAACTACGATCAGACTTATGCCCCAGTTGCGAGATTAGAATCCATTCACATGTTATGTGCATTTACATATTTTTATAATTTTAAATTATTTCAAATAGATGTTAAAAGCACATTTTTAAATGGTTTTATAAAAGAAGAAGTTTATGTAGCTCAACCTCCAGGTTTTACTGATTTTAAAAATCTTGATTATATTTTCAAGTTGATGAAAGCCTTATACGGTTTGAAACAAGCCCCTTGTGCTTGGTACGATCGTCTAAGCTCTTTTCTACTTGACAACAGTTTTTCAAAGGGAAAGGTTAACACTATACTGTTTATAAAATCTTTGAATAGCAATCTTCTTTTGATTCAAATCTATGTAGATGATATTATTTTTGGATCCACTGATAAATCTCTTTGTCAAGAATTTTCAAAATATATGCAGATTTAGTTTGAGATGAACATGATGGGAGAGCTAAAATTCTTTCTCGGACTAGAAATCAAACAAACTAACAATGGGACGTTCATAAATCAAGCAAAGTACACAAAAGATTTATTTAAGAAGTTCGACCTGGAAGCAGTCAAACCACTTAGCACTCCAATGGCGCCTTCAACCAAGCTTGATATTGATATACAAGGCAAACCCGTCAACATACGTAAGTATCAAGGTATGATCGGTAGCTTACTGTACTTAACTGCTAGTTGACATAATATTATGTTTAGTGTTTGCTTGTGTGCACGTTTTCAAGACAATCCTAAGGAATCACATCTGTGCGCAGTTAAGCGTATCTTCTGATACCTTAAAGGCACTTCTTCTGTCGGCTTGTGGTATCCTAAAACCACGTCATTTGACCTAACCGGTTATTCTGATGTTGATTTTGCTGAATGCAAAGTAGATAGAAAAAGTACCAGTGGCACATGTCATTTCCTAGGGAAAGCCTTAGTATCTTGGTTTAGCAAGAAGCAAAATTCTGTCGCATTATCAACAACTAAGGCTGAGTATATCGTCGTAGGACGTTGTTGTGCACAAATTTTATGGATGAAGCAAACTTTAGAAGACTTTGGCTTACACTTCACACACATACCCATTTTCTGTGATAACACTAGTTCTATTAATTTGACTAAGAATCCAGTATGTCATTCTCGTACTAAGCATATCTAGATTCGACATCATTTTCTTAGAGATCATCAACAAAATGGAGATATAGACCTTGTATACATAAACACACACAATCAATTGGCTGACATTTTCACAAAACCTCTAGCGAAAGATCGTTTCAATTATTTATGTCGAGAATTAAGAATTTTAGATGTCAATAATATTACTTAATTTTGTTTTATTGATTAATTTTTTTAATACTCAATAACTATTTTCGAGACAAGCCTACAAAGAGTCTGTCTGTCACCACGACTACGGTCGAAGCGAAGCGGTACTTAATTGTTTTCCGGTGAACTCCCATTAGATGGGACAGTACTCATACAGCTAATCTGAAACAGACGTTGAGTAACAAAATTTAATTTATAAAATAATATTAATTATATTATTTGAAGTTTAAAATTACTAAACTTTGAATTAAATATTTGAAATGAGTTGATGAAAAGGATGTGGCCCACAAGCTTTTCATTTAAAAAACCTAGGAGAACCCTAGGCGAATTCGGCCCGAGTTCGGTCCGAATATGGCCAGAGTTCTGTTGGTGTTTTATACTTTTAAGTCAGAACCCGAGGCCCCCTCCTCTTCATCTCTTCCAAACATCATCAAAACAGCAGCAGCAGCCGCCCGAAGGTCCCCCAAAGCATAGTTCTTCTCTACCTTCTTTCTTCCAGTCCATATGGAGAAATCAATCCAAATTTTGGATTCGAGCAAAGAATTTGTTCCTCTACAACATACTTGAATCTCAGAAGGTATAACTCCTTCTTTCGTCCACTTTCAATTTTGTAGGGTTATCTAGTTTTGGGAAATAATGCCTAAGGGATTCAATCCTTTCAATAGGAAGAAGACTAATGCCAGTGAAGAGGCATCATCTTCCGATCCGAATATGGATTCTCTCTTTTTCTCGGTCCAATCGGGTGACGGCGTGTCGATTGAGTTCGACTTCAAAACTCATGACCAAGCATTGCTATGGTATGCCGACTTTGCTATGCGTACAATATGCACCGATGCTCTGATCAAATAGACTGTGTTTCCAGATCATCATACTTTATTTGAGACATTAGGGTTACACCGTCTCGTTACCAAAAAAATTCTCTATAGCTACTAATGCACTTCGACTATTTTACTGTAACTTCGTGTTAGACACTTTTACCGCAAGAACTCATGTTGGCGGGATCGATATCGAGTTCGATGATGTGTTGCTAGCGAAAATCCTTGGTATTCCAAACGAAGGTGCCCCGCTCGATGACATCACCGACTTCGACTTTTCCTAGGGCACGACTCTTGTTAGTTTCAAGAAGAAGCTTTGTGCGCCAGCACGTGCTCGTCCTGGAAAGTTTAAGGCCAATAACTTGAACTTGTTTAACTACGAGTTACATCGCATCATCTATTCCACTATTCTTCCGAAATCCACTTCGAAAGATGATGTTACTGCACTTGAGCTATCTTCCCTCTATCACATTCTTAAGGGGATTCTTTTTCTGCCCCTAAGACTATCATCCAGATAATGATGATAATGATGATGATGATTAGGAGGAGGATGAGATATAATTTAGACATTTTGTCTAGTTTGTCGTACTATTGAGACTGTTTTTATTGTCTTTCTTTACTTGGAAATGCTCTGACATTCCAAGATAGTATCAGTACTTTTATTTGTGCTAGTTTTAGAACTTTTGAGACTATTTTCTGTGATGTTTGTCTGTTGAACATCATTTTTATTCTCTACTTTAGAGATTTATTTCAGTTCAGTTTTATTTAGCATATCTTGTTATAGCACTCTTTATTATGCTTCTATACCAACTGCCTGTGAAATTTTTTTTATATACCATGCCTGTGAATACTTTTAACTGCCTGTGATAAATATTTTATATATCTTTTTGTTGTGTTTCTTCACTGATTGTTGCTTATGCACATATTGCGGGGGAGCTTTCTCTTTTGCAATTATTTTGCTAAGTGACAACGGGGGGAGAAAATAAAGATCTAACATATTCTCTTTGTAAGATTACTGGAACAAATTTTTTCATACCGAAACTCATTTTTTTTTTCTTATCAAAGATACCAAAGATGTTGTATCAGTCAAGGCTGTTAATTATCAAAATGAGAGAGATTGTTGGCCCATTGGTCATGGTCAAACCTGATTTTAATAGTTAATCAAACCCTATCTCAAAATACAGAGCTACTCAGATGTTTACTCAAGACGTTTTGGACACTGATCAAGATCGGATATCTACTCAATTCAAGACCGAAGCTGTGTTTGCCACTCGAGTCTGTATTTCTTTATGCAATGTATTTTTTTTTACTTTTATTGGGTCTAGAAATACGTTGTATATCGAGTCATACTGGCAAATAGGCTATCCAAAATCGTATTAAAAAATGACCTATATTTTGAAAAACATCCCTTATTTACAAAAGCTTCTGAAGGATTTCAAAAGGCCCGAAAATCGTTTTTGAAAAACCCTGACCAACCCTGACAGAACTCGGCCCGAGTTCGGCCAGAGTTCGGTTTGTGACCGTTTGATTTTTGAACGTTTGATAACTTGGTCTCTCTTCAATTACGGATTTTTACGAGATTTTCTCATAGAGTTCTGTCCGAATTCTGCCCGAATTCTGCCAGAGTTCTTCCTTTGGAAAAACTATAAATAGAGAAGAATTCTGATCATTTCAATCACTCATTCACTTTAATCTCTTCTCTTCTAAGCTTACGTTTCTATTCCAAAGAGTTCTAAAAAGCTTTTATTTTCAAATCCCAAGCTAGTTTTAATTTTCTAGTCAATTTGTCGGTACGGTATGGTCTAGAAGATTTCAGAGAAATTGTAATCAGAGACTTGATTGAAGAAAGACTCTTCAAAATTGTAGTTGGTCGAGTTCTTAGTATCAAATCTCGTGTCCGTAGAAGTTGCAAGGACTTCGTATGAAAACTTGCAGGATTTTCCAATAGTGGATTCAACTGGAAGCTAGAGTTCTTCAGACTGGACTAGTCCTCATAAGAGAAAAACCAGTATACATCCCTGTGTTTGTGTTTGCCTTCTGATCTCATTTCCTTTACAGTTATTGTTTTTTGATTATTGATTTAATTATGTGATCTTACTGCTAATAATTTTTAATTAGCAATATTCTGCTGCCTACTCTATTCACCCCCTCCCCCTCTAGAGTATTCTGCTTTACGACTTCGTTCCTAGCCGAAGTCACATAGAAACCAAGAGACCTTTGATGACGCCTTTTTTCTGAAATTTGAGCAGACCTAAAGATGCCTTTTTCTTTGACGCCGGTCATCCAAAGATAAATAGATCTGAAAATCTGAAAATCGGAACCCCCGATTCGAGGCCCAGATAGGTCGTTGGACAGTTCAGAGAAATCTTCTTATATAACGTCGTCTTTGGCCCATTAATAATTCTCTATTGCATATGTCCTGGTTTGACAAAGCTTGATCATGCTTACTCCATGTCTATAAGAACATGTTAGACGAACAAAATAATATGATACAAGCATAGCAATATGATATAGAACATTTAGGACAATGCTAAGTTTATGTAGCAACATGATAGTGATTACATGAATATTAGTGATATCATTATGGTAAACTTAATTGATTAGCCATATTCAAAAAACATGATATAATCATTGGGCTAACAATCTCCCCCTTTTTTATTATGGCAAATCAGTTAAGTTTAAGATATATACAATAGATGCATGTATCACTAATAAACACATAATACTAGAATATTGTGTGCTAACTTAAACTTATTTCACTGCCTTATTAGCAGCACCGGTCGGCATGCAACACTTTATTACCGTGGTGGGCTGGGATTTGGCATGCCATAGAAATAATATGTGCCTGCGAACAATTTATGTCATGGATACAGACACCAGCATTAATGTCAAAGACTGGAGGTTCATGTTCATCGACTTTGCCATCTACAGAATCCTCCCGGAGGACCTAAAAGAAGCAATCTCGGTCAGAAGGCGCTCGCTCCGGTTCTATTATGATACGGCTACTACAATGCTGTACCGATGCTCGTACGATGGACTTCTCCTCCGATGTCTATCAAACAAAGAAGGAGCCAAAGCTCTTCGAGAAGCTCATAATGGAACATGCGGAGCCCATCAACATGGTCCAAAGGTACAAGATCCACTTCAACATATGGGCTATTACTGGCCCACCATGATGGCCGATGCTGTTGAGTAAGCAAAGAAATGTCGTGCTTGCCAGCTACACGCTGACTTCATCTACAGATCTTCAGGGCCTCTACATCCTACGGTCGCCTCTTGGTCATTTGAAGCATGGGGCATGGATATAGTGGGACCTATCACCCCTCCCTCATCCAGGGGATACCGCTTTATCCGAGAGGTATAAGCCTTGTTACCCAATGATTATATCATTTCTTTGAATATGGCTAATGAATTAAGTTTACCATAATGACATCACTAATATTCATGTAATCAGTATCATGTTGCTACTTAAACTTAGCATTGTCCTAAATATTTTATTTCATATTGTTATGTTTGTATCATATTGTTTTGTTCGTCTAACATGTTCTTATAGACATGCAGTAAGCATGATTAAGCTTTGTCAAACCAGGACATATGCAATATAGAATTATTAATGGGCCAAAGACGGTGTTATACAAGGAGATTTCTCTGAACCGCCCAACGACCTATCCGGGGCCTCGCATCGGAGGTTCCGCTGCCCGATCATCGGATAGGGGTCGAGGGGGCAGCGCCCCCCATGGGAGTTCAGGGGCGAAGACACCGAAAGGTATTCAGATTTCCAGATATGTTTATCTTTGGACGACTGCCGTCATGGAAAAAGGCGTCTTCAAGTCTGGTCAAATTTCAGAAGAAAGGCGTCATCAAAGGGCTCTTGGTTTTCCTATTTTATCAATATAATTTTCACATTTATTAAGTCTAGGAATACGATGTACACTACATCGTACTGGCAAATAGGCTATCCAAAAAATGTTTTCAAAAAACCCTTTCATTTTGAAAATAAGCCCACTTACAAAAGCCCAAATACTTTCTAACTGCTTGACTTTTCAAAATAATATAATATAGAACTTGAACTTAACTCATATATCCCCGTAAAGATATTTATACAATATAAGAAACATGTGAGCAATATATGAGTGATAATAAATTATTCATGTATCATTAACAAGCATAAACTAATATCACAAGATCAAAAACATACATAAATATGCTTTATCAGACAAAGATGTAATTGATTCATAAGAAGTTAATCACAATAAAATATGAGAATCAATAGTGAATATATTATGCAAGCACAAGGTTAACATAAAAGTATATGTATATACTTTTCAAGTAAATAGAAGACTTGTGCTAAACATACATGCTTACAAAATACCGATTAAAGTAAATATGACACGTTAAAGACAAATCAATAAGAAGTGACTATTAAAAAAATTAAAGGTGAAGAGTCAAAAGCATATTAACCAAAAACAAAAGCTCTTATGGACTAGAGTGGTATGCATACTTCAAGGATAAAACTAAAATAAAGAGCATACATAGATAAACGTGTCACACTAGTAGAAAATAAAATACTATATAGTATGAACTAATCATTTAAGCTACACAACTAGTCAAGATAGGATTATGTCTCACATTAATTTAAAAAAATAGATAATTGAAAGATATCAATGAAAGATAATAGTAAGAAGTCAATAAGAACATGCTAGATATAAAAACTATTTAGGAAGCATGTTACCGAAGTGGTTCTAGTGACCACACTTATGTTGGTGCAATTGTATGAAAGATGACCTTTGTAGCTTTGCAATCACCAACATGTTCCGTGGTTCTATTTGATATGAGAAGCTTCACCTGCAATATTAGGTAAAGACTTTGGTATCCAATACTTGGATCCACATTTGTTAGCTTTGGGAACCCATTTGCACACGTTTATATCAACTAGTTTTCTAATCTGACAACGATTAGAAACGTGTCCATTCAAACCACAATAATGACAGAAAGTATTAATAGTGCTATGTGCCACAGTATGAGAACGTGCAGTGGGGTGACATGATGTGCGTGGATACTTATAATAGAAAGCATGGTTGGTGAAGCTTTAGCTTTGCTTGCTTCCTTTATAAAAGATCTGATGTGTGTGACTTTGTGATGTGCTAAGTGTCTTGTGTTAGACTGAGTCATAGGTTGTACTACCTGCTTTTCTAGTCTAATCTCTAACTTTTTAGCGTTAGCACAGATCTCATCATATTTAGCAGAAAGAGCATCAATTCTACATGAAGCAATAGAATACTTCTTCTTTTTTGATTCTAATTCCTCTTTAAGTTTAGCATTTTCTTGAGTACTTTTCTCAATGCAATCAAGTGCCTAATACAATCTAAACTCAAGTATAGAAATCTCAGTAGAATTATCAGAAGGAGAAGTATTTCTGGCATCATTCAATAAGCAAGTAAGCTTGTCATTCTCACGCTTATAGGATTGAATATCCTTTCTAGCTTGCTTATACTTATCTAATACTTTCTTGTGTTCTTTCAATAGATCACGGAAAGCATCAGATAACTCATCATAAGAGAATTCATTCTCTTTCAGAACAGAGTTGTCTTGTACCTCATTGGATAATACCATTGATCATATATTTGTTGCTTGATGAGGTCCCTCTTCTTCTTCTTCTTCTTCAGAATCTTTTGCTTCGCTTTCACACCATATGCTCGTGCTGGCGTACTTGTAAGATGATGATCTTCCTTCATTTGATCGTTCGTAGTGACTCTCCTTTCTAGCAGTAGTACAATCTTCTTGGATGTGGCCTACCTTCTTACAATTATCACATATAAGCTCTTTTTCGTATAAGGGATTGTGTTGTACCTTAAATCCCAATTCTATCATGCACATATTTGCATCATTATGAAGACTATCCATCTTTCTGGAGTTGCTAGCTTTGCTTTCATACCTGCACTCATAAGTAGCTTCAAGAACTTTCTAAATTTTATGAGATGTTGTGCAAGTATTAATAAGATTGAATACATTTATGTCTACAGCATAATAAAATATATGCATACCTTTTGCATCAAGGCTAGCTAACTTCTTTTCTTCCTCCTATAACTATAATAAGGCTTATTGATTATAGAGGATATGAGAATAGAAGTGAGAGTAGGCTTTTTGTAGACATTGACAACAATTGACCATAACTCAAAATCTAGAGACTTCAGGTAGAAGCTCATCCGTGTCTTCTAATAACTATAGTTTGTTCTATCAAATAGTGGGAGTCTATTTGAAGATTGCTCTTCAGTTGTGAAGTACATACTTGCCATATGTGATACTGTGATCTATGTAACAGCTGTAATAAATAAGAATATAATAGCAATGTTACCTCGTTTTACCTATATAACCCGCTCTGATACCAATTGTAGGAGCACCTACTCTGATACCAATTGTAGAAACGAATTGTAAAGCACAATACTCTAGAGGGGGGTGAATAGAGTAGACAACAGAATTTAGCTAATTAAAAACATTAGCAGCAACATCACAGAATATATCACAAGTAAGTAAATGAAAAGCAGAGATCAGAAAGTAAACACAAACACAAGGATGTATACTGGTTTCCCTCTTATGAGGACTAGTCCAGTCGAAAGAACTCTAGCTTTCAGTTGAATCCACTACGGAAAATCACCATAAGTTTTCATCTGAAGTTCTTGCAACTTCTACAACGCGAGCTTCGATCCGAAGTACTCGACCAACTTCAATTGTGAAGTGTCTTTCTTTAATCAAGCCTCTGATTACAATCGCTCTGAAGCTTCTAGACCATACCACACTGGCAAATCGACTAGAGGATTGTAAATGGCTTAGGATTTAAAAATCAAAGATTTGGAACACTTTGGAAGAAGTAGTAGGCTTATTGAGAAGAGATATGAAAGTGAATTGGTGTGTTGAAATGATCGAAATCCTTCTCTATTTATAGTTTTTCCAAAGGCAAAATTTTGACAGAATTCGGACAGAATTCAGGCAGAACTCTATGAGAAAATCTCGGCAAGATCTGTAACTGCAGGAGGACCAAGTTCAAAATCCAACGTCCACTAACCGAACTCTGGTCGAATTCTGTCCGAACTCGGGCCGAACTCTGTTGGAGTTTTATTAGGGTTTTTGTAAATTAGTTTTTAGGATTTCTGAAAAGTCAAGCAGTTAGGAGGTAGTTTGGGCTTTTGTAAGTGGGCTTGTTTTCAAAATGAAAAGATATTTTAAAAATGTTTCTTGGATAGCCTATTTGCCAGTACGATGCAGTGTACATCGTATTCCTAGTAAAATGCCATCTTTGGCCCCGATACGAGGCCCCAGATAGATCGTTGGGCGGTTCAGAGAAATCTTCTTGTATAACGCCGTCTTTGGCCCATTAATAATACTCTATTGCTTATGTCCTGGTTTGACAAAGCTTGATAATGCTTACTGTTTGTCTATAAGAACATGTTAGACGAATAAAACAATATGATACAAGCATAGCAATATGATATAGAACATTTAGGACAATGCTAAGTTTAAGTAGCAACATGATACTGATTACATAAATATTAGTGATGTCATTATGGTAAACTTAATTGATTAGCCATATTCAAAAAACATGATATAATTAATGGGCTAACAAGATGTGAGCAGGTGAATATGAATAATTGAATATAACCGTAAAAGGCTGTCAAGGGCCAAGCACTGGCTGACTTCCTTGTCGCGCATCTAATTTTGAAATCGTCGAGACTCTATGAAGACATTCCAGATGAGGTGCGAGAATTAAACATTATCGAAAAAAATTCCTTCTGGCAGATGTTCTTCGACGACGCTTCAAGAACAGGCCCAGAAGGCCAGATCATCGTAGGAGTAGAGGTAGTCCTGATCTCTTCCGATATGTTGGTCATCCAGCATGCCTATTCCCTTTCAGAACCGTGCTCCAACAATATTATAGAGTACAATGTCCACATCATGGGACTCCAGTTAGCAAAATATCTTGGGGTAGAATACCTTGAGTCTTATGGTGACTCAAAGCTTGTCGTCAATCAAGTTTGAAGACAATACGAGGTCCGCCATGAAGACCTGATCTCTTATCACAAAGGAGCATTGGACATCATTTCAACCTTCGCTGAATTCTTCATAGAGCATGTGCCTCGGCTACAAAACTTAGAAGTTGACGCTCTGGTCGGCCTCGCTGCCTCATTAGTAGCACCGGTCGGCATGCAACACTTCATTACAGTGGTGGGCTAGGATTTGGCATGCCCAGAAACAATCTGTACATGCAAACAATTTATGTCATGGATACAGACATCAGCATTAACGTCAGAGAATGGAGGTTCATGTTCATCGACTTTGCCGTCTACAGAATCCTCCTAAAGGACCTAAAAGAAGCAATCACAGTCAGAAGGTACTCGCTCCGGTTCTATTATGATACGGCTACTACAATGTTGTACCAATGCTCCTACGATGGACTTCTCCTTTGAAGTCTATCAAACGAAGAAGCAGTCGAAGCTCTTCGAGAAGCTCATAATGGAACATGCAGAGCCATCAACCTGGTCCTAAGCTACAGGACCGACTTCAACGTATAGGCTATTACTAGCCCACCATGATAGCCGATGCTGTCGAGTATGCAAAGAAATATCGTGCTTTCCAGCTACACGTCGACTTCGTCCATAGACCTTCAGAGCCTCTACATCCTACGGTCGTCTCTTGGACATTTGAAGCCTGGAGCATGGACATAGTGGGACCTATCACCCCTCCCTCATCTAGGGGACACTACTTTATCCTAGCAATCACCGAATACTTCTCCAAATGAGCAGAAGCAGTACCATTGACAGAGGTGAAAAGCTCAAAAGTGATCAACTTCATCAAGCATCACGTCATCTACCGTTTTGGGGTGCCCCGGAGGATCATCCACGACAACGGCCAACAATTCATCAGCCATGCGTTCAGTAGATTTTACGACAAGAATCGTATTCAGAATGTGGCATCAACCGCCAACAATCCGGCAGCAAATGGATTGGCTGAAGCTTTTAATAAAACCATCGTCAAGCTACTCAAAAAGGTCGTGTCATCCAACAAGTGCGACTGGGACTAGAAGCTCGGTAAATGCCTTTGGGCCTATCGTACGATGGTACGGACCCCGACATGTAACATACCATTCTCTTTATTCTATAGAAGCGAAACAGTACTGCCTCTAAAGATCCAGATACCCTTACACCGAGTGGCGATGATGAACCAGTTGACGGAAGAAGACAATCAACGTTGCCGTCTGCAAGAGTTGGAAGCGTTGGATGAAAAATGCCTCTTGGGTCAACAGTGTTAGGGTTACATACTAAAAGCATCACTTTTGTAGTAACCTTATTTCCTTAAATTTTGAATGAGAATCATACGGGCAAATGTTTGCATATTGTATTTGTTGCAAGTGTTAATGCAAATGTCTGATATTCTCTATTGTTGATAATATGGTGTGTGGTGTCACACAGAAGATCATATTATCAGTTCCCTATGGAGTATATAAATAGTTCACAACCTAGATGGACTTGGATAATCTGTTGGAAAGTTTGTAGTGTAATTGGTATTAGTCTATCTTGACTATTGGTTTACACTAGTACACTTTGTGTGTATTGAACAGGACCACTTGAGGTTATTCTCTTTGTACTGACTACATAAAAGAACAAACACCTCTGTTATTATGGATGCTTGTGCTCTTAATCCGGATATAATAACAGACATGTATATGTAGTGTGCATTACTTTGACTCATGAAAGAGTGAGATTCATTATGGATCAACAACCTCTATAAATTAGGTAATAACATTGTATGTATGATGGGCTGTTGATTATAAATGGAATCCATGTCCCGATACATCGGGTTGATGATGTTCCCTTAAGGAGCTCATAAGGATTGTCATGTAAACCCTGTAGGTGGATTATATCTGACATGACAAATAAAGTTAAGCGGTACTACTTAAGGATAAAAGATGTCGAATCAATATAGTTGTCAGTAACTTTTTGATCGACGGACATACAATATCTTAACTTGGGGAGCCAAACAAGCATATAATAAAAGGAGCCCACAAACATAATTTGGGATTAGGAAGGTAGTGCAACAATAGCTCATTAGTGGATCGAGCTATTATTAATGGGCCTGGATTGTGTGTTCGGGCTGAACACGGGATATCCAGATCCGTTAGGAGGCCTAACCCTAATTTTTCCTCATCGTCCCTGCCGTAGCCTATATATATCCTCTGGCCGCAAAATAACTGATCAAAAGTCTGAAGCTTTCTCTAAATTTATGATTCACGTAAGGAGACAAAGAGACGGCTGCCAAGGAGAAAAAAGGTTGGGAGATCGTCGCCCACACGACGTCCAACTCGAGGAAGGAATACGTGCAAAAGATCTTGGGGTTGTCCGCTCGAGATTGCCAGGAATTACTTATCTTCTTTCTGCCGCAGGTATAATTTATGAACCCTAGCTTCCGTCTATGAAGGGTTAGAACACGTATTAAATTTGTTTAACTTTCTGTCTATCAATACGCACACAAAAGTAAGGGTCATGGGAATCCCCAGTTCCATCAAACAGCGCATCAAACTATATCAAGCCCGTTTTTCACAGGCTTTCAACAGAAGAGTCAAACAGAGGACTTTCCAAGTAGGTGACCTGGTTCTGGTAGTCAGGAGATCGATAGTGATGACTCACAAGACACTGGGAAAGTTCGAACCCAAATAGGAAGAACCCTTCATCATAGAGACGGTATACTCAAACGGTGCTTACAATCTCGCTCAACCTAATGGAAACTTGTTTATGATGCCCATAAACGACAAGTTTCTAAAGAAGTGCTATTTTTGACATCCTTCAAAATGTACTTCCTTCTCCACAGCAAGAGAATTTGTGAACTTGATAACCAAGTTCACTCCCCTTCTTTCACAATCAAGTGCTTCTAGAACCCAGTTGTTCCGTTGCATTCCCAGTAGGAGAAACTATGTCCATATTACCTCTGAGTTACTTCTTTACACCCCACAAAGCAGAATTCTACACTACACAGGATCATGCTCATTATTATGTTTACCAAGTCCATATTACCTCCGAATAAACATCTCATACAATAATCTCTATGTTGTTAATTGCACGTCAATCATAGAAAATCCACGTCCACATCACCTCTGAGTTGTTCTATACATCCCTACTGAGTTCTCTCCTACCACGTCCATATCACCTCTGAGTAGGAAAGCTCTTCCATTAACCCATATTTATCACGTCCAAATTACCTCTGAGTAAATATGTCAGTTTCCTCCTTTCGTAACTTATTATCTATACCTAGAAACCAAGGTACGCCAAGGATGAAAAGTCCATATAAAATCCCCAGTAGAAGTATCCAAATCTATCACAACCATACTACCTCTGATAGGATTGTCGTACCTAAACAGCTCTACTGTCCATGCTTCTTGTTCAAAGTATTTCAAAACTTATCCAAAAGTTTTAAAAACTTTGAAGGGGGTCTCGTAGAAGCATGAAAAAGGGATATTACTTTTAATCCCACATCGGAAAGGAGAAGAGGAGAAGTCTCATTTCACTCTATATAAAGAGCCCCTTTGCCTCCTTTGAAAAGGGGGCACCAAAAAAAAGGGAGCCCGTTTCCAGGAAGCCCGTTCGAGCCATAAAAAGTTACAATAGTGCCTCTTCTTCTTCTAAATCGGCTGCAAGTTCTTCACTTGCCATCTTGGCAAAGAAAAGTTGGGCTACTACGAAAAAATCTAAGATGACATGGGCCATGCGCCGTCAATGTGCTATGCCAACAACCAGCCAAAAACGTGTGCTGAAAACCATGCACACAACTAATAATAGGGTGTACAGAAGTTGACTCAGGTGCTTTCGCAACCGGAATGGCTCAACACTTAAAGTCCTGCTTCCACTTGGGTACATTTCATGCACTTAAACCAAGTCAGGGGCAAATCTTGCAATGTCAAACCCATGCGCCTACGTGAGCTATACGTATAAAGTGGGTTCTACTTGCAATACGTGTTGCTCTCCTAGTAATGATCTGGGTGCATTTCATGTACTGGAACTAGATCATGGGGAGCATCACTCATACACTCACCCTGACGCTTGGCTTCGCCATGCGCCTGAAGAGGGTGTAAGTTTGAACTCCTTCTCACACGATTTACGTAATGTGATCATTCACAGACGTATATCGGGGGAGACGACCACCATGCACAACTCTCCCCTCGCGAGACATACTTGTGCTACGGTCGCCATCAACTACCGCTACCACAAAACAGTGGCTCAACCACAAAGGCAGTATATGTTTCAGCGACTTCAAGCTGCTGCACCTGTCCAACATTATCTTGGAAACATAATGCCAATTGAAGACTTTGTAACAGCCTACTCTCAACTAGGCACATCACTATAATATCCCAGCTAGGCACATCATCTCAGCCCGGTGCATTAGTCTGCCAGCGCATTACTCTTCCCCGTCAAAGCAAATTACTTCCTCGTCAGCGTACATGCGCATCTGCCAACCTGGGGCTCTTCTATCATAATGAGGCTTGGAAACATCAAACCCAAACTATGCATTCAACTTAGCACCCAATGCCATCTCATAGACTATCGTGTCCATTCCCGGCGTATCTCAGTCTTTTGAAGGAGTAAATCATCAAAGCTTCTTCAAACAAGGAGATCAACAATCCACAGCACAACGTCTAGCCAAGAAGGAGGACCAGGCGAGTTCATCTCTGTTTAGGAAGAAAAGTGAAACGAGAAACAAAACTTCACTTCACGCTGCTACTTATAGGCCAGGGCAAATCAAACCCATGTGCCAAGTGGCAACTTTCTCCAAGTCATTGCAATAAACTTGCATTTATGGTGATGTATCTGTCCCTTCGAATTCAGCATCAAAAAAGTCATTAAATTCCTCAGAAGGGCCAACAAAGACTGACCAATGAGGATGCACCACATAGCAGATGTGCTCGTCAACACCATGCACTCTGTACCGATGGGACAAAGACCCATGCGCCTAGTAGGGCACAAACTGATGCGCCCGCTTTAACTCGTCTTCCCTCAAGTATTTAATGTTATGTGATAAAGTTGGTAGCACGTTCCCCGAAGACTGAACATTTGGAAGCTTTTCGCAGAAAACAAAGAGCCGCAGACGTCAGCATCATCATTTGCTCCTTTGTCTGACCGATCACTCACATGCGCCTCCACCGCCATGCGCCCAGAAATTTGCAAGCGCCTTAAAAGTCATGAGCTCCCAACTTACTCATGATCCCAAAAGGCAGAAGCTAGGACACAACATGCTCTTCCACAGCCATGCGCCCAAAACTCAGCTTGTGCCTCAAAAGCTATGCGTCTGGACTCGCTCTTGATCCCCAAAGACAGCAACTCAGTCCTCTATATGCGCCTAACCCTAGGCACATCAAGACAGATCACTCTCCCCTAAATCTGTGATCTTCGAGCCACAGACATGTGCCATGTATCTTTTGACTCGATTCTGCTCAAGAATGTGTGCTAACCACCTAAGATTTTAGCAACAGACGAATCTCAATAACTGCCACGTGTTAGCTCCACCGCAGCCCAACAGAGCTGTTCAACAGATTTGGCTTCAACTCAGGGCGCATCATCCATGCGTCCCACAGCATCAGCCATGTGGCGTTCTCATGTACAGGTGCATCCTATATATACGTGCATGAGCAGACCAGTCTGTTGCCTATAAATAGAAAGATCTTTCTTTCATCCAGAAACACACAGAGGGGATCATCATATCTACATACAGAGATAAGAAGAGACATATAACGTCTACTTCTCCTCTAAATGCTCTGACATTCAGAGCTTTCCAGACCTTCAAAGAATTCAAGATCGTCGTCAGGTCGTCAACGGAGTCAATGTATTACCACTCGCTCCACCGATACAGTTCCCAGATAAAAACAAAAGTGTACTCTAGGACTATGTCTAAGTCCTATAGTGTATACTGTTCTGTTTGTAATTGAAATACCAAAGTTTTATCAATCAAAATAATAAAAGTGTACTCTAGGACTGTTAGTGCCTCACTGGACTGTACTTTTTATCACACGCACCTATATCCATGATTAATATTATATTTTGTTACTCCTATTTTTTGTTATATGTATTTTCTTTGTACGTATACGGATTTCTGACATTTGTCAGGTGACCTGTATTTTGACTTGTCTGGTTTAGCCTAGTCTTGGTTTAAATTGCCCTTGGTTCGGTTTGACTTGGCTTGGCTTGGTTTGGGTTGAGATGGATAGGTTGGTATATAAACCAACCTCTCCTCTCTCCTCTCATTATTTCTTATTTATTTCTCCATCTTCTTTATTACTCCTTCTACCTACCAATCCTAAGCAAGTGTAACATTCTTCATGATGGATCTCAAGTTTTATTGTTCCATTCTCTTCCTTGCATGATTCTACGCTTCTTTAGGACTTGCATTTTTGGTTTTGATGGATGAATTTTTGTAGATCTAAGTCTTAAGATTTTCTTGTTTTCTTTGGTTTTGATATATTAAAACTTGATATTTTCGAAAACCAGCTGCTCCATGTTGTAGAAAATTTTGTTCTACCCCATTTTGACCTTTAAAAATCTTGATTTCGACTCTTTTTGGAGGATTTATAGTATTTTGAAGTTCATGGGCTCAACTAAGCATTCTGTGCTGGTTGGAGAAGATAAACAATATGTACGCTCTCTTTAGTGTCGTGCCATCACGTTGTGTGCGCGTACTCCTTAGTGTCGTGCTATTCTGGTCGTGTGCTCTTAAGTGCCATACCATCTCGTTGCGCGTGCGCTTCTTAGCGTCGCGCTATTCTGGTCGCGTGCTCTTTAGTGCCACGCTCTTCGGTCGTGCGCCACTTGGCCCAGTGCCACTTGCCGTGTGTCACCTCGTACTTCTCGCTGAGCACCACCTAGCGTCCACCGCATGCCATTCTCATCGTGTGCGCTAATTATCGTGTGCCTAATAACCAGTATATCTCGTGCTTGTTCTCTTGTAATATTTTATTACATGCATGTATCCTGTGCTTGGCCTATTTTGTACCCTGACTTGACTACTATCCACCATGAAACCAGAAACTTGAGCATGATAGTACTTGACTGTAACCAGAACCTGACCTGAACACGACATGACAATACGATTCCGACTTGATAACTTGTTAATACTATGCATGATAGGATTTGAGCTTGATAAGATTTGAACTGAATATTGACTTGACTTGAGCATGATAATATGAACCCATCTTGATAATCTTGATAGTGGCCCGTCGTTGCACACTATTGACAAGTATTGTTGACATGACAAGTAAACCTGACATGACATGTATAATCTTGATTGCTGTTGCGATAACTATTCCTATCTTTCTAGGGTAACTCTTGCCTTGACTCCGTGGTTGATTGTGTCTGTACAAGTTACCTATCTCGTCTTGCATCATGTCTAGAACATGGATTCCTGGTTACCACGGTCAAAAATTCATAATAAATTTGACTAGGCTAATGACTAGATTGATCAACTAGTTCATATAGAGAGATTTTCTAGTTACAAGCGATCTCGTTATCACGGCCACACCTGTGGACTTATAGCCTGCCAACGAGTATGGCACATTTCTAGCACAATGTCATGTGTTACACATCTTGAATCATAAGTACTAAAGTACACCAGTAATCTTAATAACTCTTGTAACTCTTGTATCCTCGCCTGGATAACCTGGATAGTCTGTAGGGCTTGTGACTGCAGGAATATCTTAATGCATCTTGTTAGTAACTAGGCCTGTGATAATCCTAGTTAGCTAATGATAGCAAGCCGTAGGACTTGATTGGCCGTGCCTGAATGATTGTCTCATGATTGATATGGGAATTATATTCCACCTCTTATTTTCTTAATGCAAGCTAGTATGATTCTTTAAAGCATGTCTTTTATGTTGTTTAATTATGTTCATTCACCAGTTCTTCTATTCATTTATGCTAGTTTTAGTTCCTAAGTGGAGCCTCCCTTGTGGAACTTTCTCTTTCTGGGGTCTGACCTAGCTGGTTTTGTATGGCCAGATTTCAGAGCAGCACCCGAGGAACTACCTACCTTCCAGCCAGATGGTGAATACCTGGCGTAACCCTGACAACGAGTGGGTTTCTTATTTTTGCTATTCCACTCTATTGTAACTTATTCTTTTGAGGCGTTTAGCTGCCAAACACATGTTAGCTCGTATTGAAACTTAATTTCTGTCAGCCTAAGGGCTGTTACATAATTGGCAAATCGTAGGGTTGATCATGTATGACTTAACTCTTGCTAGTCTCATATTTTGTATGACTATCTTTATGATCATCTGAATATAAAATGTTTGTGACGCCTTACTTTGTATGTCTGATGATCTAACATCTTATAACAATTATTTGCTTGCTTGAGATTGAAACACTAGGCTTGTTCTTGAACATAAGAGACTGATGGATTGTAGATAAAACCTCATGCATCAAGATAGCCATGACCGTATTGCGAGGTAGGTTGCACTTTAATGTACGTAGCTGGCTGTGTCTGTCATCCGCTCTCCAGTATTCTGGCTCTGGGCGTGACACTGTTTAAGTAGTGGCCCATGTAGGTCTTGTAAATCAAGATATGTGTGGGTTTTACTAAATAGATGTCTCAATTAGCATTCGCCCTTGATATCTACTCGTGCTTTCTAATCTTCCAGAATCTTGACCAGATAAGGTGCTTTATCCTTCATCTATCTTTGTCCTTCCTTATTGTTCTCCATGTCAATTTTTTTCAGTGGCATTATTCCTGGTCCTATCGATCAGTTGGGTGGAGCACCTCCAATGAACCAACAACAAGTGAACCAGCCGCAACCTGGGGACCAAACCTAGCACTCAGGGGCAGCATCCCGAGTTATGACATCTGGGATCCAGAGCCACCAGTTTATCCAATCCAGCCTGCAGAGCTTGACAATAGAGCCCTGACGGGACTCATCCGGGACTTGTTTGCTTCATAAGATCGTCAGGGCAATGCCCTGCAGCAGACAGTACAAGCAGCCATGTACATAGTTGGTTATCAAGGAAACAATACGGCTAATAGCTTCAAGCGCCTGAGCCCTCCCTTCTTTGACGGCAATGAAGATGCTATTGCTGCTGATGCTTGGCTTCTGAATATAGAGATTATTATGGAGACAGTTCATATTTCAGAGGAAGAGAAGGTGGCCGTTGTGCGCCTGCAGTTAGTAGACTTAGCCCACAGCTGGTGGGTGATACAAGCAGTTGGTTTGGTGACGCCTATCTTATGGACGATATTCAATGAAATGTTTCAGATGAAGTACTTTGATGCGGCAACTCGGTATGATCTGCAGACAAGGTTCAGCAACCTCAAACAGATAGAATGGAAGGTCGATGGATATGCGGCCGAGTTCCCACCTTGGTGGCGACCAAATTAGACCGAACGTCGTGGTTCCAACAGACTCCACCTAGAGATCATTCTAACAGTGGAGCAGTTTGAGCACCAGACATTCGATGTTGTTTTACGAGCAGCATGGCGGCATGAATATGCCTTCCAGAGGATAGTAGATCAAACTGGAGGACGGAAGCGGCCTCATGGACAGTTATCTCATTCATCAGCCCCAGCCCCGACAGCTAGGGACTTGACTATTGGAGCTCCTAGAAGGGCGACCACAGTTTCATCGGTTCAGCATTTGACTGCGACGTACCCTCAACAACAAAAGCAGAAGCAATCTTCTGCAATGGGCTGCTCTTATTGTGGAAAGCCTAGACATGTAGTTTCAGAGTATCGTAGAGCACAAGGGTTGTGCTTGGCTTGTGGGAAATCGAACCACATGATAGGTTCTTGTCTATATAGAGCCAGTTCATCTTCATCAACCCTAACCAGTCCATCAGTTAGGGGACCAGCACCAGTACAGCAGCAGCTGTACCAGCCTCCGAGGCCATTGTCGTCTCATGCTCAATATTATGCTCAGGCCCAAGCTCAGATTCATAACCGACAGAGTGGTATCCAACATAGGGGACCAGCACCAAGAGGATAGGGTCAAGCTATGGCTTTGACCGCGGCAGAAGAATTGGCGTAAGGTGAGGTGGTGGCAGGTACCATTCTCGTCAACTTTTTTCCAACATCAGTATTATTTGATTCGGGTGCATCGCACTCATTTATGTCTGCACGATTCGTAACAAGAATAGGACTGGAGCCCGAGTCATTATCAGTAAGGCTCAATATACTTACCGGTAATGGTCTTGTGAGAGTAGATAGTGTCTTTTCCCCGTGTCGAATCATAGTTAGCTGTAGAGCGTTTCCCGCTAGATTGATAAAATTTTCAATGGCCGACTATGATGTGGTCCTAGGAATAGATTGGATGAAGGATCAATACGCAAGAATAGACTGCCATATTGGCAGAATTATTTTTGGTATTCCCGACGAAGAAGAGTTTTATTTTTCCAAATGCGAAGTAGAACCTTCTCCGCCGATCCTGCGGATGGCAGTAGCAAAAGCAGTTCAGTTTCCTCGAGTAGTAGAAGAATTTCATGACATATTTCCTGAAGAGCTTTCAGGCATGCCGCCAGAAAGAGAGATAGAGTTCACCATTGATTTGATTACAGGGACGACACCAGTATCAGAAAAGAGTTTACAGAATGGCACTATCAGAATTGGAGATCCTGTACAAGATGATTGAAAAACTCATAACCAAGGGATTCATTCGTGCTAGTACCTTGAAAAACTCATAACTCAGAATGGCACTATCGTACCTTGAATTCTGTAACAATCAAGAACAGATAACCCCTACCAAGGATAGAGGATTTATTCGATCAACTCAGTAGAGCGACAGTATTCTCAAAGATTGACTTGTGGTCGAGGTACCATCAGATTAGAGTCAGAGAGCAAGACATCCCGAAGATGGCATTCAGATCTAGATATGGACATTAGAAGTTTCTCGTTATGCCATTCGGGGAGACCAATGTACCGACAGTATTCATGGATCTCATGAATCGCTTATTCATCCCTTATTTGGATTAGTTCGTGACAGTGTTTATAGACGATATCTTGGTCTATAGCAAGAGTGAAGCAGAGCATGAGCAACATCTCCGAGTAGTCTTTCAGATTCTTAGAGAGCACCCATTGTATGCGAAGTTCAGCAAGTATGAATTTTGGCTTGATCGTATTTCATACTTAGGTCACATCATCACCAGAGGTGGAGTAGAAGTAGACCCCCAGAAGATAGTGGCTATAGAGACATGGCCAGTACCCAGTACCATCGTAGAGGTTCGCAGTTTTCTAGGATTGGCAGGCTATTACCGACAATTTGTATCAGACTTCACTCAGATTTTAGCGCCCTTGATGTAGTTGACATGTAAGGATGTGCAGTTTGCTTGGACAGCAGAGTGTCAGAGTTCATTCGAGAAGTTGAAGCAAGGATTGATAACGGCACCCATTCTCACGCTTCCAGATGGGACTGGAGGATTCTCAGTTTATTGTGGTACTTCAGGTAGAAGATTAGGATGCATCTTAATGCAATATGGCAAGGTAGTAGCTTATGCATCATGCCAGCTTCATAATCATGAGGGGAATTACCCAACCTCTGACTTGGAGTTAGCAGCAGTAGTTTTTGCACTTAAGCTTTGGGGGCATTACTTGTATGGAGATCGGATAGAGATTTTCACCGACCACAAGAGTCCTAAGTATGTATTTACCCAGAAGGATCTTAACATGCACTAGAGAAGGTGGCTAGAGCTATTGGTAGATTATGACATCAACTTGCAGTATCATCCTGGGAAGGCCAACATAGTTGCAAATGCGTTGAGTAGAAGATCAGAAGCTTATTTTCTAACAGCACAGCCAAAGTTATTAGCGTATCTGCAGAAGATGGGAATAGAAATAGTTATTCCTACCAATGTGGCATTGATGGCCAGTATGCAAGTTTAGTCCAGCATAGTTGAGAGGATCAAGATAGCTCAGTCAACGGATTCTAAGATTCAGCGGTTTAGGATAGAATGTGAAGCCGGACAGAGAGTAGAGTTATGAATTCACGAAGATGGCACGCTTCGACATGGAAGGCATCTTTGTGTACCCAAGGGTAACATCAGATAAGAGATCATGGTAGAGGCTCACAGTTCACAGTATTCAACTTATTCCGGTGGTACGAAGATGTATTATGATATCCATCAGTATTTTGGTGGAATGGCATGAAGAAAGAGATAGTTCGGTTTGTCTCTCGTTGTTTAGTTTGCCAGCAAGTTAAAGCTGAATATCAGAGACCAGCTGGACTTTTTTAATCTTTACCGATCCCAGAATGGAAATACAAACATATTACCATGGATTTTGTAACTTGGTTACCTAAATACCCAGCTCGAAGAGATGCTATATGGGTTATAGTTGACCGACTCATAAAGGTAGCTCATTTTTTTCTTTCAGAATTGGTCAGTCGAAGGATCAGCTAGTAGAGTTGTACCTCAGAAAGATAGTCAGATTGCATGGAGTGCCAGTCAGTATCGTATCAGACAGAGATTCAAGGATTATGTTACACTTTTGTGGAGTCTTCAGGAGAGTTTGGGTACTCGTCTTAAGTTTAGTTTAGCTTATCATCCGCAGAGAGATAGTCAGTCAGAGCGCACGATTCAAACTTTCGAGGATATGTTACGATCCTGTACACTTAACTTCGGTAGTTCTAGGGAAGATCACCCGCATCTGGTGGAGTTCTTTTACAATAACAATTTTCAGACCAGTATCCAGGTAGCACCATTTGATGCACTGTACGGCAGAAAGTACAGATCATCTTTAGCCTTGGATCATATAGGCGAGAGGTAGATGCTTGGCCCAGAAATGGTTACTCAGACTATCGAGGTGGTCAAACGAGTTAGAGATCATCTTCGAGTAGCACAAGATCGTTAGCGCCATTGGGCCGATTCTTATCGACGTCCTCTTGAGTTTTCTATCAGCGAACACATATTCCTTAGGATCTCTAGCATCATTCGATTCGACGTATGGGGAAAGCTTAGTCCTAGGTATATAGGGTCGTTTGATATTCTCGAGCGAGTAGGTGATGTGTCCTATCATCTCGCTCTTCCGCCGTCGTTATGTGAGGTACATGACGTATTTTATGTATCCCAATTGCCATGGTATATACCGAATCCGAACCACATCCTTGATCATTCAGAATTGGTTGTTAGTACCAACCTTTCGTATGAGGAAAGGCCCGTATCCATATTGGGCTGAAGGGAGAATATACTCAAGAACAAGACTATTTGTTTAGTCCGTTTTGCTTGGGATCATCACTCTTTGGTGAGTCAACCTGAAAACAGAAGGATGATGTCCGATCGCGATATCCATACCTGTTTGACTCATAAGGTATAATGTCTTCCTTTTGCCTTATGCTTTTAATTCCTTGCTTGCATGAATGATTGCTTGATTAACTGCTAGTGTAGATTGCCTGTGGTTAATATAGCTTGCCCTGACACCTCTAGCCTCTTGATTAAATTTCGAGAACAAAATTCTTTTAAGGTGGATAGAGTTGTCACTCCTATTTTTCGTTATACGTATTTTCAGTATATGTACACAGATTTTTGACGTTTGTCAGGTGACTCGTATTTTGACTTATCTGATTTTGCCTAGTCTTGGTTTAAATTGCCCTTGGTTCGGTTCGGCTTGGCTTGGTTTATTTTGGTTTGTGTTGAGATGGATAGGTTGGTATATAAACCAACCTCTTCTCTCTCCTCTCATTATTTCTCATTATTTCTCCATCTTCTCCATTACTCCTCCCACATACCAACCCTAGGCAAGTGTAACTTGCTTCATGATGGATCTAGTTTTATTGTTCCATTCTCTTCCTTGCATGATTCTAAGCTTCTTTAGGACTTGGCATTTTTGGTTTTGATGGATGAATTTTTGAAGATCTAAGTCTTAAGATTTTCTTGTTTTGTTTGGTTTTGAACTATTAAAATTTGGTATTTTGGAAAACCAGTTGCTCCATGTTGTAAAAAATTCTGTTCTACCCAATTTTGACCTTTGAAAAGCTTGATTTTGACTTTTTTTGGAGGAGTTATGGCATTTTGAAGTTCATGGGTTCAACTAAGCATTCTATGCTGGTTGGAGAAGATGAACAATGAGCGTGCGCTCTTTAGCGTTGTGCCATCTCGTTGCATGCATGTGCTCCTTAGCGCTGCGCTATTCTGGTCGCGCACTCTTTAGCGCCACTTGGCCCAGCGCCACTTGCCGCACGCCACCCTACGCTTCTCGCCGAGAGCCACCTAGCACCGTGTGCCATTCTCATCGCACGGGCCAATTGTGTGTGCCTAATAATCGGTGTATCTCCGTGCTTGTTCTCTTATAACATTTTGTTATATGCATGTACCATGTGCTTGGCCTATCTTGTAACGACCCGACTTGACTATTATCCACCATGGAACTAGTAACTTGAGCATGAAAGTACTTGACTGTAACCAGAACCTGACCTAAATACGACATGACAATGTGATCCCGACTTGATAACTTTTTAATACTACACATGATAGAACTTGAGATTTCTGCGATTTGAACTGAATATTGACTTGACTTGAGCATGATAATATGACCCATCTTGATAATCTTGATAGTGGCCCGTCGTTGCGCACTGTTGACAAGTACTGTTGAGATGACAAGTAAACCTGACAAGACTTGTATAATCTTGATTGCTGTTGCGACAATTATTCCTGTCTTGCTAGTGTAACTCTTGCCTTGACTCCGTGGTTGATTGTGTCTGTACATGTTACCTGTCTTGTCTTGCATCATGTCTAGGACATGGATTCCTGGTTACCACGGTCAGGGATTCATAATAAATTTGACTAGACTAATGACTAGATTGATCAAGTAGTCCATATAGAGAGATTTTCCAGTTACAAGCGATCCCGTTATCACGGTCACACCTGTGGACTTGTAGCCTACCGACGAGTATGGCACATTTCTAGCACACTGTCATGTGTTGCACTTCTTGAATCATAAGTACTAAAGTACATCAGTAATCTTAATAACTCTTGTAACCTCGCCTGGATTGTATACCCCTTGATTTTTCGGCCAATTATTTTTTCTTTTCTTGTTCTTTTATCTTTACTTCTTGGTTATATTCGATATATATAATATTGACCTTAGAATTTTGCTTTATATATCCAATATAAATTATTTTTACTGAGTTTGTATACATATATAGTAAATACATATCTTAATATATAAAGAGCTTTTTAGAGTGACTAGATATAAATGTTAAAATATTCTCCTTACAAAAATATTTGGTTGTATATTTAGTCTATATCTTTTTATATGATAATTTAGACCTATATTTTATAAATGATTGCATGTGATAGAATAATTTTGTATGTTTGGATTCAAATATATATATATATATATATATATATATATATATATATATATATATATATATATATATATAAAAATAACTTTAGCATGTACAAATTAATATAGAAAAGTATTTTAGAAAAATTTCGTTAACTATTTTATATTTTATTAGCTATAAGATGAAATAAATATGTATATATTAGTATTTTAAATGGGTGTATATGGTATGTATAAGTGTATATATATACATATCTTGGTAAGTATACTGTTATAAAATGTATTAAGATTTTACAAATAATCCTTATATTATTTTTATGTTTTTAAAATTTATTTGAGATTTTTGAAAATTATTATTAAGATTTTGTTAAGATTTTACTGTGTGTGTGTCTGTGTGTGTGTGTGTGTGTGTGTGTGTATATATATATATATATAAATATATATATATATATATATATATATATATATATATATATATATATCAATTAGTAGGAAAAAAATAACAAAATGAGTTCGCGCGAGATTATCCATTCTCGCGAGATGAAGAACACCTTAAACTCGCGACCGCCAAATAAACCTAAAAACCGATTGTATCAAAGAAACCACTACCACCTATTTATAAAAACGAAGGGAACACCAATTTTTTCTAGAAGAACCCTAAACCTCGACCAACTACCACCATCCCCCCCAAGGCACACCACCCAGGCATCATGTGCCACCGCAAGGCGCGCAGGAAGCCACCAGCGCCGCCCCCATGGCCGACAGCAAACAAGGGTCCCCTGTTTTGAGGAATTCCAGTTACCCCTATTCACAACCCAATTTCTTCTCTGATACTAGATCGTTTATAGTTTTGTAAAGTCCTAGGGAAACCCAATATGACCCTCATGAAGTTCCCCCTAACTAGTTTTGGGTTAGCCGATCCATCGATCCTAGAAATCGATGTACAAATCCCGAAAAAACTGTTCGGATTCGAAACAGAGAATTAATCCAACCACCCATGTTGGGAGTCACTTCCTGATCAATCTTGTAGAAAACTTTCAAAACTTTTTGAACAGTAAATTATATCACATATAGAACTTCAAATCCCTTCTTTTACTTTAATTTCTTATTCATTGTATGTAAAGATTTTCGAACCCGAAGTTAAAGAAAAACAGTTTTTGAAAATAGATTTTTTTAGAAAAATTAACCGATATGCCGTGTGTCCCGTCAAACCGAGCGACGTGGTCACGAACCGAAAGCATCGAAAGGTGCGTATCGACTTCGCGAACGTGTGGGCTTTGATGGAATTCGAATTGGTTGCATGTGTTAGACGAATTTGATGCGTATCTATCAAAATTCACCGTATCGACACCTTTGCAAAAATTTTAATTACTTTGTGCACGTTTGTCGTATCGAGATGAAACTTGCGCCAACAAGACCGTATCATTTTTTTGGTCCTGAATGCCAAGTTTGGTCTGATTCTGAGAAGGTCGACTGGAATGCATTTTTGGCGGGCCCGCGACCTGATCCAACGGGTATAATTTTGCACAGCCTACCGGAATCCAACTTTGGATGTACGGTTTGGTTCGTCTCGTCAAACATGACCCATAGGCATATAGTTTGACGACTTTAGTGATGGTAGGTACTGGCACATTTTTTGGTACAAAACGGGTGCAACGACGGATATCGTTTTGACCCAAAATTATGATTTTGCTCCTGTGTCCAGAATTAGAATTTTGGACAGGTGTTTCTTAGACATATATTTTATACCAAACACGTTCGTGATGTTTGTTTCAGCATCCGGAGCTGTTTGTGGATTTTGACTTTCGTGCCGACGATTCTGACTGTTGGATATTGCTACATCTCGTACCACCCTCAGGCAAGATACCTTGCGATTTGCTGTATATTTACTTTAGCTCATATTTCATGCATCTACTTATCATTTAAATTTCTACAAGATGAAAATTGTTCCCTTAAACCATGTTTAGATGCTATTACTGTTTGATATCGTCTTTATTATCTCTCTATTATACTTCTATGCACATTTAAACTTAGTTTAAGGGACCATCCTTTATTGTGTTGCATTCATAGGCCTTGAAACGTTGTACGATGAAGTTGCGAGTCGCATATAGAACTCGGACATGCGTGACTGGCTGGCATGTTATGCCCCAGAACCAGAATAATGGCATGTAGGGACGGACCAGGCAAGCTACGTAATGCCAAAGTACTCCAGTACTCCGACATAACGTATAAGCTATCAAGACATGGGGGTTACTCCTGCAAGCCAACAATCAATCCTAGGTCGAACGATCCTAGGTATCTCAATCATAGACAAATATGCAAAGTAGAAGAAGTATGATCATCAGATATAAAATAGTAAAATGTCACAAACTATATATACATGGATGATTATGAAGCTCGGAATACAAAGTAAAGAACTCGAAAGAGTAATAGTCATACATGATAAGCTCTAGCTATAGTCTAGAATACGCACATCATGTTTAGGCCCGTAGGCTAAATGTCAAGATCCAAAACACGAGCTAAACACGTGCTCGGAGGCTAAACACCGCAAAAGAATAATGTACATAAAAAGTGGGAGAATAAAATAAGAAACCCACTATGGTACTCTGGTGCTCCGAATGGTCACCGTCGAATAAATGATGCGAAAGATCCTATGGTCTTCTCTATCAGATCTGGCCAAACAAAACTAGTGGGGTCAGACCTCCAAAAGCAAGTACCATAAAGGAAGCCAAACTTATGAACTCAAGCTAGCAATAACTAACATAACAACAAATAGAGACAGAAATTAGTAAAAGATGATCGAGATTCGTGCACTACCAATGCAATTATCCCGAGAATAGAAAGACAATAAGTAAAGCAACTGTAGAAGCATGGAAAAGGATAAGAAAAGCCCATGCGGCTCCAAACAGAGGGAGCCTCATGCGGCTCAGGAATCCTTCAGAACGTTATGCAGCTCGAAACTCCCCAACAGCTCCATGCGGCTCAGGAAAAGACACGTGGCCATAGGCTATCCGCTTCTACAGCTGGCCATAAAGTAGCCGCCCAATTAATTGCTATGAATGACAGCTCTGACGCAATGAATGACAGCTCTGACACAATGAATGACAGCTATGACATAAAGCTGAAATAATGATGGCGTGCTCCTTGGAAAAAGAAGAAAATCTTTTATAACTGACAGGATCCGTCGAGTCCCAAGCACCCTATACGGCTGCCATCTTTATGAGGCCGCCCTCTCCATGCGGCCGCTTCCTTCATGCGGCTGCCATCCCTATACGGCTGCCATCTTCATGCGGCTGCCCGCTTCATGCGGCTGATTCCTTCATGCAGCTGCCTGCTTCATGCGGCTGCCACCTTCATGAGGCTGCCTCCTTCACAAGGCTGTCACCCTCATGCGGTTGTTACCTTCATGCGGCTAAGATTGTGGGAGGCCACCCATATGCGGTTCACTTAGAGACCGCACACGATAGAGAGACACGTGGCGGTCCTCACGACAGTTGAGATACGTGGCGATCCTCATGACAAGTTGAGACACGTGGCTGTCTTATCCTCTCGGAGTTATGGCTGCTCGCAAATCCTGACAACCAGATTTAGTGCAATCACCATTATTACTCAAATCAAATCTGATTTGTTGTGATTAAGCAAATTGGACACGTGGCAGGAGATCCGAGCTTGTCATGACAAATTATGAAGATTTATTACAATCAGCATTAATTGCCCATACAGATTTGGCGCAATCAAGAATCAATTGCCCAGATGTAATGCAATCAAGATTAATGGCCCAGATGATTGGCCGCCGACTTTTCAAGGGGGAATCATTGCAAACCCTAATGATCATACCCCACTCTTATAAATAGCAAGGTGACATTCCTTTGCAAAAGAGATCCTCTCCACCCGGCTGGACACACAGAGAGACAAAGGCGCGCACAGAAGAGTCTTACATCCTGAGAGCATTTTTTCATCGGAACCAAGGCTACGTTCGATCGTCCAAGGAGTAAGGCAGAGCTGCCGTCGCTTTTCCGAGCCTCTATCATCACCCCCTAGAATCAAAAATAAACAATCGTACTTAGATTGCTGTACCTAGGTTTTCATTTATAGGCTTTCTTTGTACGAGCGAGTTCGTGTTGTGAGTCTAAGTTCAGTCCTCCTATAAAATTATTCTGTACTTTTACAATCAATGGCAAACACGATGGCGACTCTGCTGGAGACTAACTTCTCCACGGCTGAGAAGTTGGTGAGGTAATCGGACGCAGCCAAACTTGGCTCCACTCAACAAATGTTGGTCGTCCGGTTCGACCAGCAGGCATTTGAAGAAATGCTCTCCGACGGGAGCGCTGGCCCGGTCCAGCGGCGAGCCCGTACGAAGAAGGCTTGTAGGGAGTGGAGGCCTAAATCATTCGCTCCTCCCCAAGCTCTCGAAGAAGTACTCTCTGTTGCCCGAGACAGCAAAGAATTCTCGCTTACCATAGAGGACTCTGCTGTCCCCAAGTCCGACAGAAAAAAACACTATGATGCCGGACTTACAGGGGCAAAGAGGAACTCTATGCAGTCCAAGCTGCATAAGGGCGCCAGCCGCATAAAGAAGGATCATACGGCTGCAACTGCCAACCGCTTGGAGAAAACTTATGCGGCCACAAAAGTCAGCCGCATACAGAAAGCCCATACGGCCAGAACTGCCAGCCGCATGTAGGCAGCCTGCACGGCCATGACTTCTAGCCGCATACAGAAGGTTCATGCGGCCACAAAGGATAGTCGCATGCAGACAGCCTACACGGCCAAGACTTCCAGCCGCATCCCTAAGGTTCATGTAGCCACCGCTTCTAGCCGCATACAGAAGGCTCATGGGGCCACAAAGGATAGATGCATGCAGACAGCCTGTACGGCCACTGATCCCAGCCGTATACTATCTGTTCCATGCGGCTCACGGTCAGTCTTCGACCTCCTCTCAGGCGATCCTGACTCCAGATGCTCTCATGTGCTAATCTCCATGGAGTCTTCCTACTATGCACTCTCAGGTGCTAGAAGGAAGAAGTCTCGGGCAGCACGGGCTCGGCGAGCTCAGTCGGCTGTCCCAACTTCTGACTATCAGGGCGTTCTGCTGACTATTACGCGGTCCCCTGATGGAAAGTTGTACAGAACTACCCGTGTTCAGCCCCCGACGGCCAACGAACAGGATAGTTATCAAGAATCTCCAAATAAGGATCAGGGGCAAGTACTTGTGCTTCTTCCACATCAGGGAGCAGGCAGGATGCCAACACACTCATGGGCTCAGAACTCCCGGGCCCGCAAGACGAGTGACTTGCGCAACGTGATTCTTCACAAATGCAAGGAAAGAGTCGAAGATTTGATGTGTAGAGAGTCCTGTCAGGGACATCAATGCACCCAAGTCATTGTCAACTGCTGCTGCAACAAGGCAGCATTACAAGAAGACCGACAATCCGTCTTCCAACGGCTGCAACACCCAAGCTCAGAAGACGAGGCGCTTCTCGTCGTCTCCTGCAATTCTGCTCTGAAGATTCCTGGCAGCGGTACAGGAAAAAAAACAAATGTCTCCAGTCCGAAAATCACAACCGACATAACCAAGAAACTCTCTTCTAAGCGGTTGTCTACCACCGTTACTGGGGAAGTTTACCAAGGTACCCGCTCAAAGACGAAATCTGCCATATTTGGAGATTCGTCGCCCACATCTCTGGAAGGCACTGGAGCCGGAGGTAGCACTCCCCTAAATATCCACGATAATTCGGTGTTCCAATAAGACAATCTAGAGGAAACAGTTCACCAATCAGATGCAGCAGATCCCGACATCCCCGAGGACGTCCACAATTCTCAAGACGAGGCAAGCTTTGAAGCTGGGGGTACCACTCTTTCTGAGTCCGAACCAGAGGAGAACATCCCCACATACCCTGACGACTTCTCTGTACAAGGGTATGACTCAGAGGGCACATCCTCTACCGTTCCTTCCATCTCTCCTCATGTTAGGACGGTATTCATGACGGACAACAACCAGGACGGTCCCAATGATCGCCAACGCATCGACACTCTGGAGGCCATACTACATGCCTTGGTCAAATCCATGGACGAGATCAAAGCGGCCCTTCCAACTCTGCAAGGAAGAATGCCTGTCCATTCGAAGCATGGGGAATGGACATCATTGGTCCGATCACTCCACCTTCATCCCGAGGACACCGCTTCATACTCGTAATCACATATTACTTCTCCAAATGGGCGGAGGTTGTTCCGCTGGCAGAAGTAAAGACTTCAAACGTAATCAGCTTTCTCAAGCATCACATCATCTATCGCTTTGGACTGCCCCGAAGGATCATCCATGATAATGGTCCGCAGTTCGCAAGCCACGCTTTCTATCAGTTCTGTGACAAACACCGAATCCAGAATATTGCTTCAACACCATACAACCCGACGGCTAATGGTCTAGCTGAAGCGTTCAACAAAACAATTATCAAGCTTCTCAAAAAGTTTGTGTCATCAAACAAACGTGACTGGAATGAAAAGCTCGGCGAATGCTTATGGGCGTACCGTACTACAGTACGGACTGTCGCTGGGAACACACTATTCTCTCTGGTATATGAGAGTGAGGCAGTTCTCCCACTGGAGACTCAAATCCCCTCGCTTCGTGTCGTTGTCACCTACCGATTGACAACAGATGATAATCACCATCGCCGACTACAAGAGTTGGAGGCCCTAGATGAGAAGCGCATGTTAGCTCAACAGCGAATCGAGCTGTACCAAGCACGTATCTCCGGAGCCTTCAACAAAAAGGTTAAAATCAGAACATTCCAAGTTGGCAACCTCGTTCTGGCAGTTCGGAGGCCGATGGTTATGACTCATAAAACCGCCGGCAAGTTCCAGCCAAAGTGGGAAGGCCCGTTCATCATCGATGTTGTATTCTCCAATGGAGCTTACCGCATCACAAAACAAAATGGAGACTTACTCATGTTGCCCATCAACGACATGTTCCTAAAGAGGTATTACATCTGAAATAACATCTGCCAAGATGATGAATTATATGCCCTATGGTACCACTGAACTCACATCCCGACGACAAATTTCTAGGATGTTGAGTTACATACCCCCTAATACCGCTGAACTCATATTCCGACTACAAATTCCCTAGATTATCGAGTTACGTACCCCTTGGTACCGCTGAACTCACATTCCAAATCCAAATATCTCTGATTGATGGGTTATGTACCCCCTGGTACCGCTGAACTCACATCCCGACTACAAATCCTCCTGATTGTCGAGTTACGTACCCGCAGGTACCTCTGGACTTACATTCTGATCCTAAATCTCCAAATTATCGAGTTATGTACCCGCAGGTACTGCTGAATTTATACTCTAGTCACCACAAATGAATCTATATCGCGTCTTTTAGGTAGTAAGTCATGTATGATCATACCTCTAAACTTTCCTCCTAAAAGAGCTCCCTTCTTATGATCCAATACCCGTACTTTCAGTGCACAAAAAGGGTAACAGATCCACAGATTTTCCGAAACAGCCACGTCGATGCTACCTCTGAGTTGTTCCCCTTCCATCAAAAACAAACCGCCCCTCACATAGAACATCCATGTCCTCATTACCTCTGAGTTGTTCTATGTACCCTTTATGGAGCCCATGTCCTCATTACCTCTGAGTGGGAAGGCTCCATCGAAGAAACCCTCATATTTACCATGTCCTCATTACCTCTGAGTAAGTATGTTGGTTCCCTCCCAACTTATTATCCGTATCCAGAACTAAGGTACGCCAAGGATAATAGGTCCACAAAAAGTCTCTCATTGGGGCAACTACTACAAGCAAAGAATAGAGCGAATGTATTCCGGTCATTCAAAAGCGATTACATTCACACGACTACATCTATGAGCAAGCCAGAAAAGTTCTCTATCATTTCATTTAGACAAAAAGGAAGAAAATTACATTGATGTCCAAAAGAAGCAAAATATAAACTGCAGCTAAAGACAGACAGAAGTATCAAGACAAAAGACGGACATTTATGAGAGCCCATGAATCTTAGTTGCTGGGGCGCATATACCAATCCCTCAACCATTTTGCATATGAAGGATCTACTTGAACAAAATCCTCGTCTGGAGTAGGAAGGTCAGAACTCCCAGTACTACCGCCGTCAGACTGGGGCTACTTCTTTACAGCAATGGGCGCCAGCTCTCCTTTCTGTTCCTCCGTTGTTGGTATTACCTCCTCCTTAACGAACGATGACTCTTATTTGAGAGGAGGCAGCAGCTCTTCCTTCACAACGATCTCAGCCTTCGGCAGGGATGCTGCAAGAATCAAAAAATAAAAAGAAACAAAGTTAGATAGTTAGAGCCTTATGCGGCCCAGTCCAGACGAACTTATGTGGTCCTGTTTGAAGGGGCTTCATGCGGCTCGATTCAGAGGGACTTATGCAGCTCTGTTCGAAGGGTCATTATGCGATTCAGTTTGTGAAGCGTCTATGCGGCCACTAGACAACTCCCATGCGGCTCGGATATGGAGTATACTCCCATGCGGCTCGGACATGGGACGTACATGCGGCCCATACAAATTGAACAGTTTGACGAAAATGAGGAACGCATTAAAGTCTTGTGCATAAAGCATGAAACAGAGCGGTCTTTGGTATGGTTTCAAAATATGTGATCCGTCCAAACCCTTACCAGTAAAGGGGGGTGAACGTCGGGATGGACTTCAGGCGCCGTGGCGGATGAAGAAGCCACTCCCTTTCCCTTCGTTGTGGCTGTAGAAGACTTGGGGGCCATTGTTAACTGATGAGCGGAGAAGGAAGACGAAGACAGCAACATAGGGCAAGAGGAGTTGACGACAAGAAAGTAAAGAAGTCTACCCTCTCCACAAACCCTCTTATTTATAGACAGACAAAAGAGGGAGGGGCTCATGAATCGACGAACGCTTTGATCCGCGTGCTACAAAATCGACTCTTCTGTCATCGAGGCAAATTCGGACCCACCCTTGGGATCCTGTCCCAAAAGGCAGCTTTAAATCCAAAACAAATCAAGGGCAATAAATGATATGCATACGTGGCAGGGAGACATGGTAGAGAGCCTATGCGGTCAGGGAGTCTATGCGGCCAGACACTCTATGCGGCCATAAACGACCCATGCGGCTAAGAAGTCCATACGGCCAGAACATCCTACGCGGCTAGGAAGTCCATGTGGCCAGAATATCCTACGCGGCCAGAAGAGCTTATATATAGCCATGCTTCTTATTCAAAGTATTTCAATTTTTTAAATCGAAAACTTTGAAGGGGGTCTTGTAGAAGCATGGAAAAGGACAAGAAAAGCCCATGTGGCTCCAAACAGAGGAAGCCTCATGCGGCTCAGGAATCCTTCAGAACGTTATGCGGCTCGAAACTCCCCAATAGCTCCATGCGGCTCAGGAATCCTTCAGAACGTTATGCGGCTGGAAACTCCCCAACAGCTCCTTGCTGCTCAGGCGAAGACATGTGGCCATACGCTGTCCGCTTCTACAGCTGGCCATAAAGCAGCCGCCCAATTAATTGCTATGAATGACACCTCTGATGCAATGAATGACAGCTCTGACATAATGAATGACAGCTCTGACATAAAGCTGAAATAATGATGGCGTGCTCCTTGGGAAAAGAAGAAAACTTTTTATAACTGACAGGATCCGTCGAGTCCCAAGCACCCCTATGCGGCTGCCATCTTTATGCGGCCGCCCTCTCCATGCGGCCGCTTCCTTCATGCGGCTGCCATCCCTATGCGGCTGCCATCTTCATGCGGCTGATTCCTTCATGCGGCTGCCCGCTTCATGCGGCTGCCTCCTTCACAAGGCTGCCACCTTCATGCGGCTGTTACCTTCTTACGGCTAGGATTGTGGGGGGCCATGTCAAGACCCGCTCCCGCTTTTCGAGATACGAGTACGTGGCCAAGTCCAGCCTACGCTACAGCATCGGCAGTAGTACGCTGTCTATACTCCAATACAAGTCTTAAATACAAAAAAAAATCATATTACCTATTTGCTCATTCACAACAATTATTTTAATTACAATTCCAATAATACATTCAAATTTGTATACAGATACAAACCCGCTACATGTGACTATTCTAGCTAGAATCTATGGTTGGCCTCCATGATAGCTCTAACTCGACCCGAAGGAACCCAAAGCAAGAGAGCAAGTCATGGAGAATAGTTATCAAGAATCTGTCAACTGAAAAATGGTTATCCAGTCAGGATTGGAGCAAGTACAAGTCTAGCCATCATAATACAAATACAATATAAAGCAATATAACACTAAACATGTGAAATAATGATCAATGGAGACATAAACAGTATGAACAAGAAATATGCAATAGATAAACTAAATGAGAAAGTAGCAAGAATGAAAATGACAGACACTCATGAAAACAATAATAGTGCACGTGTCATGAGAAGTACAACATTCCTACACATGGACGGCTTGGGCGAACGATAAAGATTATAAGGCCCACCCCCGTAGATGGGAGAGTTGCCAACAATACAATCTGGGCTTTGTCCACGTGCCTAATAATTGTACCCCTCTAATATCCATAGCTCATAATCATGAAAACACAGTCATGAGAACGATCACGATATCAATGAGAAAACATGAACAATAGTCAATCACTCAACTCTCGTGTGTGTAACAGTCAAGACACGAAAAATAACATGAATAAGTGAAATACGACAATATAAAGTAAATGCATATGAAAGCATCAACAAGTACTTGCCTCCGTTTGATTTGAAGTTTACTGGCGTGATATGATCATGTCGGCACAAAAATAGTCTCAGAAGTCAAACTACGCAAGATGATCTCAATTGATGAGACGGGTCTCTAAAATAAAAACAAAAACAAAATATTTTGAAAAAATGTTGAGAAAAATATATGATGTGTACTTTTTCATCAGCATTTCGAAACTTCAAACGGATCGTGATTTCGATTCCTGGTTCTCCCGGAATCTCGAAAACACCGAAACATGTCAAATTTCGGACAACTGACATTCTACGAATTTTCCAGAAAATTAGGTTAAAATTATTTGGAAATAAATTTTATATTCAGAAAATATACCTCGAGACGGTTACAACAAAAAACACTGGAGGTCAAACAGAGTCCGGAGTTGGAAGTTATGGCCTTTCGAAGTTGGTAAAATATTTGAAAAGGAAGGCTGAATTTATGACGAATTTGGGATAATTATGACGAAAAAAGAGAGAAATTTTGGAAAAGAATGTATGAGAGATGATTTTATTTTATAGGTTCAATATATATAGATAATAGAAAGCAATTAGTGAATTAGGATATGATTAGAACTCAATCAATAAAGATATGATTAGGATTACCAACTAATTTGGATAGGAATATGATTAGTTCAAATAAGAAATAATCTATCTAATACTAGATATGATTCAAATATGATTAGAATTTCTAACGGACAAGTCTCTCCATAAATTTAAATAAAATAAATTATTTAAATCCAAATCATATGAATTCAAATCCAAATCTAAATCCAAATCTAAATCAACATAATAACTTTAAGATAAATTTAATGTTTAGCAAAACAATTTAAATCATATAATAGATAAATTGTTAAATCAAATAATATTTCAAATCTAGATTAGATAATTCTTAATGCCACAATTAGTCACCATAAGTATTTTAAATAATGTTTGATGTTATCAAATAGGGTAAAATATATTTTATAAATCTAAATCTTATTCAAAATAAGTTTCTAAATCTTTTTATTGCACCAAAAATAATCACGATTTTCAAACTTTTTTCGAAACCGATATATATATATATATATATATATATATATATATATATATATATATATATATATATATATATATATATATATATATATATATATATTTTGAAAATCCAAACACAATAAAAAATAACTTTATAATTTCAATAATAAAATTTTAAGAACAAATATTTTTTAAAACTAAATAGTACTTTCTAACCGTTAATTACAAACTACATTTTGAAATGCAAAAAAAAATTGTAAATATCTTTTACAAAGTTTCAAAAATAAATTACTTTCAAACACAATAAAATAAAATATATAAAAAATTGAGAAACAGGGGTTACAAATCTACCCACCTTAGAAAAATTTTGTCCTCGAAATTTAAGGATGACAGAAAAAATAGGCTTGGTTGGTCAGGTGAAAAGATAGAAATTTTTTACAAGGAATAATGATCAATGAGATAAAAATAATATTTTTTTTCTTAATTAGAAGATTGATCAAGAAGTATGGAAGAATGTAGTCAATGGATATAGTTCGGAGGAGTATTACCTACATGACATCTATGTTATCACTTATCAATCTTATAAATTCGTATCCTCAAGAATATTTAAAAAAAATTCCTCAAATAAAATCATATTTTTTTAAATCACTAACTCAATTTAATACCGTAATGTAGCAATCATGAATATCATCTTATCAAATTCACAACCCTTAATCCAACTTGATAAATATCTTTAAAATCTAACTTCACAAAACTTTAAATTCCTCAATTTTATTTTAAATTCAAAATTTATCATTTTCATAATCTCCTCAAAAATTTAAATCCCATAAATTTTCAAATCATACCTCAATTTTATTGATCAAATCAAAATTATTTTCTTTAAAAATAAATATTCGACCTTATCAATAATTCATCGATCGTATAGAAATTTAAACCTCAGAATACCAAAAGCTAAAAATTTCATCTTCAACAGTAACCAAAATATTCAATTTATCAATCAAAAATTCTATCCATCTTTGATTAGAGTCACTTATCAAATCATAATTTCAACTTCATCAAATAGGGCATCTCAAAATTAAACGAATATCACCACCTTAATCATGTAGCCTATGTAACAACCTTAACTACTCATACAATCAATTCAAAATAATTCTATGGGTTACCCACGGTGTACCTAGTCCTAGGCTTAGTCATTTTAAAAAAATCAAATCAACCTAATTGTGAATGAGCATCTTAATCACAGGCTTACAGTAGTACGACTAATATAGGTACTACCACAAGTTCGCATAATTTTACGAAAACGGACCTGCATGGGCCACCAAAAAAACTTGTCACGACCCGCTCCCGTTTTTCGGGATACGAGTACGTGGCCAAGTTCAGCCTACGCCGCAGCATCGGCGGTAGTACGCTGTCTATACTCCAATACAAGTCTTAAATACAAAATAAATCATATTATCTATTTGCTCATTCACAATAATTATTTTAATTACAATTCCAATAATACATTCAAATTTGTATACAGATACAAACCCACTACATGTGACTATTCTAGCTAGAATCTATGGTTGGCCTCCATGATAGATCTAACTCCACCCGAAGGAACCCAAAGCAAGAGAGCAAGTCATGGAGAATAGTTATTAAGAATCTTTCAACTGAAAAATGGTTATCCAGTCAGGATTAGAGCAAGTACAAGTCTAGCCATCATAATACAAATACAATATAAAGCAATATAACACTAAACATGTAAAATAATGATCAATGGAGATATAAACAGTATGAACAAGAAACATGCAATAGGATAAACTAAATGAGAAAGTAGCAAGAATGAAAATGACAGACACTCATGAAAATAATAATGGTGCACGTGTCATGAGAAGTACAACGTTCCGACACATGGACGACTTGGGCGAACGATGAGGTTATAAGGCCCACCCCCGTAGACGGGAGAGTTGCTAACAATATAATCTGGGCTTTGTCCATGTGCCTAATAATTGTACCCCTCTAATATCCATAGCTCACAATCATGAAAACACGGTCACGAGAACGATCATGATATCAATGAGAAAACATGAACAATAGTCAATCACTCAACTCTCGTGTGTGTAACAGTCAAGACACGAAAAATAACATATATAAGTAAAATATGACAATATAAAGTAAATGCATATGAAAGCATCAACAAGTACTTGCCTCGGTTTGATTTGAAGTTGACTGGCATGATATGATCATGTCGGCACAAAAATAGTCTCAGAAGTCAAACTACGCAAGATGACCTCAATTGATGAGACGGGCCTCTAAAAAAACAAAAATAAAATATTTTGGAAAAATGTTGAGAAAAATATATAATGTGTACTTTTTCATCATCGTTTCAAAACTTCAAACGGATCGTGATTCCGGTTCCTGGTTCTCCCGGAATCTCGAAAACACCAAAACGTGTCAAATTTCGGACAACTGACATTCCACGAATTTTCCAAAAAATTAGGTTAAAATTATTTGGAAATAAATTTTATATTCAGAAAATATACCTCGAGACGGTTACAACAAAAAAAATTGGAGGTCAAACGGAGTCCGGAGTTGGAAGTTATGGCCTTTCGAAGTTGGTAAAATATTTTAAAAATGAAGGCTGAATTTATGACGAATTTGGGGTAATTATGACGAAAAAAGAGAGAAATTTTGGAAAAGAATGTATGAGAGATGATTTTATTTTATAGGTTCAATATATATAGATAATAGAAAGTAATTAGTGAATTAGGATATGATTAGAACTCAATCAATAAAGATATGATTAGGATTACCAACTAATTTGGATAGGAATATGATTAGTTCAAATAAGAAATAATCTATCTAATACTAGATATGATTCAAATAGGATTAGAATTTCTAACGGACAAGTCTCTCCATAAATTTAAATCAAATAAATTATTTAAATCCAAATCATATGAATTCAAATCCAAATCTAAATCCAAATCTAAACCAACATAATAACTTTAAGATAAATTTAATGTTTAGCAAAGCAATTTAAATCATATAATAGATAAATCGTTAAATCAAATAATATTTCAAATCTAGATTAGATAATTCTTAATGCCACAATTAGTCACCAAAAGTATTTTAAATAATGTTTGATGTTATCAAATAAGGTAAAATATATTTTATAAATCTAAATCTTATTCAAAATAAGTTACTAAATCTTTTTATTGCACCAAAAATAATCACGATTTTCAAACTTTTTTCGAAACCGATATATATATATATATTTTTTGAAAATCCAAACATAATAATAAATAACTTTATAATTTCAATAATAAAATTTCAAGAACAAATATTTTTTTAAACTAAATAGTACTTTCAAACCGTTAATTACAAACTACATTTTGAAATGAAAAAAATAGTAAATATCTTTTACAAAGTTTCAAAAATAAATTACTTTCAAACACAATAAAATAAAATATATAAAAAAATTGAGAAACAGGGGTTACAGGCCACCCATATGCGGTTCACTTAGAGACCGCACACGACAAAGAGACACATGGCGGTCCTTACGACAGTTAAGACACGTGGCGATCCTCATGACAAGTTGATACACGTGGCTATATTATCCCCTCGGAGTTATGGCTGCTCGCAAATCCTGACAACCAGATTTAGTCACCATTATTACTCAAATCAAATCTAATTTGTTGTGATTAAGCAAATTGGACACGTGGCGGGAGATCCGAGCTTGTCATGACAAATTATGAAGATTCATTGCAATCAGCATTAACTTCTCATACAGATTTGGCGCAATCAAGAATCAATTGTCCAGATGTAATGTAATCAAGATTAATGGCCCAGATGATTGGCAGCTGACTTTTCAAGGTGGGAATCATTGCAAACCCTAATGATCACACCCCACTCTTATAAATAGCAAGGTGCCATTCCCTTACAAAAGGATCCGATCCGATCTAAAAAAATATAGCAAGGTGCCATTCCCTTGCAAAAGAGATCCTCTCCACCCGGCTGGACACACAGAGAGACAAAGGCGTGCACAGAAGTGTCTTCCATCCTGGGAGCATTTCTTCATCGGAACCAAGGCTACGTCTGATAGTCCAAGGAGTAAGGCAGAGCTGCCGTTGCTTTCCCGAGCCTCTATCTTCACCCCCTAGAATCAAAAATAAATGATCGTATTTAGATTGCTGTACCTAGGTTTTCATTCCTAGGCTTTCTTTGTACGAGCGAGTTTGTATTGTGAGTCTAAGTTCAGTCTTCCTATAAAATTGTTCTGTACTTTTACAATCAATGGCAAATAGAAACATGGAGCATAAGGTAATTAATGTGTGACATAATGTAAAGTGTGGACATGTGAGCATGTGAGATATCTGAGCATGTGAATACGTAAGACAAACTGGACATGTGAGCATGTGAGATATCTGAGAATATGAGCATGTAAGATAACTGGACATGTGAGTATGGAAGACAACTGGGACATTTGAGCTTATAAGGTTACTGGGCTATGTAAACATGTAGGTTAACAGGGACATGTGGGTATGTTAGATAACTAGGGCATGAGAGCATGTGAAAACTATATAGAACTACAAATGATAAGATGACTTAGAAACTATTCTGGAACCCAAGTTACAACCCGTAAACCAAACAAGGACCGGGGTTGTAACCCTTCTCCTGAACAGAACTTCGTCTCTAATCAATGTACAACATAGGGATCATGTATAGCGTGTGAGTACTGAATAAGATGACAAATGACAAGATGACTAAGAAACTATTCTGAACCCAAGTTACAACCCGTAAACCAAACAAGGACCGGAGTTGTAACTCTTGCCCTGAACAGAACTTAGTCTCTAATCATTTATCGACAAAATAAAGCATAAGCAATAATGTACTGAAATAAACAATTACGGACACTATCTAGACAAAACTAGACTAGACTGGACTCCATACAACAATCATGACCAAGCAATGAGTACGACTTTGTACATTAGCTAACTAGGGTTATCACAATCCTAATTACTAATGTCACGACCCGTACCCTAGAGTAAGGGAACGAGACGTTGGTATGTCCAGCCTACGCCGCAGTATCGGCGGTAGAATGCTGTCCTAGGTCAAACATCTAACAATATAAAGGTACCTGTACAGTATATACACTCCAAATGGAGGTGACATAGCAAATACAGTCTCAATCACATCTAAGGTAGAGCATAATAAAAGATAGATAAAATATGAAATCCAAAAAGAGATATAGCAGGTAGAAGTCTAAGTGTCTAAGATACACAAATCCAGAAACATCTTAAAGCTCAAATACAGTAATCCATAGAATAAATACATCTCAAGACACCTGAAATTACTATCTAAACAACCTACAATGTATCTCCTCTAGGCTTGCAGGCAACCTCCAAGCTATCTGTAAAATTTATCAACAGGTCCAGTCAGGACAGGAGCGAGTACAATACATCTCAACAAATCATAACAGGTTAGAAATATAAACATGCTAGAGAGTAAGATACAGGAAACTGAAAGAAAGTACAGAATGTAAACAGAGAGAGAACTGTAATAGAAATATCTACTATAAATAGAGAACTAACAGTGGCTAGTGAGTCAGAGTACAATATAGACATGTAAATGGCATAGAAGATTCTGGGAACTATACTATGGAGTGATTCTGGGAACTACACTACTTGGATATTATTTATATGTCTACTTCTACTCCCCCGTACCCCCGATCAATACACAAGGATTCAGCCAGGTTATGTTATGATTCCATGCAAAGGCCCACAAGGGGTGATACATGGTAAGCCCATAAATGGGTGATTCTGGGAATGCCCATAAATGGGTGATTCAAGGAAGACTTTGTGATCGTGATAGTACATGTCACAAGTGATCAATGAACCGTGAAGCATAGTAATACACCATGTAAGTAAAAATCACAGAACATATAGTATACGATACTCCCTGAAGGGATAACATCTCAAGAAGGGATCCATATAGTACTAATCCGTATTACCAACGTGACAGCATCAAGTAAAGTAATCTAAAGCAGGAAAATAATTCTAACAGGATATGAAATGATCAGAGAATGTACTCGCCTCGATTTGGTTGGAGTCGACGTGCATGATACGAACGTGTCGACACGAGGTAGGTAAAATGATATGCTCCACAGAGGGTCCCAGACGACGACACGGGCAGTCCCAATGAGTCCAAAATAGTCCAAATAGCCTAGTTTGGTATATAAAAGTCTAAAATCAGGGTTTGGTACGATAATCAAATCAAGAAATACAAAATGACCTAAATAGTCGCGATTATGAATAAAATATATATAACTAAATATATATATAAGAAATTATGGAAATTATTTGTAAGGTCAATATATATATCACAAGTATGCCATATTCAGATAATAGTTGAAAATTGAAAACTAGTAGTCCAGTAATATATTTTGTACCAAGAAACATTCACATTAAGTAGGTAGAAATACTATAATAATAATTCAGGTCAAAACTTTACTAATACTATTTTAGAAATATAATTATATATTTTTATATAATTTCCAAGTAAGTAATTACATTAATATAATAATATCAATAAAATAATAATGAGACCAATTTATATATTTTACACATAAGTATCTCAATATTTATTTTAATAGCAAAACTAATTAACTATAACTGTTTACAAAAATTTTCCTAAATATAAATTAATCAATAATCAATAATCATTAATAATACTAGTAACAATATTACAAATAATACTTTTAATAATAATAATAATAATAATAATAATAAATAAAATAATAATAATAATAATAATAGTACTACCATCATTATATACTAATATACATTATATTATAACTATATATATTATATATAAACCAATTCACATTATAATATAAACTATATATTATATATAAACCAATTTATAATATAACTATATATTAACATTCTAACAAACTAATCCTAATCCTCAGAGGAAAGTAATGGAGGGGGGGTTTTCCAATGGAGGAGAGCTCACAGCGGGATTCTCGGCGGAGGAGTGCCGGCGAAAGCAGTAGGCGGAGGGACGGGTCTCGTCAAGGGCGGCGGAAGCCGGCGCTGGCCACGGGGACGCACGGAGGGGTTTCGGCGGGGTTTGTCTCATCGGCGGCGCCAGCGGAAGGACGCGGGGCGGCGCCAGGGGCGGTCGGGAGTTGCGTCTGGGCGGCAGACACCGGAGATCGCCATAGCGCCGGAGGGGTTCGGTCAGCGGGGGCTCGCCCGGTGTGGCGACGGAAGGACGCCGGATCTAGGACACGGCGGATGGACTCGCGCGACAGCGACGCTGGACTGGTCCTCTCTCCCTCTCTCTCTGTGATTTGGTGGTGGTGGTGTCTATCGGTGGTGGTGGTGTCTATCGGTGGTGGTGGTGGTGTCTATCGATGGTGGTGGCGTGCTAGGCCGGTTGTGGCTGAGGGGTGGAGGTGGTAGTGGTTGTGAATGATGGTGGCGGTGGTGGTTTGTCCTGATGGCAGGAGTGGGCGGTTGCAGGAGGAGGCCGAGTGATGGTGATGGCAGTGGTGGTGGTGATGGCCGTGTGTTGGCCGGAGGTGGATGTCGGGGTGGCCGGAGCTACTGGGAGGAGTCGGGATGGATTGGGACAGGAAAGGAAATGGGGGTGGCTGCTAGAAAATTCCTAGGGATGTGTGTAGGAATTTTAGGGTTTTGGAAAATGTGTCTATTTATAGGGTAGGAAGAAACCCTAAAGGAAAAATTGTACATGTAATAGAAACATTGGGAAGATAGTGGAAAAAAAACTAACTGCTAACCAATGCTAACTGCTAATAATTAGTACTAAATAATATTAGCTATAATTTAATGAATAAATTACTAGTTAATACTAATTTTAACAAATGGCTAATTATAATTTAGCCAATATTCTAATGACTTAAAATACTAATTTACTCACTAATTATTTATATATTTAACAAACATTTATTTTGTAAATAAAATGTATTTTAAAATTTCGAAATTCAATAAACGTTTCTCCATATAGAATAATATTTAAATCTGATTAATTTTAGGGAATGGACAGAAAAATCCCAATAGGATAAATTTGCTTAAAAAGTTTTTACAAAACCAAGGACCAACAAGGACCGATAGCAATCACGGTCAAAAATTGTTTTCTCAAAATTTAGAATTTGCACATTTTTCGAGATTCAAAAATTAAGAGTTTTAAAAAGTACAAAATTCAAAAATCTATGAAATTGGTTAACGGAGGTTACAAATCTACCCTTCTTAAAGAAATTTCGTCCTCAAAATTTAAAGGTTGACAGGGGATCGAACGATCAAGAGTTTAGTCAGTGCCTTAGGCACGATCAAAGAACGACGGTTTGGAACGATCAAGATAATCAATTCAAAATTACTTAGGCACGACTAATGATATTGACACGTTAGAATGGCACGATAGATTGTAGCACGAACGACATGTATAGGCATGCTTTGGAATAACTCTAGTCATTGAGACACGATTTCAATCACGGTTAGAAGAATCGATGGTGAAATCAAAATTCGAGCATATAATGATCAGTTGTTTAGGCTTGATGAAAATTAGACTCAAAGTCGCACAGGCACGATTGAAAATATGTTGAGTATAATTGGTAGGTCATGGAATACGATCTGAGTTCGATTGTGGTAGAATTTTTGGGAGTGATCTAAGTTTGCTTGGTACGATTTAGGATAGAGTAACGAAAAAAGTTCAAACCTAGTCATGATTAGGAATGAAATCTGAGCACGGTGATTAGAGAATCAAAATTTAGGCACGATAGGAAAATTATCCAGACATAATCAATTCCGACAAGACTAAGATGGTAGATAATTGTGAAGGTCAATCGATCCTTGGTCAAAATGATTTAGGCATGATGAAGAACGAAATTAAAGTCTGAACACGAGCAACCAAAATATTGAAATCCAAGTCATGGTCGAATTTTAAATCGTTTGAGTATAGCCTAGAATCAAAGATGTTGGTGCGAATAAAAGCTGACTAGAATTGATGAGTCATGATCAAGAAGGATAAAAATTTTAGCGATGTTTAATTTAGGGAATAGTTCAAGGATAAAGAAATAGATTTCTTCTACTAGGATAGGAAACCAAAATACACGATTTGTAGAGGAAAGTCGAGGCAATCATCTCACTCTGCTTTATCTACCAAAATTATTCGATCATTATTTTCCAATTATACCTATCTCACAAGCCCATGCATACCACTACAAATCTTGTTCTTCAAAAAAAATCAACCCTTATATTACTGCTACCAAAATCATAATCTTCTGCCATGAAGACTAAATTTTCCCATAACTATTATAAGCTAGACCTTTATCCCACTCGTGGGTTTTTCCATAACTCCTCTCTTTTTTTTGTAGTCCGCTGTCAACTTAGTCATCTTGAAGTTCAAATTTCTCCACCTTGTCCTAAATTGGATCTGATCGAAATCTCTGAATCAAGGTTTCTAATAATTTATCACTGTTCAAAATTATACTCTTGTATTGCCTAAGTCTAGTTCTACACCTGCCATATAAAATTTACTCTCCATTAATCAAATTAACCTTCACTTTTCCTTCAACTTATACCAATAATATTATTCATCCTAAATTTTAGAAATCTCACAAATCTCCAGATTTTTTTTTCTATAACTCAAAATTTTGTGTTCTTTCGGTTCCTAGTCCTTATCTCACCAAGGCTTTGTTCAATTATGTATAATCACTGCATAAAATCGAAATCCTCCTCCCATGTATCTGGATTCCAAAATTTTAATATCCTATCTTTAATTCAAATATGAATTATCTCGAGAATCAGTAACAAAAAAAAATATCAAAGTTCTCAAACCGAATCGACCTCGAAGATCCTTATTAATTCAAAAAAAAATTCAACTTCAATATGGCAGTTCCCACCGATAGTGTATATCCTACATTTGTTTTTACTCAAAATTCTCCCACGCTTTCTCTAAAGTTAATCCATACTCAAATAATTCTTTGCGTGTAATTGTTCCCAAATTGGTACTACCGGCCTCTTGATTGTTTCCAATCCTTATCATATATTTCTCCTACTAATTCTTCCTCAATGTTCAACATATCATATTCCTACCAAGATACCACTTGATAATAATTTTGTCTTTTCTGAGCTAGATGATTACGATACCTTATCGGCCTCTCCCAAGTAGAGAGATACAAGAATTCAAGAGATTTCAAAATGTAGCTAACAGGTTTAGATGGGAGATAGTTTGATGGAAGTAAGTAGTACAAAGTTAACAAAATAATATAATGATGATGTGGATTTGTTCCTGCTTATCTGGTCATAATTTGCCAATTGCATCTTCATCTCACCAGTTCTAATATGAAAATTCAACCTTTATATGCCTATCACCAAGATTTTATAACCTTCAGTCATCTAAACCTTTACCATGATCACCATAAACAAAATTCCAAATTTCTGAAACATTTCCCACGAAGCATACCCCTCTTAATTAGGAATCAACACTTATCCATTTAATCAGATTTTCACCTCGTTCTAAATTAGATCTGAAACCTCTAAATCTAGTTTATGAAATCCTTGAACTTGTTTAAATTAAGTCTCGTATTTATTCAACCCTAATACCACTATGTCATACAAAATTTATTCTTATTTATAATCAACCTTCATATTTTCTTCAACGTTCACCTTCAAATATTATCCTTTTGAATTCTATAATTTTTCCCCAATCATCTAAAATAATTCCTATAACTTAAAATCCTTGTGTTCTCTCTGTCTCTAGTCACCCTCTTACAATATCTAGTTCAATTGCGCATAATTATTGAATACAATTAAATTCTCATTTCCATCTCTAAATTTCTACATAGCCTTGTAAAAGTTTCCTAGAATCAATAACCAAGATTTTCTAAGTTCTTAAAACTAGGTTGACCTCTGATATCCTCATTAGTTTTTTCTTTTTGAAATACATCCATGAATTACTCATAACCAAAATTTTCTGCGATTGTTTCTAAATTGATAACATTTATCACTCGATTCTATTCTAAACTTTTACCACATCTCCCTCTCAAAATTTTCATATTTGACATCCAACATTTTGATTCCTACAACATCGTCATATGATAACCAATTACGTCATTTCCTCAATATTTCTTAGGTAAAGTGATATGGAGATTCAAGGGTTTTAAAGTATAGCTGACAGAATTAGATACGAGACAGAGAATTGATGTAATAGGACAGTTATATAAGACAAAGAATGATGGTAATAAAAAATTGGCATGAAAAGAAATGATAATAGAATCTGTTTTGCTTAACTGTTTAAAAGATGGAACCATTTTGAAACCAGAGCTATAATATCAAATCCAAGATAAGGTCTAGCAAAATCATCGATTCATTGTATTAAGAAGAAATTCATAGTAAGAAGTTACACAAAGGTTTATAAAAACAGCTAAACCTACTCCTAAGTTAAATAATAAGAAACAACATTTTTTTTTGAAGGACTGGAACAAAAGTAGGGAAAACATGTTCAAAAACATTTAAGGTACAATCTGATAATCATATGCGTCTATCTAAAATCATGGTGCTCTAAATCCTCGTCATACTAGTAAGCAAGGCTACGATAATCACAGAGTCCTCGACTAAGGCACATACCTCTAGAATCATGGTATTTAAAATTTTTGTGATGCCGCTAGATTGGCTGCGAAAACCTTAAATTCTTACACCCGAGAAATATATCCAAAGCCAGACTATATGTCCTCACCATGCTGGCTATTGTGACTGTAGAAGACTAGATTCCATAACTTAAATGACCTAGCCCACATAATTTTATCTTGACAAAAATTAAATTAAATCAACAATGGATACCCAAAAATCAAATTTATCAACAAACATCAAGATTCAAAAATGAACAAAAATCCATCAAATCATATAAATACAAACTCGGATGCCACAGCTAACATCAAGATTCAAAATTCAACAATCATCCATCAAAATCAACAAATACAAACTCAAATTCAACAATAATCCATTAAAATAAAATTCAACAACATAAAGTAAAGATAAATCAAATCAAGGAAAGAAGAGTTTTCAAATCGAAGTTAAAATAAGATTCTCAAGGGTCGTCCCAGGAATCTCTCAAGGGATCCTAACTGTGATTGAGTACCTTCAAAATATATCCTAATCCTACTGCAGGCTGTAGTGGTACTCTAGTTCGAATACCACTACACAAACTCGACCTGCATGGGCCACCACTAAAAACGTGTCACGAGCCGCACCCTTGAGTAAGGGCACGAGACGTGGGTACATCCAGCCTACGCCGCAGTGTATACGGTAGAACGCTGTCCTCGGTCAAACATCTAACAATATAAAGGTACCTGTACAATATATACACTCCAAATGGAGGTGACATAGCAAATACAGTCTCAATCACATCTAAGGTAGAGCATAATAAACGATAGATAAAACATAAAATCCAAAAAGAGATATAGCAGGTAGAAGTCTATGTGTATAAGATACACAAATCCAGAAACATCTCAAAGCTCAAATACAGTAATCCATAGAATAAATACATCTCAAGACAACTGAAATAACTATCTAAACAACCTCTAATGTGTCTCCTCTAGGCTAGCAGGCAACCTCCAAGCTATCTGTAAAATTTATCAACAGGTCCAGTCAGGACAAGAGCGAGTACAGTACATCTCAACAAATTATAACAGACTAGAAATATAAACATGCTAGAGAGTAAGATACAGGAAACTGAAAGAAAGTACAGAACGTAAACAGAGAGAGAACTGTAATAGAAATATCTACGATAAATAGAGAACTAACAGTGGCTAGTGAGTCAGAGTACAATATAGACATGTAAATGGCATAGGAGATTCTGGAAACTATACTATGGAGTGATTCTGGGAACTATACTACTTGGATATTATTCACATGTCTACTTCTACCCCCCCTCCCCCCCCCCCCCCCCGTACCTCCAATCAATGCACAAGGATTCAGCCAGGTTATGTTATGATTCTATGTAAAGGCCCACAAGGGGTGATACATGGTAAGCCCATAAATGGGTGATTCTGGGAATGCCCATAAATGAGTGATTCAAGGAAGACTCTGTGATCATGAGAGTATATGTCACAAGTGATCAATGAACCGTAAAGCATAGTGATACACCATGTAAGTGAAATGCAAAGAACATGTAGTATACGATGCTCCCTGAGGGGATAACATCTCAAGAAGGGATCCATATAGTACTAATCCGTGTTACCAACGTGACAGCATCAAGTAAAGTAATCTAAAGCAGGAAAATAATTCTAACATGATATAAAATAATCAGAGAATGTACTCGCCTCGATTTGGTTGGAGTCGACGTCCACGATACGAACGTGTCGACATGAGGTAGGTAAAATGATATGCTCCGCAGAGGGTCCCAGACGACGACACGGGCAGTCCCAATGAGTCCAAAATAGTCCAAATAGCCTAGTTTGGTATATAAAAGTCTAAAATCATGGTTTGGTACGATAATCAAATCAAGAAATACAAAATGACTTAAATAGTCGCGATTATGAATAAAATATATATAACTAAATATATATATAAGAAATTATGGAAATTATTTGTAAGGTCAATATATATATCACAAGTATGCCATATTCAGATAATAGTTAAAAATTGAAAACGAGTACTCCAATAATATATTTTGTACCAAGAAATATTCACATTAAGTAGGTAGAAATACTATAATAATAATTCAGGTCAAAACTTTACTAATACTATTTTAGAAATATAATTATAAATTTTATATAATTTCCAAGTAAGTAATTATGTTAATATAATAATATCAATAAAATAATACTCAGACCAATTTATATACTTTACACATAAGTATCTCAATATTTATTTTAATAGTAAAACTAATTAACTATAACTGTTTACAAAAATTTTCCTAAATATAAATTAATAATTAATCAATATTCATTAATAATACTAGTAACAATATTACAAATAATACTTTTAATAATAATAATAATAATAATAATAATAATAATAATAATAATAATAATAAATAAAATAATAATAATAATAGTACTACCATCATTATATACTAATATACATTATATTATAACTGTATATATTATATATAAACTAATTCACATTATAATATAAACTATATATTAAATTTAAACTAATTTATAATATAACTATATATTAACATTCTAACAGGCTAATCCCAATCCTCAGAGGAAAGTAATGGAGAGGGGGGGTTTTCCAATGGAGGAGAGCTCACAGCGGGATTTTCGGCGGAGGAGTACCGGCGGAGCAGCCGACGGAGCGGCGGGTCTCGCCAAGGGTGGCGGAAGCCGGCGCTGGCCACGGGGACGCGCAGAGGGGCTCCAGCGGGGGTTTGTCTCGTCGGCGGTGCCAGTGGAAGGACGCGGGGCGGCGCCAAGGGCGGTCGGGAGTTGCGTATAGGCGGCGGACAGCGAAGATCGCCATGGCGCTGAAGGGGTTCGGTCAGTGGGGGTTCGCTTGGGGCGGCGACGGGAGGACACCAGATCTAGGGCACGGCGGATGGACTCGCGCAGCGGTGACGCCGGACAGGTCCTCTCTCCCTCTCTCTCTGTGATTTGGTGGTGGTGGTGTCTATCGGTGGTGGTGGTGTCTATCGGTGGTGGTGGTAGTGGTGTCTATCGGTGGTGATGGCGTGCTAGGCCGGTTGTGGCCGAGGGGTGGAGGCGGTGGTGGTTGTGAATGATGGTGGCGGTGGTGGTTTGTCCTGATGGCCGGAGTGGGCGGTTGTAGGAGGAGGCCGGGTGATGGTGATGGCAGTGGTGGTGGTGATGGCCGTGTCTTGGCCGGAGGTAGATGTCGGGGTGGCCGGAGCTGCTGGGAGGAGTCGGGATGGATTGGGACAGGAAAGGAAATGGGGGTGGCTGCTAGAAAATACCTAGGGATGTGTGTAGAAATTTTAGGATTTTGAAAAATGTGTCTATTTATAGGGTAGGAAGAAACCCTAAAGGAAAAATTGTACATGTATTAGAAACATAGGAAAAATAGTGAAAAAAAACTAACTGCTAACCCAATGCTAACTGCTAACTGCTAATAATTAGTACTAAATAATATTAGCTATAATTTAATGAATAAATTACTAGTTAATACTAATTTTAACAAATGGCTAATTAGAATTTAGCCAATATTCTAATGACTTAAAATACTAATTTACTCACTAATTATTTATATATTTAACAAACATTTATTTAGTAAATAAAATATATTTTGAAATTTCAAAATTCAATAAACGTTTCTCCATATAGAATAATATTTAAATCATATTGATTTTAGGGAATGGACAGAAAAATCCCAATAGGATAAATTCGCTTAAAAAGTTTTTACAAAACCAAGGACCAACAAGGACCGATATCAATTACGGTCAAAAATTATTTTCTCAAAATTTAGAATTTGCACATTTTTCGAGATTCAGAAAATTGAGAGTTTTGAAAAATACAAAATTCAAAAATTTATGAAATTGGTTAACGGAGGTTACAACTAACATATGTAAGTTTGAGAAATCAAATCCAGTTACCTGCCCTACAGACTACCCGACTTATCCAGGCCAAACAGAAAAGAAAGTAATGGTGGATACATCGCCTGGGAGACAAATGTATCCTAAGATCTAATAGTAAGTACATCACCCAGGAGATAAATATACCCTAAAATCTAATAGTGGGTACATCGCCCAGGAGACAAATGTATCCTAAAATCTAATAGTGGGTACATCGCCGAGGAAACAAATGTACCCTAAGACATATAAAAGGTGCAACACTCGACGGTGTGTTGGAAGTGTGCTCATCATGACAGATAGCTCCAAATCCATTCAGGTTGGGGCCGAAACAAAGGGCTTGCAGGTAACTGGAAAATTCTCCCCTCCCAATGATCTAGATAATCAAGCTAGTTGTTTAGTCCTTAACATTTTCTTATTGGATTCTGGGTGTGGCATTTCGCAGAATACATTCTAGACATGATATGCAAGATTGGACAATACAAGAAAGTACACTATAACAAGCCACAACAAGAAAATATAATAAGCTGGAAGCTATGAGTGCGCTACGACGAGAAACTATAGAGAAAATAGGGAGTGCGCCATGACAAACCATTATCATGTAAGCATGGAAAGACATGTACAAGAGTGCACCACGATGGGTCACTATCCAGTAAGCAAAGAAGACATGTAACATGAGTGTGCCACAATGGGCAACTATCTAGTAAGCAAAGAAGACATGTAACATGAGTGCGCCATGATGGACCATTATCTAATCAGCAAAGAAGACATGTAACATGGGTATGCCACGATGGGCCATTATCTAGTAAACAAAGAAGACATATACACGATGGGCCATTATCTAGTAAGCAAAGAAGACATGTACACGATGGGCCATTATCTAGTAAGCAAAGAAGACATGTAACATGAGTGCGCCACGATGGACCATTATCTAGTAAGCAAAGAAGACATGTAACATGAGTGCGCCACGATGGACCATTATCTATTAAGCAAAGAAGACATGTAACATGAGTGCGTCACGACGGGCCATTATCTAGTAACACTACCAAAATAATACATATTAGTGACGATATTAGCGACTCTTGAGGAAAACGTCGCTAAATAATATGTAATTAGCGATGTCATAAAGAAATTTCACAAAGACGTCGCTACTTGTGACATTTTGCGACGACTAGCGACACCAGATTTTATTTGTAAAAAAATACCGCTGGACGTCGCTAAACGATGCTATTTAACGACGTCGTTGTGACGTATGCTGAGTCGCCAATATGTTTAAATAGTGGCGATGTTTAGCGACACAATACGAGTCGCCAATTTTATTAAAATTACCATCGTTTAGCGACGTCCTAAGTCAGACGTTGCTAATTATTTAATATACACCAGCAGCTCTTCACCAAAATCAAAAAAATTTACCAAAATTTTCCTTCCTTTCCCCCAACCGCTGCTCCCTTCCTCCCCCGCTGCGGACCCCAACCGCTACTCCCTCTCTCCCCCGCTACTCCCCTCCGGCCACCCATTGTCTTCGACCACGCCCTTCCCTCCGGCCACCCCTCGTCTCCGGCCATACCCATCGGTCGACCCCTCCCCCACTAGCTACTGCTCCCTTCCGGCTACCCCTCGTCTCCGGCCACCCCTCGTCTCCGGCCATACCCTCGTCTTCGGCCACGCCCATCCTTTTCGACCACGCCCCTCCTCTTCGGCCATGCCCCTCATCCTGTAAACCCTAACCCTAATCACACACACACACACACGAACGCAGATATAGCACACAAAAATAGACACGACACACATATATACACACACGAACACGACACATACACACACACAGACATACTAGTCTACCTACAACAGCCCTTATATGAAGAATAGGATCCAAAGTTCTACCCCCAAATTCGATACCCTAAAATTCTCCAAGACTTTCAATTTTGTCTATTACACGTATTAGAACTATTTCGTTTGTGAGTATAAATTTATAAAATTTGTATATATGTTATAAACGTATATGACACGGACACATTGTTAATATATGATACATACACGTTAACATGAGTTGGTATTGACACGGCATTGTTATATGTGTTGATGGACCCTAAATTTATAAAATTTAGTAGTGTATATATATATGAGTATCGAGTGGTAGAGTGGTAGATCATCGAGCGGTAGGTGTGTGTGTATATATTTTATTGAGGGATGAGTGAGCTAGTGAGGTTTAGTAATCTATATAGATAGATAGATATATAAGGGTATAGAAATAGCGACGTTTGAAAGATGCTATTACTTTTGCAAGTCTTTGAACGATGTGCATGTATCTATCTTACAGAAGTATTTAAAAATAGATATGATTTACTACGTACGACATCATTCGTGGATGTACAACCGTCATCCTGATGATATGTACGGTGTACGGGATAAATTTATTGAGGGTGTACAACAGTTCCTGCAGTTTGCCAAGGCATTCCCTCAGTACATGGACGGTACCAAAATTAAGTGTCTGTGTGTGAGATGTCGTAACTTGAAATATCATGCAGAAGTGGAAGTCACATATCGTTTATACACGAAGGATTTTATGTCGAATTACTATCGGTGGACCGCACATGGAGAACTTGTGTCTTTAGCATCAGAGTCGAAGCTTTATGTGGATGTCCACAACCACGCTACTTACGACGATGAGTGGGTGAACATGGTTTTTGATGCGGCGGGGCCAAGTTTCGATCCGGACAATCATGATGCAGCCGAGGAGGCACCGAATGCTGATGCTACAAAGTTTATGGAGTTGCTAGAGAATGCAAAGACTCCATTATATCCTGGTTGTGAGGATCATTCACCGTTGGAAGTGGTTACAAGATTGTTGAGCATCAAGTTCGATTTTAATATGTCGTAAGATTGCTACAACCGACTGATGGAGTTGATTATAGAGATCTTGCCTGTGGGTGCTAAGTTGCCTAAAGACTTCTACCGGTCTAAGAGGATGGTGAGATCGCTCTAGATGAGATACGAGAAAATTGATGCATGTCGCAACGGGTGAATATTGTACTACAAAAATGACAAGGATAAAGATGCCTGCAGATTTTGTGGTGCTGATCGCTACAAGGGCAGTGTTAGAGAAAGGTTTGTCGGTGTAAGGAAGCCTACCGATTCGATGCACTACTTGCCGTTGATGCCACGGTTGCAGCGGTTGTTTATGGTGAAGGAGACTACAGAAAACATGAGTTGGCATAGGCAGAAACAGATCGAAAGAGTGTTGGATCACCCATCTGATAAAGATGCATAGAAGAACTTTGATCGAGAGTATCCAGGTTTTGCTTCTGATCCGCGTAATATCAGATTGGGACTCTGCTCAGAAGGTTTTACCCCATTCGGACTTTCGGGCTTCCAGTATTCGTGTTGGCCTGTGATCGTTACTCTGTACAATCTACCGCCTTGGATGTGCATGAAGACTCCGTATATGTTCCTCACCGTTATTATCCCAGGTCCGAACAATCAGTAGAGGAACATCGACGTGTATTTACAGCCATTGATTGATGAATTGAATCAGCTTTGGGAAGTAGGTTCCAATACGTACGATGTTTCTAGAAAGCAGAATTTCCAGATAAGGGCAACACTTATGTGGACCATCAATGACTTTTCGGCCTATAGAATGTTATCTGGATGGAGCACGCATGGTCGTCTTTTATGTCCGTATTGCATGGACCGTACTAAAGCTTTCCGTTTAAAACACGGGGGCAAATCGTGCTTCTTTGATTGTCATCGACAATTCCTGCCGAAGGATCATCCGTACCGGAGGAACAGGAATGCTTCTCATGCCGGTGTTGTGGAGAAGGCTAATCCACCGCCAAGGTAGCCCGGATACACGATATGGGAAGAGATAAAAGATTTACCAAGAACTATTGAAGAGCCTGCTAAGGGCTACAAGTGTGACGGATTTGATCGCACTCATAACTGGACGAAGAGGAGTATATTCTGGAATCTGCCATATTGGAGCACCAATCTGATTAGACATAATCTTGATGTCATGCATATCAAGAAGAATGTGTTTGACAACATAATTAATACTCTAATGGACATAAAGGGGAAGACGAAAGACAATCTAAAGGCTAGATTGGACTTGGAAGAAATATGTAGACGTCCTGTATTGCATTTGATAGAGGAGGGGAATGAAAAGTTGAAGCAGCCTAAGATAATTTTTTTATTGGAGAAGGAGGATAAAATGAGACTTTGAAGGTGGGTTCAAAGCCTAAAATTTCTAGATGGATACGTTTTGAACTTGAGAAGATGCATCGACCTCAAGGAGAACAAACTGACGGGTATGAAGAGCCATGATTGTCACATATTCATGGAGAGGTTAATTCCGATCGTATTTCAGAAATTCTTACCCCAGGTTGTTTAGGATCCATTGACCGAGCTTAACATATTCTTCAGAGATATTTGTTCTACTAAGTTGCTCATCGATCATCTACAAAAGCACGAAAACGATTTTGCGGTAGTACTGTGCAAGCTCGAAAAGGTATTTCCTCCTGGATTCTTTGACTTCATGGAGCATTTGCCAATTCATCTTTTCTATGAGGCACGTATTGGTGGGCCCGTCGGTTATCGGTAGATGTACCCGTTCGAGCGGCATTTGAACCACCTAAAGAGAAAGATGAAAAATAAGGATCAGGTCGAGGGTTCTATTTGTGAAACCTATGTTGTCGAGGAGATCACAAACTTCTGCTCGACGTATTTCAAACCTCATGTTGCTACAAAAAGAACGAGAGCTCCGAGCAATAATGACGGATATCAAGAATCTAATAATAGAATATTGAAAGTATTCAATGTATCTGGAAAGCCTTCAGGAAAAATAAAGAAGAGATATTTGAATGACGAAGAGCTAAGGGCTGCTTAGTTATATATATTACTCAACTACAACAAGATTGAAGTGGAGAAGCTAGAGGGGTAAGTAATTAATGATGAGTTTACGTCATCTCAATGTAAAAGTATAAGCTAATATTATAGTACTAATCGGCGGTTGCTTCGTTGTTTTTCAGCATATATAATGTTGAGTTGAGGTCGGTTAGACCCTACATAACAGACCAAGCATTAGAACAAGAAATGAGACATCATTTTCCTTTCTGGTTGAGCGCATATGTAAGCAGCTCGGTAATTACTGATCTCTTCTGATGCAACTGTGCAATAAATAACTTACTATCGCTTCTTTGGTATTCAGGTCAATCGTTTAATTTTACCCGAGATTGAATCAATTACAACCCTTGCCAAGGGACCAATTATTGCCATTAAAATATGGCCAAGTTACTATATGAATGGTTTTAGGTTCAAGTCGACAAATGCTCCGATCAGAGACAGCTTCCTGGATCTTGATGCCACGAAAAACAGTTGTTTGTGTATCAAATCTTCGAACTACAAAGACGTCGATCCAGGCAATGATTTCTTTGGCGTCTTGTGAGAGATTGTGGAGTTGACATATAATTATAGCAAAGAACCTGCTAATATCGTGTTGTTCAAGTGTGAATGGTTCGATCCGATAGAAAATCAAGGTTGGAAAATTGACAAGAATGGTCTTGTGGATATAAACTACAAGCATAGTTATCAAGGCTACGAACAATTTGTCCTATCAACTCAGGCTCAGCTTGTGTACTTCACAGCTTATCTGAGACGGAGAACAACGAGGTTTGATTGGTGGGCAGTATGCAAGACTAAAGTTAGATATACCTTTGACGTTGACGAAAAATCTTATCAGAAGGACGAGCTACCTCTTATAACAAATATTTTTAATGTGGACTCCACGGAAGTTACTCATTACACGACTAATAATGTAGAAGAGGTAGAATTATTCGAAGAGGAAGGCGAAGTCGATGAAGGCAAAGATGAAAGTGAAGATGAAGAGGAAGAAGAAGAGGAAGATGAGGTCTAGGAAGACGAACAAGATGAATATTCTGAAGATGATTGAGAAAGATGTACTTTTATTTTCTTACTATGTAGACTTGGTTATCTGGATAATCTGGACTTTGATATTTTTGTAGAATTTACTATCTGAACTTAAGATGTTTCTTGTAGAATGTACTATCTGGATTTAGTGGTTTCTTATAGAATGTACTTTCATATTTCTGACTGTAGAATATACTTAGTTATCATCTAGTCTATGTTATTTATTGTATCATCATATGTTGTTATCAGGTATAACAGGACGACGCAGATCGTTCGGCCGGTCCCGACATGGAGGACGGGGTTCACTTTCGGTACTTTCTACTGGTACTGGCTCTGGATCCTCGTCACCGAGTACTCCAGTGTATCGATCAGTACCTCCGCCTGCCATGACGTTACATGGCATATCTCCTGGGATAAGTAGTTCCAAGCCTGACACTGCTCCCTCCTCTAGTGTTCCTCCTACTGACATTGCTCCCTCGTCTAGCATTCCTCCTGCAGATATGACGATGGAGACAGATGAACATATGGAGGAGGCTGAGCCGATGCCGGACCAGTATCAGGCAGATGATCCGTGCGCACCTCCGGAGGAGACGAGGACGGAGATCTGGGCCGACGGTACAAAGTAAGTGTTTTGGTTTATCATATATATCATTTATTTTATTATTCATAATAAATTCATTTTTTTGAATGTAATTACATTTGTATATATATCATCCTCCGTCGGTACAGAGATGCCTGGGCCATTTTCTGAGGTACAATTATGGTGGCCCTTGGATAAACTACTCTGATGCACCGGAGGATAGAAAGAACTTCTCGTTTGCGCAGTTCAAGGTAAAAGTATATATGGTTCTAAAATTAATCATCTTATTTATGTATATTATATAACTGATTACATTATTTCTTCTAGCAAACATATTTCTATCCACCGCACCGGGCCGAGTTGATCGAGGGGATGTTTCATACCATCGCCGCGAAGCTGATTCGTGATGCTATTAATGACCAGAAGGATCGTGAACGCCACAGAAAGCTGATCCAAGGTTGGATCACCCCTGATCAATGGACTGCGATGAAGGCTAGGTTCGACGTGCCTCGACACATGGAAAGGTCTGAGAAGGCCAAGGCGGCTAGGCAGAAGGCATCCAAGTGGTGGGGTGGGTTGATCCCGATGACGGAACATTTCCGTCGTTTGGTATGTTTTTTATTTCAGAAATATTATTTTAATATAAGTTCAATTAATTTCATAAATAGTACTAAATAATAGATTGTTAACAGGTAAGGAAGGGTGGTGACGCCAACATGGTGACCGTCTTCCTAGCCACCCATCGGAAGGACGGGAAGCTTATTGACGAGAGGGCCGAGCAAACCTATGTAAGTATTACAATACCATTTATTAATTTTAAAACTTCGTGTTAATTTTAATATAACTTAGTAAATATGCATGCAAATAAATATTCATGTAGTTAGTAATAATAAGTACATTAGACATTAAAAATTATAGAGTATCCATACTTTCTAGGTACTATCTTAGGCTTCAGAAGCGGGCAGCTGCTAGTGCACCTACTGCAGGAGAGGCAGGAACTTCCTCACAGCCCGTTCAAGCTCCATCGACGGACGAGCTATGGGTGCCATCACTGGTAGTCTCCATAGGGGTACGTACTACGGTACGGGATCCTATGTTGCCCTAGTTGCGACACAGTCCTCTAGGGCCTCCGCTGCTAGTGTACATGGTCTACAACCCTCATAGGAGTCTGCCAGAGTCTAGGAGATGGTTGCGTCTATCCGTAACGAGATGTTGCAACGGATCCAGGAGCAGCAGCATACGGACGATGCTACGCTCCTAGCATGATTGGATGTGCTAGACCGCAGCATCATGGAGCCCAGGGATATAACTGAGAGGATAGAGCATGGCGTCACTGATCTTAGAGCATCGAATACTGCGTAGCGTAACGGAGCTGCAGGCATCACAGTTGTCCATGGACGAGAGGCTGACGTTGATACAGGATTCGATGGTTGTTAGCAGTACGAGGCTGTTATCAACCATGGATTCATACAAAAAGCGACTAGCAGCGTTAGAGCAGATACGTCCTCCGGGTTCTCCTTCATCATCACCGACGTGACAGCCTCATTCATCGTCATCGACTCTACCTACATCGGTATCGATTTCTTGGGAGGAGTATAAGCTGTTCTTATCCTTTAGGTGCGACGGTGCCCCTTCTGCTCCAGATCTACAGTAGTCCTAGTTAGGACTGTTTATTGCTTGTAGAGTGTTTGTTTGTGTGTTGACCCATGATATTGGGTTTGTGTAGACTTATCTCCATGTTTGATTGGTTGTGTAGACTATCTCCGGTGGATATTTATGTGTATACATTAGACTTGGCTGTGTAGTCATTGGATATTGGTTGTGTAATGTACTATTAATTTTTATCATATTTTATTTTATTATTTGTTTCAACTGTATGTCCCATTACCGGTGTTGAGTGTTCCACCGAAGGGGTCGACGAACCCAGGAAATTCAACGGAGGATTGCTCCAGGTCTGTTCATCTTAAATGTTCATTATTAAACTACAGGTATACTACACAAGCAGAATATGTCATTATGTTTCCTTTTTTTGTACATTTTAGCGACGTTTAGCGACGCAGATTGGCGACTACATAGAAGTCGCTAAACGTCGCAAGACGACGTAAAACGACACCAAAATCTGCAAAAATTTACTTACAGAATGCAGTCGATAAACGTCGGTAATAGTAATAGTTATGTCGCTAAATCTACCGATGTTTATCGACTAAAGTTACGTCGTTAAACCTACCGACGTCTATCGACTGTACATACGTCGCTTAATCAGCCGACGTTTATCGACTACATATAGGTCGCTAAATTGCTGACGTAGAGTCTGTCAACATCGACAGATTAAGCGATGTATTAACATCGCTATAAAACGTCGCAACAGCAACGTTTTGTGACGTTTCCCTTGACAACGACTTCTATAAACGTGACAAGCGTAAAAATGTCACAAAAAACATCGCTGAGAAGTTTTAGCGACGTTTTTCTTCGTTTAGCTACCTTTTTTGGTGTCGCTAATATGTGAAATTTTGGTAGTGTAAGCAAAGAAGACATGTTGTCATGTTCAAGTTAAGTTCAATATTAATAAGTTATCAAATCGGGTCGTCGCAAGTTAGGTCAAATATAGAAAACATGCAAGAAAGATCAAAATTGTGATTGAAATTATCAGTTGTATATAAACTCCAATTAAGGTAAAACAAGAAGATTCGTGAAGCCAAGACAAAGATCTACAACTTTCATGTTTTGATTTTTTTAAGATTCTAGCTACAAAACAGCTTAAACATGCAAAACCAACCAAAAATAGCAATTCCGGTGCATGGACAATTTTGGGTAAATCTAGCACATGGGAATTCCTGCACATCCGCGTATTAAAATTACTGCACATCCGTGCGTGGGAAATTCCTGCACATCCACACATGGAAAATTTCTACACTTTCGCGCATGGAAAATTTTTGCACATCCGTGCATGGGAAAACTCACGTTGTGTCTTCAGTACATGCGCGTAGGGAACCTACGCGCATGACACGCTCGGAGTCGAAGGATGCATTGCCCGGACTTCACGGAGCATGGCCTCCTGGGCATATGGGGGTTTCGGTGCATGGGAATTCTAGCGCATCGGGGTCGTCGTCCCCAAACAATAAGTTCAGCCATGGGTGTTCCAAAAACTTGCCATGGCCATAACTTCCTTACCCGAACTCGAAATCAAGCGAAATAAAGGCCAAAACTGCATGAAATCAAATTCTCTACAACATGGAACCACTAGTTTTTGGAAATACGAAGTTTTTAGAGATCAAAACCAAGAAAAAACAATAAGAAGCTTAAAACTTCGATCCACAAAAACATAACTATCAAAACCGAAAACTCCAAGTTCTAAAGATGCTTAAAATCATGAAAGGAAGAGAATAGAACAAACAAAAATAACATTGTTCATGATTCGGCAAGATGTACATGCCTTAGTTTGGAGGAGAAAATGAAGAGGAAGAAGATGAAAGGAAATGAAATAATGGAGGAGAGAGAGAGAAGTTGGTTTCTATACAAAACTCTTCTCATCTAAAACCAACCCAAACTAAGCCATGCCAAGTTGAACCAAACCAAATTAAACCAAGTAAAGATTAAACCAAGTCAACGCTAAGAAAGACAAATCAAAACACGGATCACCTGACAAATGTCAGAATTTTGTACACGTATACTGAAAATACGTATAACAAAAAATGGGAGTGACAGGCATGCCTTCGGTATACACTGGTATACTGGCGATATGCCGATCAAGAAAAAAATCTATAAGTTTGAAAAAATTTAGAGCGTTCCAAAAACCAAAAAAAAATATGAAATATAATACAAAATATGTATCCGTATAAAAATACCGATACTGTGCGACGAGTCTCACAACTCTCCCATCCTTAGAAAAATTTCATCCTTAAAATTTTCTAAAGCTAGTCAAGCATGATAACCAAAACAAAAGCTCAAGAAAATACAACAATCTCAATAAAACAAAGCATGGCATATAAATGAAGGCAACAGTAATATAAATAAATGCATAAGCAATAACACAACCACAATCAAGAAGGTCGGGAGGCATATGAATAAATATATCTTCTAAGTCAGTTAAGTAGGGACCCGCCTTTGCTGGCCTACGCTGACTCCCAAAATAGATGGGGGTCAAGTCTCAAAGTAAGTCGGTACCATTGACTTAGTCTAAGATATGACTCTACCTAGGACGTATCTTCGTAGTCGAGACATGTGATAGATATCATGTATCTCAAGATAAGAAGACAAAAGAGTAGGACGAGAAACTATCATTCACTCACCGAATAAGTCAAGCCGACCGTTGTACTCCTGTATAGGCAGAATACAAGGCTGTCGACAAGAACCCAAGATATACTGCCACTACCTGGCCTGCTACTGAAAGACAAATCAAAAGGGCATGACTGAAAGAAGACTATAAAGATGGTACCTGAGACTCCCTAGGTACTACCCTCATGCCGATACTAGAGCTGCCCCTGAGACTGTGCATACAACTGTGCTCTATGCTGTCTGACCCTCTGAGCTCGCGATGGCGGAGGATACTGTGCTAATGGCTTAACATCTAGTATTGGCCCAAACTGCTCACCTATTGCTGGGGGTGATGACTGATTCGACGGAAAGGACTGAGGTGGTACATCTGGTGTAGCTGGTCATCCTCGAGAGATCGAATAAGGGCAAGTGCTAACTGAATGGTCCTCTGCTCCACAGCGGAAGCATCGCCTATTGGCCGCCCGACAAACTGATCTGAAATGCCCTATCTTGCCACAATAGCTACATGCTTCTTATTCTGCTTGATACTATTGTTGGTCTCTCTGCCTCTGAGGCTGGGCCTGCATATACTGTTGAGACCTCTCCTGCAGGAATGCATAGAACTATGTCGATGAAGGCCTCTGAGCCCGCTTCTGCTGAACTGGTATTGGTAACCTAAACTGTGGAACTGTAGGCTGAAAGGATAAAGATCCAGCTGAACACCTCTTAGAACAAATCCCTATCACGTGGTCTGGTGATCCGCATGACAAACATAGAAAGTTATTCCTTCGACACGTAAGATGTGTGTGCCCTTTCCTTCCACAGAAGGAATATACGACTGGCAACTCCTGGTGCTTGTATGGATGTTGGTATGCTGGTACCGGTAAGGGATGTCGAGGTAGAAGGCCTGACACGGGTGCATGGTACCTCTTACGACCCTCAGTTCTGGTTGCAGTCCTCCTGGCTATATGCTCGTGCTCTCGTACTGCCTCTACGGTAGGTCAGGCTCGATATGCTGACTGACTAGATGATTGGTACTGCCTGGCTCTAATCTGTACTCCTTCTGGCTGCAAGTCCTCAGCTTGAAATACCTCTGGCATTTCTTGCCTACTACGATCTATCAACTTCTGGATACTCTATTGGAGAATGAGATCTCGTTGTTGCTGTGACTCCATCATATCCTTTATGATCCGTAGGAATGTATGTACATCGGAATGATCTGATACTACCTCTGCATGGACCGTTGACTGTACTGGTGATACAGGATGTCCTGACTCTGGCGATGCCTCGTCTGGATAATAAACTATCACAGGTACTGGTTGATGAGACTCCGATTGAACTAGAAATTCTGACTGCACGGGCATCGCTGGCTGATCGATATGGAAAGACATTACCACCTACGGGTCGACCCTCGACCCTGCTCCTGAATGCTGAAACTGATCCTCCATAACTGGCCTAACAGTAGATTGCTGACCTGCCATCGACAAAACCTAAATAAGATGATCGAAAGGATTAAGAATAGTACCCCCGAAAGTTAAAGGACACAAGGGTTAAATCGAGGAAACAGAAAAGATCAACGATCAAGGCAGATATCAGGTCAAAGGATCAAAGGTAGAGAATAATACGAAGGATAAAGAAAAATTATGACTGAGATAACTAAATCAGTGACCCCCACATATCTGATAAATCAGACCAGCATGGGCCACCACTAAAACCTATGTCACGCCCCAGAACCAGAATACTGGCATATAGGGACGGACTAGGCCAGCTACGCAATGCCAAAGTACTTCAGTACTCTGACATAACGTATAAGCTGTCAAGGCATGGGGGTTACTACTACAAGCCAATAGTCAATCCTAGGTCGAACGATCGTAGGTATCTCAATCATAGACAAATATGCAAAGTACAAGAAGTATGATCATCAGACATAAAATAGTAAAGCGTTCCAAACTATATATACATGGATGATCATGAAGCTAGTAATATAAAATGAAGAACTAGCAAGAGTAATAGTCATACATGATAAGCTCTAGCTATAGTCTAGAATACGTACATCATATTTAGGCCCGTAGGCTAAATGTCAAGATCCAAAACACGAGCTAAACACGTGCTCGGAGGCTAAACGCCACAAAAGAATAATGTACATAAAAAATAAAAGAATAAAATAAGAAACTCACTATGGTACTCTAGTGCTCCGGATGGTCACCGTCGAGTAAATGATACGGAAGATCATCTCGGTTTCTCAATCAGATCTGGCCAAACAAAACCAGTGGGATTAGAACCCCAATAACAAGTACCACAAAGGAAGCCAAACTTATGAACTAAAACCAGCAATAACTAACATAGCAACGGATAGAGTCAGAACTAAGTAAATGTTGATCGAGACTCATGCACTACCAATGCACTTATCCCAAGAATAGAAAGACAATAAATAAAGCAATAGGAAGCATAAGGTAATTAATGTGTGACATAATATAAAGTGTGTGCATGTAAAGTGAATAGAAGCATATGAATATGTAAGAGAAACTGGACATGTGAGCATATGAGATATCTGAACATGTGAGCATGTAAGATAACTGGACATATGAGCATGGGAGACAACTGGGACATTTAAGCATGTAAGGTAACCAGGCTATATAAACATGTATGGTAACTGGGACATGTGGGTATTTTAGATAACTAGGGCATAAGAGCATGTGAGAACTATATAGAACGACAAATGATAAGATGACATAGAAACTATTCCGAAACCCAAGTTACAACCCATAAACCAAACAAGAACCAGGGTTATAACCCTTCTTCTGAACAGAACTTCGTCTCTAATCAATGTACAGCATAGGGTTCATGTATATCGTGTGAGTACTGAATAGGACGACAAATGACAAGATGACAAAGAAACTATTTCGGAATCCAAGTTACAACCCGTAAACCAAATAAGGACCGTGGTTGTAACTCTTCCCCTGAACAAAACTTAGTCTCTAATCATTTATCGACAAAGTAAAGCATAAACAATAATGTACTGAAATAAACAATTACGGACACTGCCTAGACAAAACTAGACTAGACTGGACTCCATACAACAATCATGGCCAAACAATGAGTATGGCTTTATACATTAGCTAACTAGGGTTATCATAATCTTAATTACTAACATATGCAAGTTTGAGAAATCCAATCCAGTTACCTGCCCTGTAGACTACCCGACTTAACCAGGCTAAAAGGAAAAGAAAGTAATGGCGGATACCTCGCCCGGGAGACAAATGTATCCTAAGATCTAATAGTGGATACATCGCCCAGGAGACAAATGTACCTAAAAATCTAAAAGTGGGTACATCGCCCAGGAAACAAATGTATCCTAAAGCATATAAAAGGTGCAACACTCGACGGTGCACTAGAAGTGTGCTCATCATGACAAATAGCTCCAAATCCATTCAGGTTGGGGTCGGGACAAAGGGCTTACAGGTAACTGGGAAATTTTTTCCTCCAATGATCTAGATAATCAAGCTAGTTGTTTAGTCCTTAACATTTTCTTATTGGATTCTGGGTGTGGCATTCCGCATAATCCATCCTAGATATGATATGCAAGACTGGACAATACAAGAAAGTGCACTATAACAAGCCACAATAAGAAAATATAATATGTTGGAAGTTAGGAGTGCGCTACGACGAGCCACTATAAAGAAAATAGGGAGTGCACCATGACAAGCCACTATCATGTAAGCAAGAAAAGACATATACAAGAGTGTATCACGACGGGTCACTATCTAGTAAGCAAAGAAGATATGTAACATGAGTGCGTCACATGGGTTAGTATCTTGTAAGCAAAGAAGACATGTAACATGAGTGCGCCATGACGGGCCATTATCTAGTAATTAAAGAACATGTAACATGAGTGCGCCACGACGGACCATTATCTAGTAAGCAAAGAAGACATGTAATATAAGCACGCCACGACGGGCCATTATCTAGTAAGCAAAGAAGACATGTAATATGAGTGCGCCACGAAGGTCTATTATCTAGTAAGCAAAGAAGACATGTAACATAAGTGCACCACGACAGACCATTATCTAGTAAGAAAAGAAGACATGTAACATGAGTGTGCCACGACGGGCCACTATTTAGTAAGCAAAGAAGACATATTGTCATGTTCAAGTTAAGTTTAATATTAATAAGTTATCAAATCGGGTCGTCGCAAGTTAGGTCAAATATAGAAAACATGCAAGGAAGATCAAAACTGTAATTGAAATTATCAGTTGCATATAAACTCCAATTAAGGTAAAATAAGAAGATTCGTGAAGCCAAGACAAAGATCTACAACTTTCATGTTTTGAGTTTTTCAAGATTCTAGCTACAAAACAGCTTAAACATGTAAAAACAACCAAAAACAGCAATTCCGGCACATGGACAATTCTGGGCAAATCTGGCGCATGGGAATTCCTGTACATCCACGCACGAGAATTCCTGCACATTCGTACGTAGAAAATTTTTGTACATCCGTACATGGGAAATTCCTGCACATCCATGCATAAAAAATTCCTGCACATCCGTGCATAGGAAAATTCACGTTACGTCTTTAGTACATGCGCGTAGGGAACCTAAGCGCATGACATGCTCAGAGTCAAAGGATGCATTGTCGGGACTTCACGACGCATGCCCTCTCGGCACATAGCCTCTCGGGCGTATGGGGGTTTCGGCGCGTAGGAATTCCGACACATGGGGGTCGTCGTCCCCAAACAGCAAGTTCAGCCATGGGAGTACCAAAAACTTGTCATGGCCATTACTTCCTCATTCGAACTCGAAATCAAGCGAAATAAAGGCTAAAACTGTATGAAATCAAATTCTCTACAACATGGAAACACTAGTTTTTTGATATACCAAGTTTTTAGAGATCAAAACAAAAAAAATAAAAAGCTTAGAACTTAGATCTATAAAAATATAACCATCAAAACAAAAAACTCCAAGTTCTAAAGATGCTTAGAATCATAAAAGAAAGAGAATAGAACAAACAAAAATAACATTGTTCAAGGTTTGGCAAGATGTACTTGCCTTAGTTTGGAGGATAAAATGAAAAGGAAGAGGATGAAAGGAATTGAAATAATGGAGGAGAGAGAGAGAAGTTGGTTTTTATACAAAACTTTTCTCATCTAAAACCAACCCAAACCAAGCCATGCCAAGTTGAACCAAACCAAATTAAACCAAGTAAAGATTAAACCAAGTCAAGGCTAAGAAAGACAAGTCAAAACACGGGTCACCTGACAAAGGTCAGAATTCCGTACACGTATACTAAAAATACGTATAACAGAAAATGGGAGTGACAGGCATGCCACCGGTATACACTAGTATACTGGCAGTATGTCTGTCAAAGAGAAAATCTACAGGTTTGAAAATTTTTAAAGCTTTTCGAAAACTAAGAAAATATGAAATACAGTACAAAATACGTATCCGTATATAAATAACGATACTGTGAGACGACTCTCACATGGCCACCAATACGTATAAGCCGAACAGTAGGGTTAACTACTAATAGTATTTTGCATGACTTAGCGGTTAATAGAGATTATACGGGTTATGGATACAACATGGTAGGCATGGGGCAGGGAGGACATATCCTTACCATATGGGCTACTATACACTTTATCTTTCATAACCGATGAGCTCCGCCGGAGACACGGGTAAGATTACCCATGATTACTGATGGCAACTGACGTTCTTTGAAACGTTATGCTATTACTTAGTGGGCCTCTGGTGCCCCAAGGGGGGACCATTCTGATCCCATTTTAGCCAGAGAGTCCATGCGTAGGAGGTTTGTTCTTAAAACTGCATTCACTTAGAATGGTTAGGCTACCTTATCCGTTAGGTATGAGTACTTTTGGTTTGGGTACTTATATCTGACCGTGGCTTGGAACAGTAACTTGTCGCGGACTAGTTTGCCACTTCTTGTCCTTGTTTGGTTGTAGGTATGGCTCACTACTTCGATGAGAAGGTATTGAACCTTGTTGGGGTTCGGATACTATATTGGATGTATGGCATGGAAAGATACATCATCACAGATTAGTGTGCCATCTCATGTCCTTGTTTGGTTGGAGGGATGGTACGCTAATTCAAAGGTGGGTATTGGACCATGTTATAATCCGACTGACTTATTATTGAGCAGTATTTATTTGGTTTATATGGCATGATATTATGTATCATGTTACGTCCCTTTGAGGACCTGGTGATCTCTCCAGGTGTGTGTTCTTGTCTTTCGCAGGTATTCTAGCCGAGGTCGTGATCTTCTCTATTCATTCAGAGATGACGTGTCTTGGATCTTTCTTTGCTACTCTCGACAAATCATTTCATTTTTTATGTATTAATTTTCTTTTAACTAGTTGGTAGTGGATTCATCTCTGTCCAACATCTTGTACAATGATAATTCAAAGTTGATTTATGACATATCTTTTATTCTTTCATTTGTGGATGAGATTAGATTAGCCTTAGTTTACTGCATCTTACGTATATCTATTATACGGCTGGCATATCTACATTCCTAATCCTACGTATTTTGGGACTGGGGCGTTACATATTTTGTGGTGGCCCATGCAGGTCGAGATAAATTGTTTGGTTACTTTATCGTACCAAACAAGCCCGCGTATAGGATTAGAATATAGGATCTCATCCATATGCTTGACCTTTATTCCATTTTGAACTCTTGCTTGATTCCTTGATTCGCATCGCATCTTATTCCTTTCTATCGTAAATCTTATCCTTCCTTCGTACTTGATAGGGGTTAGAAAAATGACTTGTAGGCCTTATTGGTTCACTTATACTATTAGTTGAATTCTTATAAGTTGGGTAGAATGCCTCACAACCTAGTATTCCCTTCGTGCGTATGACCCATTGTAGAGGATGCTACTTGGATTACCTAGACTATAAATCCTTAGAGGACCATACCTCATTTTATCGACCAAAGCCTTAGACAAGAAAATAGCAGGACAATTGCATAGACACGAACCCCGAAAAAGACTTAGATTCTTAAGGAACTTGAATTATTTATAATTTCTTTATCATTATCTCGCATACTCATATTTTACCATCTTGACCAATACTGCTAGTATAGTCTAGTTTTGCAAGTTTACTCTTTTATCGAGCTTGTTTCAAGACATATGTTATTGGGCGCGTCCGCTAACATATTGTCTAATCAGAACCGACATATGATGGTCTGATCAACCTAGTGCACTTGGTTCGCTCTTCGTATTATTGTCCTACGTGGATTGAGATATAGCTAAACTTGTCCTTTAGGATCTCATCTGCAACAGTCTTAACAAACTCCCTTTTTGAACTATTCAATCGCCCTTGAAACCATATTTACAATTCGATCCCAATTCCCTTGAACTCTTATTATTTTTCGTCACCTATTCCGAAAAACAAACGCTAGTCGACACGAAGTATTCTTCTATGGCCATGAAGGCTATATATACACAATCGATTCCATCTATTCGAAATCGGAGGACTATCTTCCAACTTGACTCATATCTACCATATCACATTATCTACTACGTTGAGTAGTATTATTTTATAATCAAGAGTCGAGGTACAATATCATGACTTTGAATGTTTCTAACCTCATTAAACCTAAAACCGTGTCTTAGCTCTATAGAGTATAGATTATAAGCCCTCTAAAATTTTAGGATACTAGTATTACCGATTGAGTAGGATAAGTTGGTTTCCAATATGACGATAAATTAGTGCCTCATGAACACCCACTTTTTATTTAGATCATTTGGTGTCCTTGACCGTGACATTACTATTCGGAGCACGAGACCAGCTATTGCCTTCCAATAAATTTTATATACAAGACCTAGATGAGCCCACCTTCAAGTAGACATATCATGTCCCACTAAACACGTCCCCTTGTACTATATTTTCATGATGTGACTTTCAGGTCAAAAAGGCTATCTATAACCCTTACCGTAATACCGATGTACTTTTCGACCTCAATTAGAGATCCAACCTCGATTCAAATCCTTCAACCCAACATACGGTTGGGACCCACTCGAAGTCCAATACACATATGCTACTAGTGTGCCACTCAATAGAGGCCCCTTGTGCTACTTAAACACAAAAGTCACGGAAGGCACATCTTAAGGCTTACAGGACCTTCTTAACCAACCCGACTGGCAATTAGCCCAACCACTTGAGTTAAAACCTATTCTATGTTGCCTTAACCTAATAGGAATGGTTCAGATAGATTTTGGGATCTTGTCCAGCCAATGTAGATTAAAATTCGAGACTTAAATTGATGAAGATTGGTTCCAACCGAACTTATAAATCATTAGTTTATAACGTCTATTTCTATCCGTATCATTTTGACACCTCTACATGACCTTGATATTTGAAGCACATCACTAACCATTTTCTTCCAACAAACTCCACCCTCATGAACTAGACAAGCCACTCTACATATATGACATACCTGTCCCACGCAAACACTCCATCCTATGCTCCATTTCTACACCACATGTATAACACAATTTCCTCGTAGCGAACCATGGACGTCCATTTTCGTCCCAATTGATCTGTACCATAAGATTTTGTCCTATTCCCTCAAACAACTGGATACCCATGACCCATGCAAGACTAAGAATATCCTATCTTGTAGAATAAGTTAACAGTTTGGATTACTTCTATAACTACCACCTCTATAGTTTCGAGAACCGATCTATGATTTAATGTACATACTCTCTCTTTGTATTCAACCTCATTATATTTTATTATTTCTATTATTAATTTTTGTTTTAATTTTGAGAATAAAATTTTTATAAGTTCGGTAGGATGTAAATCCCTTGAATTTTTGGCTAATTATTTTTTCTTTTCTTGTTCTTTTATCTTTACTTCTAGGTTATATTCTTTATATATATAATATTGACCTTAGAATTTTGCTTTATATGTCCAATATAAATTATTTTTACTGAGTTTGTATACATATATAGTAATTACATATCTTAATATATAAAGAACTTTTTAGAGTAACTAGATATAAATCTTAAAATATTCTCCTTACAAAATATTTGGTCGTATATTTAGTGTATATCTTTTTATATGATAATTTAGATCTATATTTTATAAACGATTGCATGTGATAAAATAATTATGTATGTTTGGATTGAAATCTATATAGATAACTTTAGCATGTACAAATTAATATAGAAAAGTATTTTAGAAAATTTTTGTTAACTATTTTATATTTTATTAGCCATAAGATGAAATAAATATGTATATATTAGTATTTTTAATGGGTGTATATGGTATGTATAAGTGCATATATATACATATCTTGGTAAGTATACTGTTATAAAATGTATTAAGATTTTACAAATAATCCTTATATTATTTTTATGTTTTTAAAATTTATTTGAGATTTTTGAAAATTATTATTAAGATTTTGTTAAGATTTTACTTAGTATAAATATATATATATATATATATATATATATATATATATATATATATATATATATATATATATATCAAAAAGTAGAAAAAAAAATAACAAATGATTTCACACGAGATTACCCAATCTCGCGAGATGAAGAACCCCTTAAACTATTGACCCCCAAATAAACCCAAAAACCGACTGTATCAAAGAAACCATTGCCACCTATTTATACAAATGAAGGGAACACCAAGTTTTTCTACAAAAACCCTAAACCTCGACCAACTACCACCATCCTCCACCCAAGGCGTACCACCAAGACGGCATGTGCCACCACAAGACGTGCAGGAAGCCACCAGCGCCGCCCATATGGCCGACAGCAAACAGGGGTCCCCTGTTTTGAGGAATTCCAGGTACCCCTGTCACAACCCAATTTCTTCTCTAATACTAGATAGTTTTTAGTTTTGTAAAGTCCTAGGGAAACCCAATATGACCCTCTCGAAGGTCCCCCAACTATTTTTGGGTTAGCCTATCCATTGATCCCAGAAATCGATGTAAAAATTCCAAAAAATTGCTAGGATTCAAAACAGAGAATTAATCCAACCACCCATGTTGGGAGTCACATCCTGATCAATCCTTTAGAAAACATTTAAAACTTTTTGAACAGTAAATTGGACCACATATAGAACTTCAAATCCCTTCTTCTACTTTAATTTTTTATTCATCGTATGTAAAGATTTTCGAACCCGAAGTTAAAAAAACAGTTTTTGAAAATAGATTATTTTGGAAAAATTAATCGATATGTCGTGCGTCCCGTCAAACCGGGAAACGTGGTCGTAAACCGAAAGCATTGAAAGGTACGTGTTGACTTCACAAACGTGTGGGCTTTGACGAAATTCAAACTGGTTGTGTGTGTGCGACGAATTTGATGTGTATCCGTCAAAATTTACCGTATTAATACTTTCTATCATTTTTGTGGTATGAATGGACACGTTTCTAATTGTTGTCAGATTAGAAAACTAGTTGATATGAACTTGTGCAAATGGATTCCCAAAGCTAACAAATATGGATCCAAGTATTGGATACCAAAGTCTTCACCTAATATTTCAGGTGGAGCTATTTATGCTGAACCATAGAACCATGGAACATGTTGGTGGTTGCATAACTACAAAGGTCATCTTCCATGCAACTGCACCAACATAATTGTGGTTACTAGAACCACTTCGGTAACATACTTCCTAAATAATTTTTAATATCTAGCATGTTAGATTTCTTGCTCTTAGCTCTCATTGATATCTTTTAATTGTTTGAATAAATGTGAGATATAATCCTAGCATGACTAACTGTTTAGCTTAAATGATTAGTTCATACTATATAGTATTTTATTTTCTATCAGCGTGACACATTTGTCTACGTATGCTCCTTACTTTTAATCTTTATTCTTGAAGCATGCAAACCACTATAGTCCATAGGAGCTTAATTTTTTTTGGTTAATATGTTTTTGACTTTTCATCTTTAATATTTTTTAATGGCCACTTCTTACCGATTTGTCTTTAAAATTTCGTATTTCTTTTGATCGGTATTTTGTAAGTATATGTTTAGCACAAGTCTCCTATTTACTTGAAAAGTATATACATATACTTTTATGTTAACCTTGTGCTTGCATAATATATTCACTATTGATTCTCATATTTTATTTTGATTAACCTCTTATGAATCAATTGTATCTTTGTCTGATAAAGCATATTTATGCATGTTTTTGATCTTGTGATATTTTTTTAAGGCTCATTAAGGATACATGAATAATTCATTATCATTTATATATTGCTCATATGTTTCTTATATTAATATATATTTTTGTATAAACATATTTATGGGGATATATGAGTTAAGTTCAAGTTCTATATTATTTTAAAAAAATAGTTTCAAACTTGTGCTTATCTCATACTCTAGCTATTGATTACTTTGAACAAATTTATGGTCTTTTCTTTATGAGCTTCTTCCTCAAAGCCTCTTTTAAATAATATTTTTTTTGGCTTTTTGGTTGACATTTCGGATACATAACTCTTATTTAAATAATTTTTAAATCTTGATATTGATAAACCATTCTTTGGGTATTTAGGATTCTGGATTTAGATATTGTTCGATGATACTACATATATTCCTTTAAATCTAAGTTCTTAAAAATAGAGATTATTTTGGGTACAAGCCGAAAGGGTCCTTCTGTCATACAGGTGTAAATAGCCTAAAGTGATACTGTGTACTAGTCTTCTGACTACTACTAGCTGGGAACCGGTCCTTACAGCTTACCCGAAGTGATCAATACTTTATAGACTTAAGATTTATTAAGGTCTACTTGCAACTAGTATCTACTTCTGGATCCATGGTACTGAACCCAGTCCCCTAGGTTCCAGAATATATCAGCGTATCTAGGTCCTACATTTTAATTTACAAATGTTTTATAATTTATTGTTACCAAATGATTTTGTAGCGCATGTGAATAAATGTAATTGATACATCTTATACTGTATGCTACATTGTTCTAATAGTTTTTTTAAAAGTTTATAGAATTTAATTAATTTTATATTGCATAAATTCTTCTTAAATCCTTGATTTTTGGGTACAAGCCTACAAAGGGTCTGTCTGTCATCACAGCTACGGCTAAAGTGAAGCAGTACTTAAGTGTTCCCCGGTGAACCTCCGTTAGCTGGGACAGTACCCGTACAGTTAACCCAAGATTGATCAACGCTTTATAAACTAAATATTTATTAAGATCTAGTTGCAATTTTTTTATCTAATGGATTTTTTATAATATTATTTAATTTTACAAAAAGTAACATACATTGATCTTCATAGGTTAATGTTTGTCATCTTTTGATATATTTATTTTTCTGTCACACTATTCGATATTCAGACTTAATGATCTTGTGACTACTCATTGAATAATATGGTCTTGTGATTTCCTCTTTAGCTTGTGTAATATTCATGATAGTCATTTTATTAAGCTTTATTATTCTCTTCTTATTCAAGTTACTAACTGCCTATTGCAGTAATTTTTTGTAGCGAAGAAGTCAGGCATATTGAATTTCTCTCTCTCAAAGCGTTTCTTCTTTTTAACCCTACGGTTATCTAATGGTGTCATGGACACCGTGCAACGGCTTTAAAAGGGAAGAAATGAACTTTAATAAGAAGACCTAATATTTTTGAATTAGTTTCCTACTTCTGGAAATATATCTCTAATTTTTTTAAAATTTTGTTAATACTATTATTTTTGGATATAACCATGTAAAGGTGGAGGAGTTAATTGTGTTAAATAAATTATCCCCTTGACATGCCATATATATCTAGAATGCATTTTTCTTTGGACATTTATCTAGTTATGTTTATTTGTTCAAAACAGACAATTTATGATTTATGGATTCTTTTATTAAAAATTGTTTCCGTGATATAGAAATTTGAATCATCAGCTTTTAGTCTGAGGACTAAATGGCGCATTCGAACATTTTTTAGACAGTTTTTCATAATAAATTCTGCATTTCAAAAGTCTTTATGATTTCTCTATGATATTTTGAGTCTGTCCGTTACTCGACTGCTATTATTAAGACAGTTTTCAAAAATTCTTTACTGTCATAAAATCATCTTTTTGTTATTTGAATAAGTATTTTTTATTGGAGACATATTTTGTTTGTTCATCTTTAAGCATTTATTTATTGGATATTTCTTTTTGCCTAAAGATGATATTTGTTTTAAGTTTGAAAATTTATATGCATTTGATCAAAGGAAAAAAAGATGCATATCTTGGATATTCCTTAGATCTTATGATTATTTATTTTATCTATTATTGCATACAAATTACTTCGGAACTAGATACGCATATTTTAAGTGAGAGTAAATTAATTGTTTCAATTCTTTTATACCCTTAATATATGGTATACCTAGTTCATCATGGACACATATTCTTTTATTTTTTTGTTCATGATCTTTGATTTTAGTAAGTTTATGAGAGAATATATGATTATTTATTTATTTTTAAATTCTATCATTTTTTTAGTTTCTAAAATTTATCTTGCCAAATATATTTAATCATGCTTATTTGATTATTCCTTGAGTTTATATTGATTTGGCTTTTCTTATTGAGGTTTATCTCAAAGTTCATGATTATCAATATTTAAACAGATCATACTTTGCGGGGGAGCATTCAAGTCGACTGAATTTCTCCTTCTCAATGATGTTGTCTTCATTGCCTTCATGTTTATCTAATGGATATCATGCTATGGTAATTGAATTCAAATGCATGAACTTTGGTATAGATTGTGTATAGATTCTAGTATATTTATTTGATTTTTTTTTCGATGATTATACTCTTTATTGATGTGATTCACTCATTTGTATGGACAAATTATGAATCATTTTTTTTGTGATCATTGTTAAAAGTCTCGTTATATTTTTTTTATTCTTTTTATACTAGATCTACGTATTTCTAAAAGTCTCATTGACTTCTACTATATTGATATCTACTGTTTATTAAAATCATTTATTGGTCTATTTCAAAACTACAGTTATATTTATTCATCATATTGAGTTTTTGAATGTCATGTTGGATTTCTAGTTGGTAAACTACTTGTTGTTTTATTTCAATTTTTTAAAAAAGTTTAACCAACTATTTTGTGTTCTAACAAATTTTTTTTTATACTTTAGTTATGCAATTTTCTAAACTTGTCGTTACACTGTTCTCCTAATCCTTGATCATGATTGTTTTTGCCTTCCACATTTACTTATGCTTGAGTTCGTTTTATCTCTTATTACAGGGGAGCTTATTTTTTTTATCATGTCAACGGGGGAGAAATAAGTTTAAGTTAGCACACAATATTCTAGTATTATGTGTTTATTAGTGATACTTGCATCTATTGTATATATCTTAAACTTAACCGATTTGCCATAATCAAAAAGGGGGAGATTGTTAGCCCAATGATTATATCATATTTTTGAATATGGCTAAACAATTATGTTTAACATAATGACATCACTAATATTCATATAATCACTATCATGTTGCTACTTAAACTTAGCATTACCGGCCTAATATACTACATCTTATTTGCTATTATATACTGCTTTGTTTGTCTAACATGTACTTGCAGACACGCAATAAGCATGATCAAACATGACATATGCAATAGAGAATTAATGATAGGCCAATGACGGTGTTATACAAGGAGATTTCTTTGAACCATCCAATGACCTATCCGGGGCCTCGTATCGGGGGTTCCGCTGACAGGGGTCGAGGGGGCAGCGTCTCCTGTAGGGGTTCGGAGGCAAAGCCCCCAAAAGGTATTCAGACTTCCAGATCTGTTAATCTATTGACGACTGTCGTCAAAAAAAGGCGTCATCAAAGGGCTCTTGGTTTTCCTATTTTATCAATGTAATTTTCATATTTATTAAGTCTAAAAATATGATGTACACTGCATCATACTGGCAAATAGGCTACCCAAGAAATGTTTTCAAAATACCATTTTGTTTTAAAAACAAACCCACTTACAAAAGCCCAAACTACTTCCTAAACTGCCTGACTTTTCAAAAATCCCAAAAATGAATTTACAAAAACCCTAACAGATCTCTAATAGAATTCGGCCCGAGTTCGGCCCGAATTTGGCCCGAGTTCGGTTAGTGCCCATTGGATTTTGAACTTGGTCTTCCCGCTGTCACGGATGCAAAGGCTATCTGCCGAGATTTTCTCAAAGAGTTCTGTCCGAATTCTGCCCGAATTCTGCCAGAATTTTGTCTTTGGAAAAGCTATAAATATAGAAGTATTTCAATCATTTCAACTCACTCATTCACTTTTTCATATCTTCTCTCTAAGCTTAATTGTCTTCCAAAGTGTTCTAAGCTTTTCATTTTCAAATCCCAAGCGAGTTACAATCCTCTAGTCGATTTTCCAGTGCGGTACGGTCTAGAAGTTTCAGAGTGAATGTAATCAGTTGCTTGATTAAAGAAAGACACTTCACTATTGAAGTTGTTTGAGTACTTCGGATCAAAGATCGCGTTGTAGAAGTTGCAAGAACTTCAAATGAAATCTTGCGTTGTTTTTCCATAGTGGATTCAACTGGAAGCTGGAGTTCTTCCGACTGGACTAGTCATCATAAGAGGAAAACTAGTATACATCCTTGTGTTTGCATTTCTCTCTGCTCTCTACTTTTTATTTACATATATGTGATATATATTCTGTGATCTTGCTACTAAAAATTTTTAATAGCAAATTTTCGTTGTCTACTCTATTCACCCCCCTCTAGAGTACAGTGCTTTACATCTCGTTCCTACTATTGGTATCTACAAACACCTTATTGATTAATAGTAGCAAAAATGAGCAGATAACTTGAAGTCATAATAAGACATATAGAAATATGTTCTCTTTATTAATAATCGAATGAAGTACGAGACTTGTACCAGAATACAAAACTTACAACGCAACTCACATTTCTCATTTAAGCCAACTCTTGAAACACATGCCATCTAGGCTTACATTTGATACTTGACACATTGAGTTACAACTAGATATTCTGACTTAGCTTACAACTCACTTATACAACAGATATACAATGATCCATACATTATGCCCTTTTTAAAAAGAAGGCATCATCTTTCACAAGGTGAGCTTCTACATGCCCAATAAATCTTAGATGCCTCAGGACCGATGAAGCTAGTCTTTTTGTACATAACTTCCCAAGCACGAGCACCTGAAAATGATGCCCACAACGTGGTCTATATATTATCGTGTATTGGCAAGTAGAACCAGCCTACTCGCTTAAACCAACACTAACTAGTAATGTGAGCAAACATTTATTAACATGATCTCTTTTATTTGGGTCTAGCATCAGTTTACAGTTCATGTGCAGTATCATAGTGAAGCATGTAAGCACGTTATTGCACTGTTCATGTAAAGGCAACATTGTAGCATATTGGTGTGAACATGTTCATCAGTTAAGATTTAAACAACCTATACGAAAATATGTTACTTTTGATTGGTTCTTACCGATAGCCGACTTCCTCATACCCACATAAAATACAGGATATTTGATATACTTACTCTGCTTGCATAAGAAATTCATTAGCATGCATCCTTACAACATGATCATTGGTGTTATTTCATCATTTAGGACTTTGCCATATAGGACTTCAAATGATATGCGATACGTTATACAGAGTAAGTAGCTAGCCTCAATGAATGTCCTGATACCTCATGCCACCAAAGCACGCTTACGTTTTCCCTTGGGTCAGATCGGTCCCAGTTCTCCAGGCATACCATCCGAGGAATAAAACTCAAACCATGTGCATAAGTTGTCCATAACCATACGAATGCATGTCCGACTAGATCGTGAACATAATCATATGGTAAAATCATAAAAGTAAGTAAGGGCAACAGTTCGTCATCTCATCCTATCCAAGTTGTCATGCCCCTGTACCGAAATACGGAGACGGACTAGGCCAGCTATCCCGTATGAGATACGAAGACGTCATATGACAATTACGGCTGTCATGAGACTAGGGGTGAATGCTACAATGAAGTCTCTTATGGTCTTACAGAGCATCTATGTCTCAATTAACCAAAGCAAGAACCAGTAAATAATGATCATATAAGACAAAGCTGTAAGGCATTACCGACGCTTCATGCTCCTGGTGTGCACCATGGTTTGCGTAGACGGCTGGATCCTCAGGCTGTGCTACGAAATCTAGCCAAACAAAGCCAGCGGGGACAGGCCCCAAATAGCAAGTACCATAAGGGAGCACAAATGAATGAGATAAAACCCAAAAATACATAATAAGGCCGAAACATAATCATAGGTATATATCCCACCATCGAGGCAATATGATATCACGACACCAAACAAGGACAAGAGATGTCGTATCGCGATGTGATAAAATTATATCCTATGTTCATGATCAGGTTATAGACTTATGTTTCACAACTTTGGTTCATACCATGTCGTAGCATAATGGCCCAAACCCAACAACCAAATAAGGACATAGGTTAGACCACGTACCATGACAGTTTATGTTCCTCGGCTACTAACAGAAGGAACATATCACAAGCGAGTCAGTTTACGGGCGGCCACTCAATCCTACGGCTTTCTATAGTTTGTCTGGGTTATCCCAGTAATGCTTATATATATGAATCCTCAGGTTGTGCCATATCCAAGCAAGGCTAGCTGAACCAGTTAATAATACTGATGCGCTAAATGCACCGGTCCCTCGAAAGACCACTACGCTAAGACAATCAGTAACGGTTTCGGCTCTCGTATAGAAAGAACTGGCTCGGCATACACTAATCAGATACAGCACTCCACTAATGTGGATGAATATACAGTATCCATGGTGGCCAACCCTGCACTCCCGAACATTATCCGACAATGGCTGGTAACACACGATCTCAAGATTCCATTTCTTCCCAGTGCTTCTACTAATTCGAGTTCCTTAAATTCACCCTATATTGGTCTTGGAATCACATGCTGTAGTCAGATGATCATCCCCATATATGTCGTACCCCAGTACATATACCCTAAGTATGAATCCTCATCGGCTCGTAGAGTTCCAAACGTAGATTCATCCTTAGTGTAATACATCGAGCAAACAATGTCATACCACATAACGTTACTGACCATTTACCATGACTGTGCTGGAATTAGGAATGTACTGTCATATAACAGGCAAGAATCATGTATCACGAAGAGTCGCACCTCCGTGCACTCATATAATAGCACCTCAATGCACACTTAAGTTGTACCTCAGTACACACTTAGAATAGTACCAGTACGTGTTCTGGTAATCAAGTCAGAAACATGGTCAAACAATCAATAATAGTCTTCCTACGCATAAAAATATGGTCTCTACGCAGTTCTGCACAAAACTGGAGCTTCTACACAATTCTGGGCACAAAAGAGGGTCTCTAGACAACTTTTATGCACAAACAGGAGCCTCGGTACAATTTTGTACACAAACAAGGGTCCCCACATAATTCTGCACACAAATAGGAGTCTCTGCGTAATTCTGCACACAAACAAGGGTCCCTGTGCGAAAATACGCCCAAGAAGAGACCTTGTGCAAAAATATTCACATGGGAGGACCTTCGTGTAAAAATATGCGCAGGAAATGAGTCTGTTACAAAATATGCGCAGGGAGGCCAGGTCCTTTGCGTAAAATACGCGCACGAATGAGTATGCTGCAAAATATGTGCAGAGAGGGTCCTTTGCGTAAAAATATGCGCAGGAAAAGTATTTGACGCAAAATATGCGCATGAGGGTCCCTTGCGCAAAAATATGCGCAGGATGTTGTTATTCTTCCTAAAGACATCAAAGACCTGAAAAATTATTTTGGCCCTAAAATCTTCAATACAAGTCGAAATCTAACGATTCAAAGGTCAAAATTGCATAGAATAAAATTTCCTATAACATGTGACAATTATTTTTCAGAAATACTAAGATTTAGTGGGTCAAAACCTCGAAAAACTCTAAAAGCCTATAATAGAAACTTAGATCTACTCTCAACCGTTCATCAAAACCAAAAATACCAAGAACTAAAGTTGTAGAGAATCTAAAGATACATAATATAGGCTAAAATTATACAAAGAAATCATATGAATAAAAATGAGCAATGTGGTCTCTCTATTTGTGCCAGATGTACTTGCCTAGGGTGGGTGGGGAAAAAAATAAGAGAATGAGGAGAGAAAGAGAGAAGAAGAGAATATATAGGGATGGGGGTTGGTGGCTCCACTAAATCCTAACCCTAGTTCAATGTCTAACCCAAGTCAAGTGTAATGTCATGCCACATGGTCATAAGCAATTAAAATTAAATAAATAATCATGTACATGAATAATGTCAAAAAATATGTATACCAAAAATGGGGAGTGACACAAGTCGTATTCAACTACTAATGATTCCCATCATTCACATACTTGGTAATCTCAACGATCCCGAGCCTAAGCATTTCACATCACATCAGTTGATCACATGGTACATTTATTAAAAGAAATTCAGTTCTCATAGGGACATATATTATTTTATTACTTATAGGAAACATGCAACATTTCATATCTTTGTAACATTTACATAAAGTGTTCATGATTCAAGTGTCAAATTCCTTTTAGGAACATTAACATGAGCAGGAAAATCAATTCATTTCTAGTGTGATTCACAGTAGCAGTTCAATATTCATGTTTTATTCATCTCAACGTTATTCAACATAAGCATCTCTACTATTTCATTAACTAAAGCATGAGACATTTAGTGACAAAATATAACAACAAAATAATTTATTTTATTATGCACGAAGGTGTAGAGAAGAAAGGACAGTTCCACTCACTTGCACAAAAGAGTCTTCCTCTTTTGATCACATATATGCTCTACGGGCCCTCCAGAGATGATTTGACACAAGCACGATATTTCCACTTGACATAGCCACACCAGTGAGCTATGTTCCATCACTCATACTATCTGGCCGACTTAGAGAGTCCGCATCATTCTCAATTATTTTGATTTCCAACATAAGTCACGGTCCAACATTCTGATCAAATCCAATAGGCCAACCAAATGCCTCTACGCGAAGCAGGGCATTACATAATATACTACTCGAAAAATGTTTCGTCATCGAAACTTAAGGGAACAACTCATTCTACTAATTCACTTAGTCACAATAAGTTCCTCATTCAGCTTCTTCTCAAAATTCTCGGGCAGCACTCTCGACAAGTTACAATTCCTGATCCAACTGTACTGATTTATGTATCAATGATTCAATCCATCTTTTTATTCCAAAATACTTGCAAATTCTTATTGATTCACCCAAATTCTCTCTGCAGTTCTATCTTGGTCGCAGCGTACCACTTCATTTGGATTCATACACATAATTTAGGCGTTTCCAAAATAAATGTAATTTAGCCAATGTTCGTGTTAGTACGATTCGATAAACTACAGGTGTAATTTTCTTTCCCAAATTTGACTTGTACATTAAATATCAAATATCGGTCTAGGCATTCTCAAAGTCTGTAAGCATTCTTTCAATTGACTTATTGCTTCATTCATTTGCCACAATTGCTATCTTCTAAACCACCAATGTTTAACATCAGGACTACTAAGACAAGGTACTTATCTAAGCACAATATCATCAGAACCAAGGATCTAACTTAAAACCAACCATACTAAAAGTTCACAAAAAATCAAGATGCAATTTTATTCCTTCAATCTCAATACCAATCCTTCCATCCTTTTTAGTACTCCAACTTATTATCGCAATGTTTCAATCCGTTTATCTGTCATTCAATCAAATTATGAATGTAACCAGTTGTTACTTGATTTTGATTCACATCGAGCATCATGAATGATCTCATAAAATTTTTAATTGTTAAATAACTTCCCGAATCTACCAACATCTTCCATCGAGGCAATTCATCATTTCTAAAAGATTCAATCTGGGGATCACTCATTATCAGCTACTTGAGCCAATAGCACAATTTTATGCAACATTCCTTCCAACACAACAACCATCCTGCAATGTCTTAATTTAATTCTTTTTTCTGATAATGAAATCATCCATTAAACATCTGGGCAATGATCCATCTTTTCAATACGATACACAGTATTCTATGTTAATCCAGCTAACCGACTTTAGATACCAAACCGTCAATTCAGTCACAAACGGTTAATTCCATCTTAAAGAACAATTCACTTCTCGGTACATACAATTCAAGTCTCATCCCATAATTCAATTGTCAAACATATCTGAGGCTCACATTGTAGCATATACTTCTTTAGGTCATACTTATCACCATCTCTCGTTCAATACCAAAAAAGGGTCATCCTATGTGTCACCAATGGTCATCCTATTATTCGGTCAAGTCTTTAATGCAAGCTATACCGAAAGCTAAACCTAATCATTTAGGCGACTCCTATAGAATTGATGGCTAATAGGGACCATACTAACTGCTTATTCTTAGGGCCAAACAATCAACCGACACTTCCAAATAATTCTATCCAAACCTATGGGTCTAAACTCATTCCGAATAACTAATCGCCATTGTCGGCTATCCTATAATTGATTATGCAGCCCACGGTATCTAAGATCAAATTTATCTACCCATGGTCATCCTCAAAGAATTAACTCCCACAAAGGCTCATTCTAGATTTATCCAAAAATCGAATAAGATTGATCCAGCAACATTACCGTCTAAATCCAATTCCGAGATATAATTTTCCAGCAATCCTATTTCAATTCCAATTCCTTTGTATCTCCATTGATACATATGCCAAGGTTCCCTATTCAAGGGTCATCAATTTCCACCATTACATTTTCCTTTAATTTTATCAATCGATTCTTTGCTTTTGTTATATCCATATTCATTCTGATAGAGTCCCAACAAAATCATCGAATCACATAATTAACCGTTAACTTATTTGTATCACATCAATAAAGCATTTCATATTCAATATCTCAAATTTAGCAATTGCCACATTTACCATTCAATGACCATATAATCGTGTTATTGATCTACAAATATCAATAGTCATACTGTCTTACTCTATATGATAAAATCATGTCACTAATTCATAACCTAGTAATCTATGTCCCAACTGATAGTCATCCATACTGTCACATTATCTACCAACGTTATCTAATATATTTTGTGATTCTCAATCCCATTCGTTTCCCAGCCATCAAAATCTCATACGGACGTCTATAAAAATTCATACCAAGCGTCAAGTAATCTGTTACGACCCGCACCCACTGTGAGGGTACGAGAACGTAACAACGCCCAGCCTACGCCGCAGTGTCGGCGGTAGAACGTTGTCCTAGGTTAGAACATCTAACAATATAAGGTACCTGAACAGTATATATACTCCGAATGGAGGTGACATAACAGAACAGTCTCAATCACATCTAAGTTAGAGTACGATAAAAAGATAGATAGACATGGAACGAAATGAATCCACAGAGATACAATCAGATAGAAGTCTAAGATAACAACTCAAGAACATCCAGCTCAAAACAAGTCTCTAAATATATAGAACATCTCAGAACAACAACTAAAAGTCGAAATAAACAATGCCGAAAGAAATAAGATAAAGCCTAGCTAACTAGCCTAGACTATGGGAGTAGCATCATGTACTGCAGCTGGGTCCTTGTCACGCCCCAGAACCAGAATACTGGAGAGCGGGGGCAGACATAGCCAGCTACGTATATTGAAATGGATTCCATCTCGCTATACGGTCACGGCTGTCTAGATACATGAGGGTTTACTACAAGCCAACAGTCTCCTATGGTCATGAACAAGCCTAGTGTCTCAATCACAAGCAAGTAAGTAAATGTTGCAAGATGTATGATCATTAAATATACAATAGTAAGGCGTTCCAAACATTACATATTCAGCTGATCATGAAGCTAGTCGTTACAAAATGTCAGGACTAGCAAGAGTTTAGTCATACATGATCAACCCTAGGATCTGTCAATCATGTTACAGCCCGTAAGCAGACAGTAAGTAAGTGCAATCGAGCTAAACAGGTGCTCGTCGGCTAAATGCCTCAAAAGAATATTTTTACAATAGAGTGGGAGAGCCAAAAATAATCCATTCGTTGCCAGGATTTCTTCTAGTGTTTACCATCTGGCTGGAAGGTCGGTAGATCCTCTGGAGCTGCTCAATAATCTGGCCATACAAAACCAGCTGGATCAGACCCCAGAAAGAGCAAGTGCCACAAAGGAGGCTTCACTTAAGAACTAAAACCAGCAATCAGCCCAATATGCAAATAAAAGTAAGAACTGGAAATAAAGAAAATACATCAGGATGATATACGACGAGATAACCATGGAACCATTCAGATAACCAGGTTACAACCCGTAAACCAAACAAGGACCGGGGTTGTAACCCTTCGTCTGAACAGAACTTGGAATTCTCACCATTTATCGGTAAAATAAATACAGGCACTCTGGTCATGCAGCAATCTGAAACAGGATCAGGGCAAGACTAGACTGGTCAGACTCCATCCAATCACTTCACGGCCAAACAAGAATTACGGCTTGATACTTTAACTAACTAGGGTTGTCACAAGCCTAATTACTAACAAAATGCAGTGAGATTGTTCCACAGCCACAAGCCCTGCAGACCATCCAGGTTCCCCGGGTTAAAAGATTAGAGTTGAATTCAGGTGGGTACATCGTCCAGGAAACGAATGTACCCTTAGGTAGCTTGAAGGGTGCAACACATGACAGTGTGCTGGAAATGTGCCCTACTCGACGGCAGGCTACAGATCCCAAGGCGTGCCCAGGTAACGGGATTGCCTGTAGCTGGGAAATCTCTTCATGACTAATGTATTAATCTAGTTATTAGCCCTTAGTTTATTTCAATAGGTACTCCTGACCGTGGTACTCAGGAGTCCCCTCCTAGACATGATGGAAGACAAGACTGGATTATTTATACAAGCACAATTGCCCATGGTGTCCAGGTTATTATACAGGTCATGTCATGTCAGGTAGCCGTACAAGGTATAACATGTCAGGTTATCAGGTCAAGTGTACTTATCAGGTGTGCGCCACGACGGGCCACTATCAGGTCATGTCAGGTTACTCATGTCAGGAGTGCACCACTACGGGTCACTATCAGGTCATGCTCAATTGTCAATTCTAAACATATCAAGTAAATTCGTAATTATCAAGTTCAGGACAAAAGGCGTAAAATATCTAATAAAATATCAATATACAGGGCTATAAAAGAGCCAAGCTTAAGGAAAATAAAACCAAATCTGACACGCTGACATGAGACCAAGTCAGCCAAAGGCCATACGCTCAGGTCAAACTATGCTCAGGCCAGCGTACACCTTGCTCGCTTAAGCTAGCGTACCAAGGCACGCGTACGCTCAAGCTACAGGTCAGCGTACGCTCAAGCTAGCGTACCAAAGGGTCCATACACTTCCAATGGGAAGCGTACGCAAGGGTCAGCGTACACAATGGCACGCTCAAGCTAGCGTACCAAAAGATACACTGCCAACAGACAGCGTATCAAGGCTAGCGTACGCTCGCTAAAGAGCAGCGTACCAAGGCTAGCGTACGCTCGCTAAAGAGCAGCGTACCAAGGCTAGCGTACGCTCGCTAAAGAGCAGCGTACTAAGGCTAGCGTACGCTCGCTAAAGAGCAGCGTACAGCTCATTGGCGTAAGCTTAAAAGCTAGCTCACTGTTCACTGTTTTCTCCAAATGGCAAGAATAGCAAGAACTCTAAAGTTGAATCTAAGCTTCAACAGTCCATATCTTGGTCAAAACAAGTCTGAATCCAACTTTCCAAAGGTCAAAATTGGGTAGAATGAATTTCTCTACAACATGGAACCATCAAAAACTTGAAAACAAGGAAGTTTGATAGATCAAAACCACCAAAATCTAAAAATAGCAAGACTCTAGATCTACAAGAATTAAAGTCTCAAAATGGAAAATGACAAGTTCTAATGTGGTTTAGAATCATGAGAAGAAGCTAATGAAACCATCAAAAGGAGTTCTCTTGTGGAAGCAAGTTGTACTTGCCTATGGTGTTCTTGGTTGGTGGAGAAGAGTAATAGTGGGGGAAGGAGAAGTAAATGAGAATTATGGAAGAGAGAGAAGGTTGGTGGGGATAATAAAGAGGGGGGTTGTGGTGGAAATGAAGGAGAAGCATAGGCTAAGGTGTTCCACCCTTGGCCCATGATGAACCAAGCATTGAGCCGGCCGAACCAAGCCAACCCAAACCAAGCCGAGAGCTAAACAAGGAATCAGGCAATATAGAATAAAATACGTATACGTATCCCAAAATACGTAATACGAACACAGGCATTACAGTCCTCCCGAGGAACCAGGTCACAGGTGTTGTCTAAACCTGCTCCGAAATAGGTGGTGCATAGGGCCTCATCCTCATCCTCTGTAATATTTTCAATAGGTCCAGTCAGGACAAGAACGAGCACAATACATCTCACGCAGTTCATATCAAGTTAGGAAAAATAAAGCATACAATAGAGTAAGATATATGAAACGCTGAAAAGAGAATATATGAAGTAAAGGAGATAACTGTAAGGAAATATCTACTATAAATAGAGAACTAACAGTGACTAGTGAGTCAGAGTAAAATATAAACATGTGAATGGCATAGGAAATTCATGACTATAGCTAAGAGTGATTCATGACTACTTCTACTTGGATATTATTCACATGCCTATTTCTACTCCCCCATCCCCAATCAATACACAAGGATCTGTTCAAGTTATGTTAAGATTCGTGAAACTTCACATGGCTCATAAAATGAGTGATACGTGAAGGTGATTCATGATGGCTCTGTGAACATGAGAGTACATGTGTCACAAGCGATTCGTGAATCAATGGAAGCATAAAGATACGTGATGATTCGTGAAATGCATAAAATATGCAGTATCTAATGCTCTCGAGGGGGATAATATCTCATAAAAAGATCTATATAGTACCAATCCGTGCTACCAATGTGTCAGCATCAAGTAAAGTAATCTAGAGCAAGAATATAAATCCTGGCAAGTATGAAACGGTCAGAAAATGTACTCGCCTGATAACTGAATGTCCGAAGAGGGTATACTGCCTGAGGAGAGGTGTCTGTCTCCTAATCAGAGCAACACAAGTTACAACATGTCTAAAATAATAAAATAGACTGCTACAATGCATCTACATGTTGTCTAGGTCAAACTAGGCTAAAATCAACACTTGGTCAACTCTAGTCAACTATCTAGTCAAAACTAGGTCAACTGGGTCAACCTAGACTCAATGAAGTCTCACTAGGCCTAACCAGTCTACCCTAGCTAGTACACACCATACACTAGTCTATAAGGAATTACACATGTGTGTATTTCATACACACAAAACCACTCAAGAGTACCCTAGACTATGTCATCTAGGTTATAGGCCACAGGCCCTATCCCATAGGCAAATAGCCATACACTAGGCCTTATATCTATGTGCACATTATCTACATAGCCTATACCTATATAGAATTACAACCACAATGTGGGCCATGAGCTAAATACAAGCCACATCACTATAGGCCAAACACCATATATATATATATATATTACTATATTCACATATATGTTCACATATACTTATCTGTAATTTCATATACACGTAGAGAGAGAGAGTTATGAAGATAAAGGCAATGTGTGGAAACATGTTCATTTGTGTGTGTAGGCATGTAATAGAGTGTGTGAGGGTCAATGGAAAACAGGAATACATGACAGGAATAGAATAGAGGGTGGCCTGTGTGTGTGTGAGATATAGGAAGAATAGTGCATAGCCTATAGGCCTCTGTGTGTGTGTTTAAAAAGTGTCCCAGTGTCTTAGTGTGTGTGTGTGTTCACAATTACGTGTGTAGCAGTATAATGTGGTAATATGACAGGAATAATAGGGGATGTATGTGAGGAATTTGACAGTTGGTTTTAACAGTGCTATAGGAACAGTAGAGAGGTTGTGTGAATGACAGGAATGAATTCAATGCTAATAATCAATGTGTCAAAATTAGTGTAGTGTCAAATGGAATCTGTGTGTATATGTTAGAAAATCAATTTCCAGTTTTATGTGTGTAATACAGGAATGGAAGTATAATAACATAGAAAATTAGTGATGTGTGAACTCGAAAATTAATGAAATGTGTGTCCAGGATTTAGAGTGAAATAGCAATCAGTGAACAGTTTACAGGTTATCAAGTAATGACAGTTTAGATTACAACATCATGTTTACATGGTATCTAAGTCATGCTCAGGATTAAGTGACAGATGCTACTAATCTCAGGAATATGGAGTGAATCACAAAACAGTGAGTGAAGGTTCTCAGATTTTCAACATAAGGAAGATTCAATGTAAACATAGCAGTTAGCAATCCTAAAACCGAATTCAATAACCCATTTGTTCCACACAAATCACAATTAATATGTTCATCATTCAACACACATGTAGGTAATTCCAATTAACCAATAACACCATTAAAAATTAGTTAAATACAATTTAAAAATCAGAAAACCCATTTCAGTTCAGTTGGTATCAGGCCTCAATGGACATCAATGATTTTGACCCCAATTCCCATCACAAAATCACAAATAATGGTTGGTAAATAGTGTAGCATGTGCACACGTGTCTTGAGTGTCCTCATGTGTCCAGAAAATATGACACATGTGTGTCCAACACGTTGCAAACATGTGGGGTGCACCCAGTATTGCACAGTGTCGTACACACGTGCACGTGTCTGTAGAATACGACACACGACACATGGGGTCTCGTGGTCATGCCCACGTGTAGCCCACGTGTCATGCTACACATAGGACCCAACACGCCACGACCACGTCGTGTCCAGAGTGGATACGACTCGCGTATCAGAATGTGATTCGTCTGAACGCGACGCGCGCGTGTGACCAGTGCGCGTGACTTCGCGTGTCCGACACGACTCCTTTAGATACGAGGCTTGGGGGACAGGTTCGCAGACACTGCCCCCTCCTCTCAGTCTAAGCACGGCTTGCCATGTGGCCTGTGCACTGAGCACGAGGCCTCGAGCAGCAGGGAAAGTCCTGGCCGTACGCGGGGTTGTGTCCACGAGTCCTGTGTGACTCGGACACGACTCGAAATCACCTCAGTCGTGTAGAATCCCAAAAGCAACATGAAAAACTAAATTTCTATTCAAATACTTCCTGAAAACTCGATCGAAATGCCCACTGTGGCATTTCGTCGAACACCTACGACTGCTCACTGATACGTGTCCGGTACGGACACGTAAAAGACACGAAAGCTTGCAAAACCTATTCCTACAGTAAGAGGACACCTAGGGCTTCCTAATCATGCAAAAAAAATCAAAATTTGGTGGAGAGATTAGGAATTTACCTATAGGTGTTGTCCTCAAAGAAAAACTCCAAAAAAGAGATCTTCTCTAGCTAGCCAATGACTCCAAATTGTTTCAAACCTGCCAATAATTTCTATAAACATTAGGGGGACACTATTTAGAACATCATGGAAGAAATTTCAATGAAAAGGATCACTATTGATTAAAATATGAAGAGTTTTAAATGGAGACAAACCTTTCCTTAGAAAAATGAAGGGATGAATGAAAAAGGAGTCACTAACTTTGAGAGGGATTTTATAGTGTTGGGGGGGAATCCCTAGGCTAGCCATAAGTGTAAGAATTAGGGTTTTGCTAGGGTTCATAATGTGTGGCCATGATTCTAACTTAGCTATTAAGTCTAGATCAAAGGTCATGAAGAAAACTAGGTTTCATTTAATAATATCTACTCTAAAATATCTTACATGGCTAAAACTAGATATTTAAATTCTTGGCATCTAGTGAATAGCTACTAACCATGATTCTAACCTCAAGACTAAACTGGATTAGGCTAGACTTCTAGGTTAGGGCTTAACTAAAAGATTAGCACAAAATTTAATTAATGCAAATTACAATTTCACAAAATTGTTAAAATGTCCAAAATACCCTTAGACTAACAAGTTGTAATATTATATTCTAATCACATGACTAGGCTCCCTTGGTCATGGTTAGTCTCTAGGTTTAGCAATTCCAGGGTTTAAGTAGTTAACCACCAAAATCATAATTCAATGTTTTAAATAGTTTTAAATTGATTAAAAATCACCAAAAATCATAGTATAATTTACATATCATAATTAAATAATTAAAAACACAAAATTTCAAAATTATCCTCATTTCAAAAAACTGGGTGTTACATAATCCAATCAAATCCGATAATTTCATATATCAATTAACCATCCTCTACGCAACACAAGTATTCAGAGTTATTACTTGTTACCTTTGTGATGCAATACAATCCTTGAGCATACATACACATATATAACGACTATCCTTCTCATCAAGAACGAACTCGTACTTCACTGATTCTACCCCTTGGTGAAGATGTATTGCATCCTTAGGGTTAAAGTACAGATTTCCCACATCTATTCGAGCCATCGACTACTTTTTCCAAGAACTTTCAAATTAGCAATTGATTTGTAATAGCCATATATAAATTGTCATCCAACCAATCACAATTATCGTTCATTGTCCTAAGCCACAACATTCTCTTACCAAATCCATTCACCTATAGTATAACTTTCATCCGACTAGTCTGAGTCATCGTTAGACTAAGAATTTTTCAACCAATATATGCGTTACAATTTCCATCAATCTTGCTACCCAACATAATATCACCATTAAGGGACTGATACTGATCAACCAAACTTAATTATCATGGAACACTCGAGTTACCTAGGTACCAGACATGACTCTAAACTAAGTCTCAATACTACCAAATGTCCATAGATAGATTCATTGTTATCCTATGAAAAAGATCAAAATACATCTCTCTAAGGTGGTAGAGGCTTATACCACCCAGAAATGAAGACATTCCTTAAACAATACAAAACCCAAGTCTATTTCGGACTGTAAGCCCCCTAGATTTTTAGAGTTTTTTATTATTTATTTTTTTATTTTAATTAATATAGTTATTAATAGATATTTTTTCTACTATTATTTTGATGATTAAATACTCTTTTTGTAGCTTTGATTTTTGGAGCACAAGAAATATTAATCTCTAGAAACGTCCTTCATGTGTTTTGACCTAGACAAGTTTATATTTCTTTTGATATATCATGTCCTACTCAAACATATTCCCTTGCATTCTATTTTTTTTGCACAACTTTCGGGTCAACTTAGACCAATTTGATATCTACCGTAAACCTTGACCCAACATCCAACTTAATTTCGAGACTCAACATAGATCCAACCTAAATGATCCAATATATGATTTTGACCTATTTTGAGCCTACTACGCACATGCTAATGGTGTCCCACTCAATTGAGTTCCCATGTGCTATTTATTTTCAAATGGCACAAGAGATCCATTTTTAGTCTTTTCGGTCTTCAATTCAATTCGAATAATTGTTTGGACCAAAACCTAGCATATCCAACTTTGTGGAGCCTATATAGGATTGCCAAAATCAATTGGAGATATATTTAATTAAATTTTGGACATTTAATAGTAGCCCACATGTATTAAACATATGCATCATTAACTCAATCTTTTACCTTTCCAAATATGGAAATCTACTAACCACCTTGCTATATTAGTTGATTGGTTGACCAAATATCCACCAAATCAATCCAAACCTCCTACATATTAATCATAACTTATATGAGGCCAAAACCTTATATATTAAACTCCTAAAAACAACCAACCCTACTCCCTACCTTGCAAATCCCGAATATGCATTCAGCCTTGGCCGTCGGAGACACGTTATGGCGTAACGACAGTTTCGACCTCTTTTCGACCTCTCGTGAGCCTCCATAAATATTCATTGTGAAGCTAACATGACCCTCTACAATATATCAAACCGCCACACTTTCATAACTCCTTCTAGTGCACCAAAATAGTCCTAAAATTTAGCCAATTCTAGCAGCACAATTCTGTGCGAGCCAGCTTGTTGATAATCTTCTTCGATAGTTTTTATCTACTTTTTCTCATCTATTTCTTCTAAAACAAAAACTAATCGATAGCCCTATATGTCTACTTTGATTTCTAATTGCTAACTCAAACGTTCCACTCGGATTGGCCATGACGTCCGTTGCACTAAAGTTGGTCCAGATTTGACCAATTTCGGTGCCAGGATCTTTCCGATGACTTCTGAACCAGTTTGATCTCGAACAAATTATTGGTAGTGTCTCTAAAATCACTCTTAATCATCTAGTAATATTTTTTGTTCATATTTGCAAGTATTTTATGTATTTGTGGCATCGTTTCCATGATACTAGTTTTTTAGACACCGAAAAATCCACCGTAACCCGACTACTTGATCTCTAAACTTCATAAGAGTTTAATATGATTTAAATATGATTAATTGAGATAGAAAATTATATTTTCTTGTTTTTCAAATTGGAACCCCGTATGGCATAGTTGTGTAATTTTGAACTAGTTTGTATAGGACTTGTTTTTCCTAAAATATTAATATATAAAATATGTTCAAAAATTAAAGTTTAATTTTCAAGAAATAGAATATATTTTGGAGATTTAAATGTTATTTTCCGAAAATAATATGGTTCCATATATAGTAGCACTGATGGTATATATGGTTAAGTATTATTCATAGTTGTTGACTAGTTGTACCTATATATAGTATGTGATCCTTGTTGCGTAATTTTGATATTAATTCCTATTATTTCTTAAATCACTTAGATTTATTTTAGAAATTAAATACATTTGTTTTATATTTATTTGGTTTTGATTTAATTGACAAGTTGGTCTATTACGCTAATAAGTTGATATATTTAGTCAAAATATATTTTCTATAAATATTATGATTAAATATTATGATTAAATATTTTTTAAAAATATTATAGAATTTATAATTACTATTTTTAGTCCATACAAATACTACTTTTATCTAATAGCATGATTACATGTGTATGTAGAATAACTAGAATATGAATATATTTACTTGTTTCATGAATATGTATATATATGATGGTTGTATTAATTTTAGATATTTTCCAGAAATATTTATATTATTATTTTAGAATTTAAAATAATTATGTTTGTATATAAAGTATTATTTCATGTTATCATGATACTATATGTGGAGGGTATATTGTATATAGTTGAATACTAGTTAGTTAGTATATGTGATCAAGTCTATATATTTATATCATAATATATTGTCTTGGAGATAGTATTTATTTAGTTTATTTATATTTTAGGACTTTGTGATTGTTCGACTGCAGTTGGAGTAGGACCGATGATTACCCTGTTTTGGAGGTTTCATACAAGATACCTTGCCATCAATTATTATGTTTAAATATTTACGTCTGTCCTTATTTTCTGTTGGTAGTAGTTATAGTGGTATACGTCCGAGTATGACTTGGGCGATATCGATGATGGTATCGATATGATAGGTGTGTGTGTGTGACTTAGTTGTGTAGAAGACGCTTACCAAAAGTTGTGTAACTTCCATGCCATGACACGTAGCATTACACGACACTGTGAGAGAGGGTTCATTGTGTTGGTGTGAGCTTCCGCATTCGACTAGATGTCGATGTGAGTGGTTTTTGTGTCAGTGCATATAGAATTTAGATTGTGTCTAGTTTAGTGACCCGCATTGAGATATGGTTGTTCGAGTCATGGATATGACTTGTACCATTCATGGGCGGGAAAAAACTACTAGTAGGCGTAAGGAACAACCACTTTAGACTGCATAATCTTTGGAGGAGACTACTGATTCATGAACCTCATAGTTTCATAGTTTCCTGTTTGGCTCGTAGCTTATAGTTCATACCATCGGCTCGTGATCCGATACCGACCTATGATTCGTTGCTATATCCTTATCACCTACCCATACATCCAACATCGTTTTTAACATGCATCCATATAGTATGATGAGATGTTGTACTTATCCCGAACCATAGCATGGGATAATATATTGTCACAGAATATTGGGCCACACCTTGTCCTTATTTGGTTGTGGCTTTGGTTCACTATTTCAACGATGAGATAGTGGTCCGTGTGGTGATTTTGGATATTCATTCAGTTTGTATTATGGTATGGGATATTGTCTTGTCAAAGAATAGTGTGCCACCTTTTGTCCTTGTTTGGTTGTATGGGTGGTTCTCTACTTTATTGATGGGATGCTGGACCGTGTTGTGATCCCAGCTATTTATTTTATGTTTATATTTATTCAGTTCTATACCTTGTTACGTCCCTCTAAGGACCTGCTGATCTCTCCAGGTTATTACGGAGCACTTATAGGTAGATAGATGGATAGTATGTATTCTTTTTCATGCTTCAGGTACTGCTTGTAGTATTATTTCATCATTCTTCCATATTTTATAGATTTTTTATCATCATATACCTTGCATATTAGCCTTGCTTTGCAAACTTATTTTTGTTCTTGAGTTTGCTCGAACATGTGTATTATAGAGCGGTCGACTATATTACATATCGTTTATTCTTTCGTTATTTACTTATATGTGGTTTGAGATATAGTTGTGATAGCATAGATGTAGTACACTTCTTCGGCGTAGTATATCTAGCATAAGTCCATTAAATTGGAAACTCATTCTAGATCGTATTAGATAGCATGCTTGCATACCTAGTCCTATGTATTTTGGAGCTAGGGCGTGACATACTTTTGTGGTAGCCCATGCAGATCGATATTAAATCGTTTCGGTTTACGTTACTATGCCGAACGAGCCTACAATAGGATAGTATATTATAATCTCAATCCACAACTGTCATTGAATTTCTTTTGATTTCTCCTATCCTCCTCGATCCTCGTATTTGTAATCGAATATACTTCTCTTGACCTCCTTATATCGAATTCTCGTCTTTTCCTGTTTCGAAAAGACGGACATTTGTTCTTGATGAGCTATTTCAATTATATTGTGTGATAAAAGTAAGAGGGACAAAATATTTTAGTAGGTGATCGTCTAAAGACGAGAAGGGTAGAGATAGACACCTATACTAGATGAACCAAGTTGGTAGAAATAGTATTCTTCTGTTGTAGAAATTATACTTAGAGGACATAGGAACCTATGCTTGATAGGACTAGGTAAATAGCTAAGGTGGGTAGAACTTTATAGATATCCTCCTAAGATGGAATTTAGAATATAGTACATTATAGAATTTAACCCTATCGAGAGACCATTAGATCACTAGACTAATCTATGCTACCATTTGTCTAAGATAGAACCTTGAATAGAAGTAATAGAGGAATTTTTGTCGAGTGCTAATATCATAATGATAGGTGACCTAGAAGTACTAGATAGAGTATGAAGGTTTGAGTTAGCCTAGACGACTATCTCTATATATGGTAAGACTAGCCTTTAAACTATCTATAAAGGACCAGAACTAGAAGATTGACCAATAGGTGTGTGTATCTGTTCAGCTCAGCCCCGACCCGTACCTAGCAGATAGGTGCAAAATTGTTAGGTGTACTTGTAAGAATTGTATAGCATGTTGATAGTTAGAAGGAGTAGAATATTGTCTTCCTTCTATCTTGTTGAAGACTTGACCTACATAGATATACTGTTGAATTAGTAATAACATTTCTTATAGAGTCATTAACCAATAGCACCATGACGGAACTTAGGACTCCCTAGAAAGCCTTAATTTTATTCCACGAGACCCAAGTTTTGTGTTCTTGTAGGAAATTGTACCATAGTAGAACATCTCACTAGTAGGATCATGACCTTGACCTCGTTGCTTAAGTTAGGATGGATCTAAAACTAAGGGTACCATATTTTCTGGTAGGTTATGTGAACTTAGAATCTCAATAGTAGTAGCGCCCTCTAGAAATCGTGTTTGATTAGTTTTTTTTATATCACATTTCATGTTTTAATTTTGAGGATAGCATGGAAGACCAATCAGATAGCCAGGAGTACATCTTTAGTAGAGGGTCACCTTGTACCAAATAAAGGAGCTCCCTACTTGTCACTTTTGCGGCAAGAAGGAATATGTTCAGAAGGATTGCAAGAAGAAGTTAGGACCGTGCCATTAATTATTTGTTATTATTATTACTATGTGTAGTTATATTATGATATGCCTAATTTCGAGGACGAAATTTCCTAAGATGGATAGGTTGTAAGTCCCATAGATTTTTTTTTTGTTTTTTTTTACCATTTTAATTAATATAGTTATTAATAGATATTTTTACACTATTATTTTGACTATTAAATACTCTTTTCTGTAGCTTTAATTTTTGGAGCACAAAAAATACCAATATCTAGAAACGTCCTTCATGTGTTTTGACCTAGAAAAGTTTATATTTATTTTGATGCATCATGTCCCATTCAAACACGTTCCTTGCATTCTATTTTTTCGCACAACTTTTGGGTCAACTTAGACCAATTTGCTATCTACCGTAAACCTTGACCCAACATCCAACTTAATTTAGGGACTCGACATAGATCTAACCTAAATAATCTAATATATAATTTTGACCTATTTTGAGCCTACTACACACATGCCAATGGTGTCCCACTCAATTGAGTTCCTATGTGCTATTTATTTTCAAATGCAATATGAGAGCCATTTATAGTCTTTTAGGTGTTCAATTCAATTCGAATAATTGTTAGTCCAAAATCTAGCCTATCTGACTTAGTGGAGCCTATCTAGGGTTGCTAAAATCATTTGGAGATAAATTTAATTGATTTTTGGACATCTAATAGAAGCCCACATGCATTAAACTCATGCATCATTGACTCAATCTTCCAACTTTTTAAATATGGAAATCAACTAACCCACCTTGCCATATTAGTTGATGGGTTGACCAAATCTCCAGCAAATCAATCCAAACCTCCTACATATTAATCCTAACTTATATGAGGTTAAAATTTTACATATTGTACTCCTAAAAATAGTCACCCCTACTCCCCACCTTATAAATCCCGAAACTGCATTCAACCTTGGCCCTCGAAGGCACCTTGTGGTGTAATGGCAGTTTCGACCCCTATTTGATCGCTCGTGAGGCTCCACAAATATTAGTTGTGAAGCTAACGCGACTCTCTACAATCCTACCAAACCCTCACACGTCCGCAACCCCTTCTAGTATACCAAAATATTTCTAAAATTCAACCAATTCTAGCAGCACAATTATGCAGGAACCAGCAGGTTGGTTATCTTATATCATCTATTTCTAGTAAAACCAAAAGTAATAGATCACCCTATGAGTCTACTTTGATATCCAATTTCTAACTCACACCATTCCACTCAGATTGGCCGTGGCATCCTTTGTACTAAAGTTGGTCCAAATTTGACAAATTTTGGTGCGAGGATATTTTGTACAATTTTTGAACCTGTTTCATCTCAAAAAAATTATTGGTAGTGTCTCTAAACTCACTCTTAATCATCTAGTAATATTTTTTTTTCATATTTGCAATTATTTTACGCATTTATGGCATCGTTTCCATGATACTAGTTTTTTGGACACCGAAAAGTCCACCGTAACCCGACAACTTGATCTCTAAACTTCATAAGAGTTTAATATATTTAAAATATGATTAATTGAGATAGAAAATCATATTTTCTCTAATTTATTTTTATTATTTACAGAATATATATTTTCTATATTTTTATGTCTATTCGCTTTCCAAATTAGAACCCTATATGACATAGTTGTGTAATTTTTGAACTAGTTTTCATTGGAATTGTTTTTCCTAAAATATTTATATATAAATTATGTTCAGAAATTAATGTTTATTTTTCCAGAAATGAAAGTATATATTTTGGGGTTTTAAATATTATTTTTCTAAAATAACATGGTGCCAAATATAGTAACATTGAAGGTATATATGGTTAAGAGTTATTTATGGTTGTTGACTAGTTGTACCTATATATAATATGTGATCCTTGTTATGTAATTTTGAATTAATTTTCTATTATTTTTCAAATTACTAATTTTTATTTTAGAATTTAAATATATTTATTTTATATTTATTTGGTTTCGATTTAATTGACAAGTTGGCCTATCAAGCCAATAAGTTGATATATATTAGTCAAAATAAATTTTCTATAAATATTATGATTAAATATCTTTAAAAAATATTTCCAAAATTATAATTACTATTTTTATTCCATACAAATACTACTTTTATCTAATAACATGATTACATGTGTATGTAGAATAAATAGAATATATATATATTTACTTGTTTCATTAATATGTGTATATATAATGGTTGTATTAATTTTAGATATTTTTTCTAGAAATATTTATATTATTATTTCAGAATATAAAATAATTATTTTTATATATAAAGTATTATTTTATGTTATCATGATACTACATGTGGAGGGTATATTATATGTAGTTGAATACTAGATAGTTAGTATATGTGATCAAGTATATATATATATATATATATATATATATATATATATATATATATATATATATATATAATATATATATATATATATATATATATATAATATATATATTTATATATACATATATATATTTATATATATATATATATATATATATATATATATATATATATATATATATATAAAAATATATATATATATATATATATATATATATATATATATATATATAAATATATATATATGAATATATATAAATATATATATATAAATATATATATATATAAATATATACAAATATATATATATATAAATATATATAAATATATATATATATAGAGAGAGAGTAATGTGATGTCTTGGAGATAGTATTGATTTAGTTTATTTATATTTTATGACTTCGTAATTGTTCGACTACAGTTGGAGCAGGACCGATGATTACTCTGTTTTCGTGGTTCCAGGCAATATATCTTGCCATCAATTGTTCTGTTTAAATATTTATGTCTGTTTTTATTTTTTGTTGGTAGTAGTTATAATGATGTACGTTCGAGTATAACTTGGACGATATCGATGATGTCATCGATATGATAGGGGTGTGTGTGAGTACTTAGTTATGTAGAAGACGTTTCCCAAAAGTTGTGTAACTTCTATGTCGTGATCCGTAGCATTGCACGACACTGTGAGCGAGGGTTCATTGTGTTGGCACGAGCCTTCGCATTCGGCTAGCTACCAGTGTGAGCGATTTGTGTGTCAGTACATGTAGAATTTAGATTGCGTCTAGCATTGAGATATGGGTCGTTCGAGTCATGGATATGACTTGCACCATTCATGGACGGGGAAGACTACTAGTAGGCGTATGGGACAGCCCCTTTAGGCTATGTAATCTCTGGACGAGACTATGGAGTCATAAGCCTCGTAGTTTTATAGTTGCCAGTTTGATTCGTATCTCATAGTTCATAGCATCGGCTCGTGATCGGACACCGGCCTATGATTCGGTGTTATATCCTCATAACCTACCCATACGCCCAACTTCATTTTCAACTTACATTCACATAGTACGGTGAGATGCTGTACTTATCCTGAACCATAGCATGAGACAATGTCTTATCACGAAATAGTAGGCCATACTTTTCCTTGTTTTGTTGTGGGTATGGTTCACTATTTCGACGATGAGATAGTGAACCGTGTGGTGGTTCAGGATATTCATTCAGTTTGTATTATGATATGGGATAGTGTCTTATCGCAAAACAGTGTGCCACCTCTTGTTCTTGTTTGGTTGTAGCGGTGGTTCACTACTTCGATGAGGGAATACTGGACCGTATTGTGTTTCGAGCTACTTAGTTAATGTTTACATTTATTCAGTTCATATTATGGTATGTTCCTTCTGTATCTTGTTACGTCTCTCTGGAGACCTGTTGATCTCTCAAGGTTATTGCGGAGCACTTATAAATATATAGATAGATAGATGTATGGCATATTTCTGTTTTCATGCTTTATATACTGCTTGTAGTACTATTTTACCATTCTTTCGTGTTTTATATATTTTTTATCATCATATATCTTGCTTATTAGCCTAGCTTTGCAAACTTATTTTTGTTCTTTATTTTGCTCAAACATGTGTATTATAGGGCGGCCGACTATATTATATATCGTTCATTCTTGCTTTATTTACTTATATGTGGATTGAGATGTAGTTGTGATAGCATTGGTTTAGTACACTTCTTCAGCGTAGTACATCTAGCGTAAGTCAATTAAAGTGGAAACTTATTATAGATTGTATTAGCTAGCATGCTTGCGTTCCTAGTCATATGTATTTTTGGACTGAGGCGTGACACCAACAATCATGATCTAGACTGATCACAACATAAATGATAAAACCAAGCTTCTCAGGGTCGCAAAATCGTAAGGTCATCACACATGAGTCAACTCATCAATTATGTTGAACTCAATCATCAATTGTCCCATTCATAATTTATTTCTAATATAAAATACAATTCTCAAGCGTGTTACAGCACACAGAATAACCTTCTCTATTCCCAATTAAAAAAATAGCATACTATGGCATCGAATCATTGTTGGGTCATTAGTGTCCAAACCAACAACAACAAATATTCATGGGTGTAAACCCCCTAAATTCAAAACTAGATTTTTTTTTGGTATTTGTACGACGAGTACGAATATATATATACGAAGTATTTAATTATTTTTCTACAAAAGTTTTATTATTAGATTTTTCATAAATATAGAAATAACTATTTTTTTCAATATAATAAGGTAAATATTTCTATGTTTGTTCGAGTATAAATATGTCATCCCGAATTTGCCAAACTTATTTTTATGATTATAAAAATGCTTTTTATTTTGTATACAAGTATAGGTACTAATTTCGAAAGTAATATTTATGTAAATAATTTTTACTATTTTCGTGCGATGTACATGAAAATAAATTCATGTATATTTTGTAAAACTTTTGTTTTAGAAAAAATTATTTGGAATTATTTTAAAGTATTTTAAATTAAATGGAATTAATTTTTAATTTATAAAAAGATATTTTAAATTTATTTGTTGTAATGTAAATTGGGAGTAGATTTTGTTGGACTAGATTTTAAACAGTTTTAAATTAAAGATGAGATTTATTTAGTTTTACATTTGGATTAAACTTTATTGAAATGGTTTTCAATAGATTTAAATTAATGTCAGATTTATCGAGTGGGATTTAAATCGTTCCTAATTCTTATCTAAATAGGATTCCACCACCCTATTTATATGGGAGCCTTTTTATTGTTTTTCTCCACAAATTTTTTCACCACTATTGTGTGTGCTTCGTGTCGGTGTCCACCCTCTTCAAGTCAGCCTGTGTTGGCCTCGGGTTCGACCCCGGATGTCTTTCCACTGTCACAATTCCTCTCTTTTTCGTCCAAAATATTCAAAATTCGTAATAAAAATCAGCCTCAGCTGTAGCAAATTTGAAGAGGCATAACTCCCATCTCCGAACTCTATTTCATCTCCAGTTTTTTTGCTTGAATTGTATTGAGGTTAGTTTCGATAATCTATAATTTATTTTGGCACATTCATAATACATTTTTCTGTAAAATTATTTGAGTGCCAGTTGTCTAGGAATCGACGCATCGTACTATTTTTGAGAGTTCGGGAGATCCCAAACTCGATTTTGCGATCCTTTTGATGTTTCAAAAAGCTGACATGAAGATCTATAACATGCAAAAAAAATTTAAATTAATTTTAAAAGTTCAAATTTTATTTTCGGCTAATGTATATTTGTATTATTTTGGGGTATTTAAAATAAGTTTTGGACCTAAAAATATTATTGTAATATTTTCTAACTAATTAAATTATAGTTTTTTTCTTTATCTAAAAATATTATTCCTAGATTTTTAAAGTATTTTTTAAATTTATTTTAACTAATAAAAAGGGTAGTTTCCAAATTAAAACTTATTTTCAAGTATGTATTTATCTAAATATTTTTGGGTAAAAAAATAGAGTTTTTAAGTATTATAAATATTTTCTCAAATAGTATAAGTATTTTATCCATAAAATTCTATTGATTATCACGACCGATCATGGCTAATCATATTCTCTATTCTCTTACAAAACTAGACTTCCTTGTGTCAACCCTAGCTAACTGTTCTAGACTCGATAGAACAGTTAGTACTAGTTTCTTATTATTGTCCATTTACATGTGTTCTTCTATGATGCGTCTAGTTGGTGACTTGTCATTGTGTTAGTTCGAGAGTCGTACCGAATCATGGGATGGGAAGGACGAGTGCGTCATAACTGAACTGTTATTCCTATTTTCGTTTATTTTTAATCTGAGAGTCCACACTAGGGGCGAGGGATGATTGCTTGAAGCTAACCTGAGAGTCCACACTAGGGGCGAGGGTTTGAATATTAGTTTGACTTCTTGCCATGTGTTCACCTAGGAACTTGGTATTTGTTACCTGTTTCCTTTCCAACAGTTCATTTATGTGTGATTGTTCTTATATGCTTGTATTGTTGTTGTTTAGTCATTTTTGTTCTTTCCCTGTTATTCTTTATACATCTTATTACTGTTATATAAGCATATTTTTATGTATCTTGCTATGTCCCTCTAAGGACCTGGTGATCTCTCTAGGTGTGTGTGTTTTCTTAATTTTCTATGTAAATTCCAGCCAAGATCGTGATCATCCCCTTCCTATCGAAGATGACATTCTCTTGGATCACGCTTGATGCTTGTCTTCCTTTTTACTATTTCCTTTTTTCTAGTTTTATGTTGGTAATAGATTTGTCTCCATCCAACAACTTGTACAATGACATTCATCAAATTTTATAGTATTTTTATTCTTTATCTTTGTGGATGAGTTTAGTTAGTCGTGATTATATTACAAATACAGCTTACGTATATTTATTATACGACTGACATATTACGTACCTAGTCCTACATATTTTGGGACTGGGGCGTTACATATTTTTGTGATGGCCCATGCAGGTCAACGAATAAATTGTTTGGTTACATGGCTGTACCAAGCAAGCCTGTATATAGGTCTCCTTCCTTGATTCTATTTTTGAACTCTCGTTTGACTACCTTGAATTGCATCATGCTTGATTCTTTTTCTACCGTGAGTCTTATTTCTAGTACAATAGGAGTTAGGAAGATGACTCGTACTCCATATATATGCTCACTTGTTCAATTATACTATACTTGAACTCTTGTAAGTTGGGTAGTATGTCTCACAACTTAGCATCCCAGTCCTTATGACCCATTAATGAAATATAATATGTGACGCTATGCTAGTGTAGGAAGATAGGTTAGCTAAACTATCGAGTTTTAAGTGGTCCATACCCCATTTAGTCGACCAAAGCCTTAGACAAGAAGATAGTAGGCCAACTGTAGAGGCACAAACATCGAACGAGTCCTAGATTTTGATTAACGTGAACTATTTATGCTTTCTTTTATCATAATTTCATGTACTTATATTTTTGGACTATCTTGACTGATGCTGCTATTATGGACTAGTTTTGCAAACTTATTCTTTATCGAGCTTGTTCAGGATATATATTTTATTGGGGACGTCCACTAACATATTGTCTAATTAGAATCGGTGTATTATCGTCTAGTCAACCATAATGCACTTGGTTCACTTTTCGTGTGACTATTTTACACAGATTGAGATATAGTTGACTTAGCTTATTAGACATATACTTGTCCACTAGACAGGTCCGAGCATATCTTATCGATTATGCAACTGTACTGATACTAGCCAGTGAATAGGAATCTATCAAAATAGGATCTCATCCGCAACTACCTTAACAGCTCTCTTTGAAATATTCAATCGCCTTTGAACTCCGTATTTGTATTCAATCAAATCTTCCTTGAACTCTTTATTATTTTTCCTCTTCACCTATTTTAGAGAAGACAAAAATGCTCGTGCTTTATTAGGTGGTTATCTTGTGCGATTAAAGGGTATTATATGTATGTTAAAACCTTCGAGGACTAGTGAGCACTATTAAAAGATTAAGAAAGTTATTACCTATTTAGAATGTACACATTTTTATGTTTCAAATTTAGATACTGATTGAGATATCATGTATGCAATCGTCTTCTAGACTATTCTATTTTATTTTTCTAGTTATTCAAAATTACTCATTTTTGTTAATCGCCGTTTCATCTACATCGTGTTATCGTAATAAGAAAATTCATCTACCTTCTCAACATTGCCTACCCTAGTTATTTCTTAATTTCAAGGACGAAATTCTTGTAAGTTTGGTAGATTGTAAAGCCCCTAAATTTCACACTAGATTTTTTTGATATTTGTATGACGAGTACGTATACATATATACGAATTATTTAATTATTTTTATAATTTTTACTATTATATTTTTTATAAATATAGTAATAACTATTTTTCTATTTTTACTATTACGTTTGTTCGAGTATAAATACGTCATCCCGAATTTGCCAAAATTATTTTTATTATTATATAAATGTTTTTTATTTGATATACAAGTGTAGGTACTAATTTCAAAGTAATATTTATGTAAATAATTTGTAATATTTGCAAGCGATATACATGAAAATAAATTCATGTATATTTTGTAAAGATTTGGTTTTAGAAAAAATTATTTGGAATTATTTTTAAATTAATTGGAAATATTTTTTAATTTATAAAATATATTATAAATTTATGTGTTGTAATCTAAATTGGGAGTATATTTCATTGGATTATATTTTAAATAGTTTTAAATTAAATATGAGATTTATCTAGTTTTAAATTTGGATTAGATTTATTGAAATGGTTTTAAATAGATTTAGATTTCTGTGAGATTTATCAATTGTGATTTAAATCGTTCATAATCCTTATCTAATTAGGATTCCTTCACCCTATTCATAGGGGAGCCTTTCCATTATTTTTCTCCAAAAAATTTTCCACCACCATTGTGTGTGCACCGTGTCGGTGTCCACCCTCTTCGTGTCAGCCTGTGTTGGCATCGAGTCCAACCCCAGGGGTCTTTTCATTATCACAATTCCTCTATTTTTCGTCTAAAATTCGTTATACAAATCAGCCTCGGATGTAGCAACTTTGAAGACCCATAACTCCCAACTCCGGATTCAGTTTCACTTCCAGTTTTTTTTGTTTAAACTTTATTGAGGTTAGCTTCGGTAATCTATGATTTATTTTAGAAAATTCATAACATATTTTTCTGTAAAAGTATTTGAGTGCAAGTTATCTGAAAATCGATGCGTAGCACTATTTTTGAGATTTCGGGAGATCCCGTACTCAGTTTTGCGATCCATTTGATGTTTCAGAAAGCTAACATCATGATATATACCTTGCAAATTTTTCAAAAATTAACTTTAAAAGTTTTTATTTTATTTCGGCTAATGTATATTTATATTATTTTATGGTATTTAAAATAAGCTTTTGGCCTAAAAATATTATTGTAATATTTTTTTACCTAATTAAATTATATTTTTCTCTAAAAATGATATTCCTAGATTTTCAAAGTATTTTTCTAAAATTATTTTAAAAAATAAAATGGGTAGTTTGAAATTAAAACTTACTTTCAAATATGTATTTATCTAAATATTTGGGATAATAAAATAGAGTTTTCAAGTATTATATATATTTTCTAAAATAGTACAAGTATTTTCTCCACAAAATCCCATCGATTATCATGGCTGATCATGGCTAAACGTATTTTCTATTATCTTGCAAAACTGAACTTCCTTGTGTCAACCCTAGCTAATTGATGGACTCGATGGAACAGTTTGTCCCACCATCAGAGGCCATCTTGCGAAGTTGTAACACCAAAGTTAATTTTGTGCCATCATAGTCCTCACACCATTCTTCTTTACATTATTTTACATGCATAAATTCTTTTCTCTTGCATAACATGATTATTAGTAGTTGTTTCTTCTTGTTGTCCATTTGCATGTGTTCTTCTATGATGTTTAGTTGGTGACTTGTCATTGTGTTAGCGAGAGTCGTACGAATCATGGGGTGGAAAGGACGAGTGCGTCATAACTGAACTGCTATTCCTACTTTCATTTATTCTCAACCTGAGAGTCCACACTATGGGCCGAGGGTTGTTTGCTTGAAGCTAACCTGAGAGTCCATACTAGGGCAAGGATTGGCTGTTGTTCAAACCTGAGAGTCCACACTAGGGACAAGGGTTTGAATATTAGTTTGACTTCTTGCCATGTGTTCACCTTATAGGAACTTGGTATTTGTTACCAATTTTCTTTTCAGCAGTTTATTTATGCGTAGTTGTTCTTATATGCATGTATAGTTGTTGTTTAGTTATTTTTGTTTTTCCTAGTTATTCTTTATGTATGTTATTATTGTTAGATAGACATATTTTAATGTTTCTTGCTACGTCCCTTTAAGGATCTGGTAATCTCTTCAGGTGTGTGTGTTTTCTTGATTTTTCATATGAGTTCCAGCCAAGATCGTGACCTTCCCCTTCCTATCGAAGATGACATGCTTTTGGATCACGCTTGTTGTTTGTCTTTCTATTTTTTATTTCCTACTTTCAAGTTTTATGTTGGTAGTGGATTTCTCACCATCCAACAACTTGTATAATGACATTCATTATCAGATTCTATAGTATCTTTATTCTTTATCTTTGTCGATAAGATTAGTTAGTCGTGATTATACTGTATATACAACTTATGTATATTTATTATACGGCTAGCATGTTACGTACATAGTCCTATGTATTTTGGGACTGGGATACAACAATAAGCATCATAATATATTTAGACTTATTGTATGGAACATCCAGTGAGCAACCAGAAGGGTCAAAGAACTTTTCAGACATGAGGCAACTTGCAATGATCGTAGAAATAACTTGGGATAATCGCAGAAGCTTCTTTAAGTCATTATGGAAGCAACTTTAATTTGAAGCGAATCAAATAAGATTCTAATGACGTAAAGTCGTGCTCTGATAGCAACTTATCACATCCCGATTTTTGTAGAATAATTTGTCCTAGCATTTATCTCTGGGAACCGATCGTCCTTGTTTGGACGTGATATCGTACAAGCCTAAATTGCACTTCTACAGGGCAAAGATGGTGTATAATTGATAGTCTTCAAATTAGAAACACATCGTAGCGGCACAAGCAGACAAATTGAAGATAGCAAGGACATATCTCTCTTATTAGAAAAAATACCTCATTGATTCATAGTAGCAGAAATGAGCACATGACTTGAAGTCACAATAAGACATTTACAAATATATTCTCTTTATTGATAATTGAAATAAATTACAAGGCTTGCACCGGAATACACAACTTACAACACAACTCACATTTATCTTTTAAGCCAACTTTTGAAACGCATGCCACTAGGCTTACTTTAATTTAAGGGTGCTGCTATTAGCACTCCTAAAATGTCATTCAGCACTCCTCTTTAATTTTTAAGATTTAAATTCCAAATTTACCCTTGCATTAACATTATTGGCACTCCTAAAATATCATCCTACACTCCTCCCTCCATACATGCACAAATTAATACTATATTTAATACTGGGATATATTTGTAATTTGGATATTAAAAAAAAATTAAAAATAAGTGTTGAATGACATTTTAGGAGTGCTAATAGCACCACCCTAATTTAATACTTGACACATTAACTTACAACTGGATATGTCGACTTGGCTTACAACTCACTAGTATAATAGATATACAATGTTCCATGCATTATGGCCTTTATAAATAGAAGATATTATTTTTCACAAAGAGAGCTTCTGCATGCCCAACAAATCTTCAATGCCTCGGGTCCGATTAAGCCCGTCTTTGTGTATAGAACTTCCCAAGCACGAGCACCTGAAAAGGATGCCCACAACGTGTGTCAGTATATTGTCGTGTACTAGCGAGCAGAACCAGCCCACTTGCCTAAACCAACACTAAGTAGTCATATAAGCAAATATTTATTAATATGATCTTTCTATTTGGGCCTAACATCAGTTTACAGTTCATGTATAGTATCATAGTGAAGCTTGTAAGCATGTTATAGCATTGTTCATGTAAAGGCAACATTATAGCATACTGGTCTGAACATGTTCAGCAGTTAAGACTAAATTAACATCAATAAAAATGTATCACTTTTTGAGTGATTCTTACCGATAGCCGACTTCCTCATACCTGCATAAAATACATGATATATGATATATTTACTCTGCCTGTACAAGGCATTAATTAGCATGCATCCTTACAACATGATCACTGGTGTTATTCCATAATTTAGGACATTGTAGCATAGATCCTTACTCTGCCTGTACAAGACATTCATTAGCATGCATCCTTACAACATCATCATTGGTCTTATTCGTGTTTTATTTATCTAAAAAATATTCAACACAAGCATCTCTACTATTTCTGCAACTGAAGCACGGGACATTTAGGGACAAAATATAGCAACACAATAATCCATTTAATAAGTACGAAGGAGTAGAGGAGAAGGGACAATTCCACTCACTTGCACAAAATGGTCTTCCTATTCTGATCACATATATGCTCTACGGACCCTCCAAAGATGATTTGACATAAGCACGATATTCTCCACTTGACATAGTCACACCAGCAAGCCATGTTCCATAACTCATCCACCAACTTAGAGCGACTGCATCATTCTCAATTCTTTTGATTTATAACATAAGTCACGGTCCAATATTCTGATCGAATCCAACAAACCAACCAAATGCCACCACACGGAACAGAGCTTTACAATAAAGGCCAGCGTTGTGCTCTGAATATCAAAGTCACGATAGAGAACACCAAATGGTTTGAATAAAAAATGGATGTTATGAGCTACTGACGTATTACCCTAATTGAAATCAATTTATCCTAACTACTTGCTAATCCAAGCAAATCCTAAAATTTATAGAAGCTTTATCCATCAATATATCATAAAAATTTGGTTTTTGAAATTAAATGAAAGCAGGATATAAAAGGATAATAAAATTATTCTAGAAAGAAGTCAAATATGACTAGACGTAGGGGAAGTTAAGCCACAGTGATTGGGTCGAGAATATTAAGAGAAAGAGGACTGTTACCTACAGTGATTTGGTTGTTAACCACATGGAGGTACAACAACCAAAGGTTTGGTTTTCATTATGGCATTGTTTGCCATGACAAAAGGTTATACGAACTTTTTATATTTTATACTTAGAAAGAGTACAATCAATTCCTAAATAGGAGATCTAAGTAAAAAATTTCTAGAAAAGTGTGGCAGTAGAGATCAAGCACTACAGCGGCTCCTTTACTCCATTGACGATCTGACGATGAGTTGAACTTGCTTTGGCTTTCTGGTGTTGGTGATTGAAACTCTAGGGTTACCAATCAAGAGGATGTCGAAGTTGAAGATTTCGAAGCCTCTTTATCAAAGAAAAACTCCTTCTATTTATAGGGGAAGCACATATGCAGTGTGCAAAAGGATTGTGCAGATACGCTGCACATGGAGATATCGGAGAATCTTTGAGATGGCACGGTGAGGACTACTGCTGAGCAGACACGTTGCATGCACTGGGATTCTCTTCTATCGAGATCTTGGGGGGATTTATCGACATTACTGAATAAACAACACGTAGTGTGTACTTATTTTTTGATCGGATGGACCCCAAGCAGACTATATTCCTATCCCCGAAGTGGATTTCATCTCATCTTAGAGGGCCATTGGTTTAAACAAACCAGTTGGATACGGCTCTCGTCCATAAGATCAAACTCCGTCCTTATCTGTGGTTTAAACAAACCGATAAGATATTGCTCTTATCAACAGAATCAAATCTGTCTTATCTTAAGAGTAGTGGTTTAAATAAACCGATCGGGTGGTATCCTGGAAGATATAAGCAGCCACCTGGCCACGTGGAGCCACATCGCTTCGTAGGGCTGTGCCGCTATACGAGCTGCACTTCTGACAGAGCTTTGATGCCACTGCGCTTCTGGGCAATGAGCGGGATTATTCTTTCAGCGACGAAGTCACTGTGCATTTAGGGCTACGAGTGGACTATGCTTCAGGCAACGGAGTCACTATACTTTAGGGCGACGAGTGGACTACGCTTCAGGCAACAGAGTCACTGTGCTTTAGGGAAAAGAGTATACTCTGCTTCAGGCGACGGAGTCACTGTGCTTTAAAGTGACGAGTAGACTTGTGATTTGGGTAATGGTGTCACCAAAGTATCAGATGACGGAGGCCATTGAATAGGCCGAGATTTCGGTTACACTGAGGGCTCTACGCTTCTGAGTTGAAGCGAGGGCGCAGGGCTTCTGGGTTTGAAGGTTCTGCGCTTTTTAAACTGAAGTAAAGGCTCTATGTGAAGAAATTAGCTATCTGTGCTTCTGAGTCGAAGAGGGGGCATAGGTACCTGGCTGCGCTTCTGAGTTGAAGGAGCTTGTTCCTGTCGAAGTCTTTTAAGAGCATTTAATGACTGTTCTTCTTTATGGCCGAGTTGATCGTCCTCCTTTTTAATTGTTGTCGTTATTTAGAGGAATTCAAGAAGTTTGTGGCCTAGGACTTAGTGGAATGAACCTATTAAATGAGGTTCGTTGTACTGAGTTCTAGGTTCATCCTATTAATTTGGGCGTCTTTGACCAACGGCCACGGGGCATGTTGGTTGGACCACACTTACCCTATATAAAGGAGAGTTTTTCTGAAGAGTCATCTTCCACTCCAAACGTATGCTCAATCCTGACTGAGCTTAGAACGGCCATTAGACTTGTACAAGTCGGCTGATGGTTGTGGATCCCTTCGTTCAAAGAAGCTGTGCCTTTGTAGAAGAACTGCTGCTGAGTTTCGAGATGCACTTGAGCATTCGGCATAGGGAGTTCGAACCTGAACAACGACTTGGAGGTCTTCGAGATCCAAGCTTTCGTATTTGGATAGGTTGCCAAACTGAGTTTGTGCTCTGGCTAATAGCTGCTTCAGGAAGTAGCTCATTCTGACAGCGCTGCACGTCTGGGGGCAGCCCGTCTGTGAAGATTAACCCCCTTGTATGGCGCCTGTGAAGATTAACCCTCTTGTAGATCTTAAGATGCCTTAGTTCTTTCCCTGATGAATCTGTAATAGATCCTTGTAGGCAAAGCTCTTTTCTTGTAATCATGATGAATCTGTAATAGATTTTTGTAGGCATGATTTAATAAAGAGCTTTTTTATGAACTGTGGTTTCTGATCTTATGTCTGCGCTTTCCTGGTACCTACTCCTTTATGAAGCTTTGTGTAGCGAGAACACAACTGCGCTTTTGATATGTCAACGCATTTTTATGCTTCTACAAGACCCCCTTCAAAGTGTTTTAAACTTGAATCAAGCTCAGAATAATTTGACTAGAAGCATGACATATGTCATTTTCGAGCGAATGCTCAGCGTGCCTACTGACAGGCTGTCGTCATGCTTAGGCTTCAGCAATAAATGCCTTGAGCCATCGCTTCGTTAAAGTTGATTTTAACTCCTCGTTTCTAGGAAACGGTCATCATGATCCCAACTTTTCGTCCCCACGTTGTTCGAAGAGTTTTTTCGATCACGAAGCATTTCGTCTTCTTTTACTGACGTAGCTGCACCCTATAAGTAGGGTTTGTTGGGAAGAGAGAAAAGCTTTCTTGCTTTCCTCTACCTTCCTACAGAAGCTTTTCGTCAGAGTCTTCTTTCAAACCCTAAATTTTTTTGCCATGGCTCCCAAGAAATCAAGAATCCCAAAAGCTCCTGCAGCGAGTTCCAAGAAGACTAGTGAGGCAGCGGCTAGCCCCCGACCGGCTGCAGTAAATGTGAGGCAGACTAGAATATTATCGGCGAGACAAGTCGGGGAGGCTACTCGTTAGGCCAAAGAGAAGCAGTTGGCCTCTGAAGTCGTCGTCGTTGAGCTAGCTTCTATTGTAGGGGATGTGCGGCCACCCGTTGCTGGTAGATGTCTGATTGTTATTGACTTCTTGGTTTGCTGATGCATATAAGCGTCGACTCTTAGGAGCGTTGTCTTGAAGATATGTAGATGCTTTTTTCTTGTTGATGCCCATGAACACCGCCCTTAGGGGTGGTGTTCCAAAGATGTGCTAAAGTTCTGTCGACTGACACGCATAGTTGTTACTTTTCGCAAAGTATCGACTAGACGCTGAAGCTTCACGCAGTCAATATCGACGCGTAGAATCTTTTATGAAGTACCTGCGTGGATGTATGTCAGCCGATGTGTGGTACACTTTGATAGTGCATGTACGGATGATCCCTGCAAAGGCATGGTACATTTGTTTTATTTTTCTGACACATTTTTTATTTTTGTGTAGTTCCTGTGTCCTTGTCTCTCTTTGAGGACATTCTTTTTGCATTAACGGGTTGTACCATGGGCAAAGATATCGATAAGGTGCTCACCCACTCAATTGAACAGTTGATTGCCTATGGTCAACCGAGAGGCCGACTAGCAATGATTCGAGATCAACAGCTCGTATACTTTCACCGTATGATGGATCGGGGCAAGCTGTCTCTTCTGTCTGATGCTGAAACCTCTGTTTCTTTTTGGTGATCAGCTGGTCCTAGAAAATACCAAGCTCTTGGAGATGACCGAAAATTGGTATTTCGAGAACTATGGTATTTTTTGTATATTCCTTCCGTTAACCGCCACCTTTCGCTGTCGACTTTCTCTTGTTTGGCTGATAAGTATTTCACGAAAAGGGAACTGACCCTGAAGCGAGGGGGTTTGATAACCGGTCATATCAAAGTGGAAGGGTTATCCAATCAGAGGGACTCCTTCAATAGTGTACCCGACGATCTATCAGCTACGCTGCGGGTATTACTACCTGGTCGCCTGCTTATTGATTTTACCAATGAAGTGCATCCGTTCCGAGCCCCTCTTTTTGCCAATAGGCTATTGGCCACAGGCCATACCTATCTAAAAGCTGCCTTTCGTGTCACATGTTGGATTTATCCCAAGTCTAAGTGGAGTGAGTTAACTCAATGGGTGGTGGGTAAGTTTATGAAGGATTTGATAGGTACGGGCCTTCGTCGTGCCATCAGGGCCACCGAGCATGGGATAGAGATCAACCGGCCTCTGTTCATAGCTTTGTTGGAGTTATTCAACCAACATACCGGGATGTTCTTTACCCCTTGTGGAGAGATGGGTTTGTCCCTTCATGAGATGCGTGCCATCTCGATGCTGCCATAGGGGGACGTGCCGTACGAGGAACATGCCCCTTGCAATGAGGAATTCTTGGTTTCAGAGAACCAGCATCACGAGATGATGGCTGTGTATAAGGAATTGTTTTTCCACCGCCAAGTATGTATGCGCATGGGTAGGGCACAGGCTTCGCCATACGTCAAGGCCTGGGTGGATTGTATTTTCACAAAGCATCCAACGATGCCAGAGAAGGTTCACTTTACTGTGCACTGGGCATATACTGCTGATAAAGTAGATGATATGATGGCCGAAGCGGGGGTATCTACTCCCTTAGTGGATGTCGAGGGGAGGCCCACCTCCAGAGTTCATAATTACTTCTGTCAGAATATGATGCTTTGAATTCGAAAGAGACTTTAGCCGCTTTCTGATGATATGGCTGCGGAGGTCCGTAGTTCTTAGAGGTTCTAGGCCAGCGAGATGGCTCAGTAAGGACGTAATTTTTCCAGCTGTGAGGCTAGCCTTTCGAGATTCCTTGGCTCTGCTGTCGGCCATGGTATGCGACATCCTACGTGGTTTGCGAAAGTTTTCTAAGAGGATAATAGAGTGTCGCAAAAGGAATGAGGAATTCCCGTGGGTTGGACTCCCTTACCACTATTTGATGGGTTGGTTGGCTTTGCACCGCCCTGGTCTAATAGTCACCAGTACCCTCGCAGGCTACGAGGTAGGGGATGGAACACTGTGTAACTATCGATATGCGAAATGGCTTCATCAGGATGTCCCTGTCTGTAGATGGATGTTGGGCCGTTTGAACGGCTATATTCTCCATAGGGTTTTTCCTACATACAATGGTTTCCTTGTAGATGATGAGTTAGTGGACAGTAATCTAACCTTCAGAGCCTTCCACTGGTTGTAGTCCATCCTTCCTTTCCAGTTGGGGTATCGGAACCAAAATTAGGTGTACTTGGAACCTTTTTTGCCTAGCCGCTTCGCACATCAATTTGGCTATAGCCAGGCGATGACGGGCAATCCAAGCTCCTGTCTTGGTTATGAAGAAAGTCTTTTGGATGGCGCCAGGGTATGGCGTTATTATAATTTTGGTGGTACTAGAGCAGAATTTACGATCCCTTCAATGCATGAGGAGACTCATATCTTGTATTATGCGGCAAAGTTTTCCTGTGTCTCACAAGACTACGAGCGAAAGCGAAGTTTGCTTGAGGGGACAAAGTTTGAGGTCCCTTCATTGGCTTCTAAATGTCTCCATGGGCTTGCACCATCGGAGAGTAGATCAACAGAAGCCTCCAGTTCATCACGAGAGGAAAAACACGAGGAAGTGCTTCTGAGTAACCCGCAGAAACATCAGGTTTCTTCTGGGGTAAAACCTCCTCCTGGTAAAAGGACAAGAATAGTTGTTGTCCTCTGCAGGGTGGACCTCCTCAACTGTCTCCATTGAAATGGAGTGCCCCACCCATTGGATCTTCTTTGCGGGTAAGTCTTAGTATTTTCTTTTCGAGGTTTTATTTCTTACTTTTTGTTCATCACTGCTTTGTTTGTGTAGGCGGGGCCCACATGGTCAGAGAGACTTAGGGAACTGCCCGAGGAGCCTGCCCCAGAGATGTCTCAAGTCGAAGGAGAGACTGTTGCTGATAAAACTGCTGACCCGAAAGATATCCCTCCTCTTGCTCTTTTTGAGTATGATACTCGAGGCTCATTGGAGCCGTTAGCTTCGCTCTGACAGGAAGCTTTCACGGGGCCGATTGAAGATGGACCCGTAGAGATACCCGAGGCCGGCATGGTAGCAACCGAGGACAGGATTTCGGGGTCCGTACTGAAGATGGTACAAGGGGACGTGGATGCTAAAGGGATTACCCAAGATTCTTCCATCATACCTCTACCCTATGTTGAGAGAAGTTTTGAGGATAGTCCTGCTGTGCCAGGGGAGGACGAGGATCATCTAGCCGAGGAGTCGCTATTGGCAAATCTAGAGGATTTACCTCAACGATTGGTCAAAGGTCCCTTTGAAGGGTTGACAGCGAAGGCTGTCGAAGAATTGGCTTGTCACGATATTGAAGGGACGGCAAAAATAACTATTGAATAGTAGGTTGATGAGATTATTCGAATGCCCGCCGAGGAGGCGATCGAAGAGTTGGTTGATCTGGTCCTTGAAGAGATGACTAATTATGCCAACATGGCACAAGTTGATGTGGCCATTAACGAACCGGTGATTGAGGTCCTAAGCGAGATAGCCACACGGATGATGGTCGATGACAATACCGTTGATGATCCTGTTGATGTCATCATCAAGAACCCGGCCATAGAGGCCTTAGAAGAACTGGTTGTGCAAACTGCCGATGAGCCGGCTGTTGGTGCGCGGGTTTAGAAGACTACTGCATAATCGGCTACCGCGATCGTCGAGGAGTTGACTGCTGAGATGGCTCAAACTCCATCATGTACGGTTCCAACTGCAAATGCATTTGAAGAACCAGCGAAGGAGCCTACTGAGGGCTAGCTTTGTGTCAGACAGTGTCGGCCTTTACTGTATCTGTGTTGCCTACGACCTCTGTAATAGTCGTGGTGCCATCTGTTTCGACTGCGGTACCTAAGCGTGTGCTGGCTGCTGCTACGGCCACAAGGCCTTCTGTCGCAGCATCTCCGGTAACCCCAATGAGTTTGGCTGATAACGTATACTATACCAATCTCATACTGAGCACAATTCGTCATTCATTGGCGCATGGCATAGAGGGTGTTTTACGAAGCAACTAATCTCTCAGGCGGGTACAAAATATAATGGAGGCCCAGTTGGTGGCCTTGCACGACTATCCCGAGTGTGAGGCTAAAGCTGATGCTATAGAATATCTGTTGGCTGAATTGGAAGTCGCTGCCTTAGAGCTCCAGAACCTGGAGCATGGTCTTCCGATACTAGCCACTGCAGAGTTAGAAAAGATGGTCTCCGAGGCATCTTAGTACGAGCAGAAACACCAGACACTAACTGATCGACTTGCCGAGGTTGAGTCCGAGATTGAAGCAGTGACTAATATCGAAGAGGCTCGAGTTTGTCACCCTACAGTTGTGGAGGATCAGTGGAAGGCACTCCGGGAGCAGATCCAGAAGTTAGAAGAGACCTTGGCCCTTGCTGAGAGTCACCTTGTCAATTCTGAGGACCAGAAGGAGATCCTTCGCCAACGTTTCGAGACCCTGGCTCGGGAGAAGGAAAACATTGGCATTTGTCAGGCCGAACTGGCCCTTGCATGCCAAAGCCTCTCTCCTGTTGAGGATAAAGCCGCTCGCCGTCAGGAGGCCGAGTGTCAAGCCCAAGCATTGGTCGATCCCCAGGTTGCTCTTTTGAAGAGTCGGCTGGAAGAATTTCAGCGTCGGTCTTCTAAGCTTTGATCTTCTTTTTATCTTCTTTTCTCTCGGTTTGTGAGAGACAAATTTTTATAATCAAAGAAAGAAATCTTTTCACTTTATAAATGAAAACATTGGCTTTGTTTCTCTACTTGTCTTTTTACTTGTGAACTTTTCTCCTCACAAGAACGAGGATGCCCTCAGAGGTAGCATGTTACGAGGGGATGGAGATAACTCCATCGGGAATAGGGTATTTACTCATAGGTTATATGGACATGGTAAACACATAATCCTTTACGGGTAGACTTTTCCTTACTCAGAGGTAATATGGACATGGCAAGGATAGACTCTACTGGTGTATAGAACGACTTAGAGGTAGTATGCACGTGAAAGGTTCTATAGATGAATATGACAATTTTGGTGGATTATCATGGAAGAGACGTCTTCCCAGAGGTAATCTGGACATGGTAGGCAAATCTTCACTAGGGTATAGAATGACTATTCAGAGGTAGTATGGACGTGAAATATTTTCTAGGGAGTTATGACAACACGAGATCATCATAGAAGAGACGACTACTCAGAGGTGATATGGACGTGGTAGACTTGAACTTTGCTAGGGTGTTGGAAGACAACTCAGAGGTGAGATGGACGTGAATTGTTTTTCTACTGGGGTGAAGTATAGAAGGGGTGAATTCCTTTAACAGAATCCATGAATACCCACAAGGGATGTGGGAGCCTATGGTGGCTTGAAATGCAGACATTGTATTTCTTTAGGAACTTGTCGTTGATTGGCATCATTAGCAAGTCGCCATTAGGTTTGGCCAGTCGGTAGGCACCATTGGATTAGACCGTCTCTATGACGAATGGTCCCTCCCACTTGGGCTTGAACTACACAGCCGTCTTGTGAGTCATTACCATCGATCTTCAAACTAATAAAACGAGGTCACCCACTTAGAATATTCTTTCTCGGACTTTCTTGTTGAAGACCCCGAAAATCCAAGCTTGGTAAAGCTCAGTTCGTTGTTGAGCTAGCAGACATTTTTCATCCAATGCCTCTAACTCTTGTAGCCGCCGACGTTGATTGTCTTCGTCAGTCAGCTGGTTGGTGATAGCTACCCATAAGGAGGGATCTGGATCTCCAGAAAAAGCACTGCCTTGCTTCCATAAATAAGAGAGAATGGTGTGTTGCCCGTGGGTGTTCGAACGGTCGTACGGTAAGCCCGCAGACATTCACCGAGCTTCTCATTCCAGTCGCACATATTAGAAGAAATGAATTTCTTAAGTAGTTTGATGATAGTCTTGTTGAACGCTTCGGCTAGTCCATTTGCTGTAGGATTGTAAGCCGTTGATGCCATATTCTGTATTCATTTACTATCGTAGAACCGTTGGAAAGCGTGGCTCACGAACTGAGGACATTGTCGTGGATGATCCTTCGAGGAACGTCGAAGCGGTATATTACGTGATGTTTGACAAAGCTGATCACATTTGCAATTTTTACCTTGGTCAGAGGTACTGCTTCTGCCCACTTAAAAATGTTCCCGGTGATGGCAAGTATGAACCGGTGTCCTCTCGAGGATGGTGGACTGATGGGACCAATAATATTCATTTCCCATGCTTCAAACGGCCAGGCGGCCGTCGTGGGGTACAGGAACTCCGAAGTCCGGTAGATGAAGTAAGCATACAACTGACATACCCGGCACTTCTTTGCGTAATCAACGGCGTCTGCCATCATAGTGGGTCAGTAGTAGCCCATGCGATTCAATCGATCTTGCAACCTAGCACTAGGCTGATGGGCTCCGCAGTTGCCATTGTGTGCCTCCCTGAGTGCTTTTTGTGCTTCCGTCTTGGATAAACATCACAGAAGAAGCCCGTCATATGAACAATGATACAACATCTTGGTAGCTGTATCGTAGAAGAACCAAAGAAAGCGTCACTTGACAGAAGTAGCTTCCTTCGGGTCTTCGGATAGGATCCCATAGACTGCGTAGTCTATGAACGGAAATCGCCAATCCCGAACATCCACATTAGTGCCTATTTGTACTGAGTAACTCAGACACATATGTATATTATTCTTGGGGCAAACCAGCTCTCAACCCACTACGGTGACGGTATATTGGGTTCACATAAGAGCTGCTAGATAAGCGGCGAGCGAGTGCGTCGGCCTCCAAGTTTTGTAATCGAGGTACATATTATATAAATATATATATATATATATATATATATATATATAAAGAACCCTGTGAAGGTAGAGATGATATCGATTGCTACCTGGTGGTATGGAACCAATTCTTCTTGCCGGACTTCGTAATGTCCTCGAACCTGGTTAATAATCAGTTTCGAGTCGCCATAGGCCTCGATACAATCAACCCCTAACTGTTTAGCGACCTGGAGTCCGATAATGAAAGCATTATACTCGGCGACATTATTGGTTTATGACTCCATGCGAGAATATGCACGGTGGATGACCAAGCTGTCAGGAGTGATAAGAATGACTCTGACCCTGCGATAATCTCGCCCTTTGGTTCCGTTCTTGAAGCGCCGTCAAAGAACATACGCCAAACCAAATTATCTGAGACGGGACTCTAGGAATTTATCTGGGATGTCGTCATAGAGCTTTGATGTCTCTGGCACGGTGTAACACCCAGTTTTTCAAATGAGAGTAATTTTGAACTTTTGTAATTATAATTATTATTTATTTGTGTTTATATCACATTATGATTTTTGGTGAGTTTTAATCGATTTAAAATTTATTTTAAGTCATGACTTGTGATTTGGATGTGCTACTAGTGAAACCCTAGAGACTGTCTGACCTAGAGCCTAACCACGTGATTGGAGATATTTATTTATCATTTTTAGCCTAGGGGTAATTTGGTCATTTTGACTTATTGGAATTATTTGATTACATATTGGATTGATGATTGTTATTTTGACTTTAACTTATTGAGACTTAGTAGACTAGCCTAGAAGCTAACCCTAGTTATGATGACTTGGTAGACAATGGTGTGACCCTAGTCTAACTTAAGTTAACCTTATTCTAGCCATTAGAATCTAGTTTTCAAATAGGAGGAATAGAATAGGTGCATTGATTTCATGACTTATGATTTAAATTCCATGACTTGTGACTTAAGCCCATAGGCCCATAACTTGAAGCCCTAACCCTAAACCTAACCAAACCCTAAGTGACCAGCCATATAGAGATTTCTACCCCTATTTAATGTCCTAATGACTTGTTCTTACCTTTTTTTTGGTCATCCAAGTTTTAGAAGGAAAGGTAAATCTTCACTTTTCTAAATTCCTAATAAATTCATTTTTAATCATTTTTGACCCAAATCTTTTGCATATGGTTCTAACCAACCTCTACTTGCTGATTTTGAGGAGCAATCTCAGTTTTAGAGCAATTGGAAGGATTTGGCTAGCAACGGAAATCGTTTAATTTGGGAGTTTTTCTTGATTCTTGCAACCTATATGTAAACCCCTCTAATTCTATTTTTATTCTAATTTTATTGCATGGTAGCCTAGATCTAGGTGTCCCCTAGCTACAGTAGAAGTTTGGTGTCATTTGCATTAAGTTTCATGTCCGTATCGGACATGTATCATTGTGTAGATCTAGGTGTTTGATGAAATGCCCAAACCATTTTTGTTTGCTATTTTTGTAATTGTTTTTGAATGAAATCCTAGGTCTAGGGCTTGCTTAATGGTTCGTGTCCATATTTTTTGTTTTTGGAGTCCTGTCGTGTCCACATGAGGACACGAACACGTTGTGGCTGAACCGTGCACAGTGTCCTGCCACTCGGGCTAAATTTCTCACTGCATAGGACACGAGGACACGCCAATTTTTGGGAGGATGTCAAGGCACTGACTGACATTGACCTCCCAAAAGCTGGGCTCGAATGGTAGAGTGTGCGAGGAGTTCTCCTCCCTGTACTGGCCGTACGAGCGGACAGAACCGTACAAATTTCACCACTGACACGCGGTTGGACATGCCACGACATGTGTTTAGGATACGGTGCAGTGTATCAGAGGGGTAGCCGTACCCCTGGCGTACACGTGTGCACGGCCACGTGTCTCTACGTGGCCTGTGTCGTATGTTGGACACGTGTGCACGCGTACATGATGCAGTTTGTACGTAACGTGTCTGTACATGTTTTGAGACTTGGACACGCCGTATCCGGCTCAAGGGTGACCCGAAAAGACTCCTGGGACACGAGCACAGGTGGGGGGTTAATTACCAACCACCAATTTGTAATCTTAGCATGATTTTTGCTATCGATTAGGATTTCCCATTTTATTGATACGTGTGTTCCTGATTACTAATTCTGAATTCGATTTCCATTTTTTAAACTGATTTTGATAATTAATCACCATCTTAATTCACTTACACATGTATAGTTTACTATTAATGATGGTTTATGTTTGTGTTTGAGAATTGAGTTTTTAAATTGGTTTTGGGATGGAATGTGAACTGTTAAATATGAACTGTCATCTACCTGATAACCTGAGAACCTATTTGACACATTGATTGTTTACATTGACTCAACTTTCTGTAAACACACTCTCTACCTAGGATTCCTGCAACACTTAGACACCCTACTGATTTTGAACTGTCATTGAATTCCTAAGCTATTACATTGGTATCAGTTTTCCTGAGATTACACATTACATTGATTTGATTGTACACACACACACACCTATTCACCTTGACACCCTATTAGCTAGCTATGTACTCATTCAATCACACTAATTTTTGTTTTTCCATACACACTCACACATTACATGATCCCCCTCTTACTATTACATACACTTATTTCATTTTTCTGTTATACACAGGTTTCCTATTCCCTGTTAGCTAAACTATCACATGACACACCCTAGCCAATATGCATACACACTATTCCTGTTACTCTATAGACACTACACACCCTTCACTGTTAGCCAACCTACTTACTGTCATGTTTATTCACACACACTACTTGACACTTATTTACAAGACACTACACACACACTAATCTATACACTAGCCTATGGCATATGTCACACACACACACACACACACACAAAACTGTCATTTTGACACTCACACAAAACTGAGTTCATCCCTATAACACACACACCCATTGACACACCACATCATGTTACACATATACACATCACTGTCATGTAAATGCTCACACACTATTTTCTATATAAAAATGACACACACATGTTAGTTGTATCACACATACACACATGCCATGTATCCCCTCTCTATCTCACTATATGGATATATATTCCTATATACTAGATACAAAAATGTGGTATGTATACATATATATGTGTATGATAAATTATATTAAACTAGTGTATATATATATAATGTGTGGGAATATGTGATATAGCCCTTATGGCCTATAGACTATATGGCTTAAAGCCTATGTGTATGGCATGTGTACACCAATGAATGTGTGTGGTTGGTTTGTATAGCCTAGTTTGGCTTATACTTGTGCTAGATTGCTAGTATAGGCTTGGGTTAGGCCTAGTGAGACTTGATGGACTAGGATTGACCAAGTTTGACCAGAGTGTGACAATGGTTGACCAATAGTTGACCTTGACCTAGATTGGCCTAGAAATCACGTAGTTTGCATTGTATCATTCATTTACCTTATATTGCACACATTATAACCTATACTGCTCTATTTAGGATATTGTGACTCTGGTGCAGACATCTGATATTATACTACTCTTTTCAGAGTACCAGGCGAGTACATTCTTTGATAGTTCTTCCATTTACTTGTCGATTACTGTACTTCAGTTGTAATTAGTTCTATTTGATTCTCTGTTACAAACACGATTTGATATTGCTGGATCCATTTCATGCGACACTCATTATTTCATGTTTGGCCTCTATTTCTGGAATCACCTACTGGAATCACCCTGGAATCATTTACTGGTATCATTCATGTTCTGGCTGGACTTGTACTCATTTCTGTGTCGGGTTATGGATTCACTTATACTTGTTGGGTAGGGAAATATTGGAGTAGACATGTGAACATACCCAAATACTGGAACCACTCCCTTGAAATTATACTGGAATGATAGCCATCCCACACTTGGCCGAGTGTACGGTGTGCCGTATTACCTACAGCTGTTCACATGTCGATTCTGATATTTTAAAACACACTATTAGAGTATAGTCTGGACTCACCCTGGAATCTTTGATCACAGACTAGACTTACCTTATATCGGACTCATCTTGTGCTGGAATCACCTGGTATTAGATTATATTGTCTGGACTCACATTGGGGTTACACTTGACTCTTATTATACTGTCTGGACTTATATAATGTTACTCTAGTTCAGCTAGATTATATTTTACAGTCTTCATTGCCATGTTTCTCTTCTTGTTTAGTTACTTTACTTTCCTTGTATCTTAACTGTTCTCTACATCATTACTCGTATAAACTGCCATGTTCATCAATATAACTGTCTATAACTACTTTATAGTTCTCTGTCATTTACTTAGGATTTTTTGATGAGTTGTACTCGTTCCTGTCCTGACTGGACCTATTAAAAATATTACAGATGCTTGCCCCGAGGACACTTGCTCTACTTACTATGGACTAGGAGATGGCTTAGCTACCTTTGGCCCCAACACTCAGGAGTGATCGGGAGATTAGCTAGTTGACTTGGTTTAGATTTCATGTTTTAGAACTTGAGTTGTAAATAAGTTGAGATATATTTTTTTGAGATTGTTGGAGATTATATTATTTTAGTAGTTGGTTTTATTGTTGTATTTAGTCTTAGTTATAAACTTCTGTGATAACATATCATGCTTAGACTGTGATTGAGATTCTATTATATTTATATTTGTCCTCCGTTCGGAGTTGAGATTTTGACAAGTACATTATATATTTGCATAAGTTGTTGGCCAGATAGTGACCTAGAACAGTATTCTACCGTCGATACTGCGGCGTAGGCTGGGCGCTGTTACGTACTCGGGGTGTGCTGCTAAGAAGTCGGCCAATACTTAGCCTTTGACCACCTTTTGTGGGACAAAAACCATGTCATAAGGAGTCAAAAGTATCGCCCATGTGGCTAACCACGAGTTTAAGTCCCCTGACTTGGTCATGAGGACCCTGAGGGGATTGACCCAGTAGATGACATGGATCGTTTGTCCAGCCACATAATGACGCGTCTTTTGGATGGCGAAGAGGAGAGCAAGACACTCCTTCTCTACAGGATTATACCGATGCTCGGCTGCAATCATGGTCATGTTAAGGTAGTAGATTGCCTATTCGTGGCCTTCATTGCTCTTCTGGGATAGCAAAGCTCCAAGAGGATGGTCCATGGCTCGGACGTACAGCAGAAAAGATTTCCCTATGACTAGTGCCACCAGTATCGGAGGACTAGTGAGGTACTGTTTGATGTCGTCGAACGTGCACTGGCATTCTTCTGTCCAGACAAAAGAAACCTATTTCTTCATCAGTTTGGTGAGAGGTTGACATCTACCAAAGAGATTTGTTATGAAACTTCTGATATATGCCAAGCGCCCTTGCAGGCCTCGAAGTTCGCAGAGATTCTTCGGAGGAGCCATGTCCAAGATCGCCTCAGTCTTCTCTGGGTCAATATGAATATCCTTGGCTGTGACGATAAAACCCAAGAATTTTCCACTGGTGACTCCCACAAATGACTTGGTTGGGTTCATCTTCAGTTGATGTATTCGTATTAAGTCGAACATTGTTTTCAAGTCATCCAAGTGACTGGATTTCTTTTTTTTTACGGCAATGTAATCAACGTAACATTCTACCATCTTTCGGAGGTGCTTGAGGAATATGGTGCTCATTGCCCAATGGTACATTGCTACCGCAATCTTCAACCCGAAGGGCATCACTGTATAACAGTATATCCCTTTTGGAGTCCGAAATGAAGTATGCTTTTTGTTTTCGGGAAACATCTTGATTTGGTTGTTGCCTGAGAAACCATCTATAAAGGACATACAATTGAAGCCACAAGTGTTGTTGATCATCACGTCGGTGATCGGGAGGGGAAACTCGTCTTTTGGGCAAGCCGAGTTGAGATCCCTGAAGTCTATGCAGACCAAATTTTTTTCGTTCTTCTTAGTGACTGGGACAATATTGGCCACCGAATTTGGGTGTTGTTTTTCGCGAATGAAGCCACTCTCTAAGTGTTTGTCGACATCTTCCTCGATAGCATCCATGATGTTGGGGCAAAAATGTCGTTGTTGCAGTTTGACAGGCTTAGCATCGGGTAGGATGTTGAGACGGTGCATGGCGACTTGCAGGTTTAAACCCGACATGTCTTCGTAGCTCCATACAAAGACATCGATGTATTCTCGTATAAGCTGTATCAGAGATTCTTTGTCTTTGCCTATCAAGCTTTTGCTAATGAAGATGGGTTTAGGGGAAACCTCGTCTCCTAGCTCGACTTGGATGACTTCGTCTTCAGTAGGAGGTTCGCACTGTTCGAAGCATCATTTCCATTGGGATCCTAAGCGTTGAGCACATCCTCGATGTATTCGAGTATTTGGTCTTCATCCTCGACTGGACGATCTGCGGAGACAATATTAACGGATAATATCTTCTTGAGGGCGTGGCTGATACTGGTATCTGAGTCCTAGGTTGAGGAATCGGAGGAGTGTGAATGCATCATGGCCTCCGGCTCCGAGCTCTCCAAAGTTGTTATGGGTGTGACATAACCCGAACCCTGCGAGTGCGCTGATAATAGTTTTAGGACTTTCCCTTTGGAGCACGAAGTCGTAAGGGATGGCGTCGGCCTTTGCCATAGTTCAGTCCTCTGTCATTGTTCAAGTCGTAACCCATTTTCTGGATGAGGTTTTTTGCTTGACTAGTGTAACGGTAGAGTTGCATCTTACCGTTATCGGGCTCTAGTTCTGCCAGAGCCAGTCGCTGAGGGTGCTCCAATCGGCCGAAGATGATGGGTGCCTCCACCTTCCTCCTTGCTGGAACCAAGAAGTAGGCACCTTGAGAAAGGACAACTCGACTTGCGAGGTTGGCAATTGTCACTTGTGTTTGTAGTATATATAGAGCGTTGTCTAAGAAATACCTAGTGTTCTAATGCGCACAAGAGTAATTCAAAGACAACTTCCTATTAATGAAATGCAAAATTTTATCCCGAGCGATTACATCATCTAAAGAATGCACTTCAGTATTGACGCATATGTATGTAGGATCAATGGCACCTCTAGTGGAGGGTGAATAGAGTAAAGCGGAAAATAATTACCAATTAAAAATTATCTAAGCAGGTGAAGTAAATGATCAATCAAATATAATGTAAGTAATGCAGCAAAATAGTAGAGGCAAGAAAGTAATACACAGACACAGCAGGTTTATACTGGTTTTCCTTTGAGAGGACGAGTCCAGTTCGCGAGAACTCTTGCTCGCTATAATCTACTATTTTGAATAGGGATTACACCGCGTGCTTTACGCCGAAGAACATGCCAACTTCAACACCGTCGTGTTTTTATCCGAAGCACACGATCAAACTTCAATAACACCTTTTCTGAGAAAAGTTTTTATATGCCAAGCTTTGTACAACTCGAATACTCCTAGTCGAAAATCATCGGCACTTAGAAGAATTGGGTTGTTCTTGGAGATTTGAAGATTGAAGCTTTGTAACTTGAATAGAAAGCTTAGGAATAGATAGAGAAGATGAAGAATGAATGGCTGAATAGAAATGGGAATTGCTTCTCTTTTTATAGGTTTTTCTAGGACATAGTTTGGACAGAACTCGATAGCCTAACGTTCATAATTTTGAACGTTGGTGATCTAAAAAAACAGGTAATGTTTCTGACCAGGAAAAATCCCAGGGGACCGAGTTCGGTCCGAGTTCAGGCAGAACTCTCGCCGAGTTCGGTTGTCTTGGTTTTTGGTCAACCTGAGTTGGTTTTTGGATGGGTTTGGTTTAAGTGAATCAAGTTTTGGTCTAGGAGAAAGAAATTAGGATAGGTTTTAGGATTTGATCTTTCTAGATGCCAGTGATCTCGACACACAAGTCAATCTAGACTCAATAAAAGGAAAGTACAGAATAAATATAAAACAATTACGAAGACGAATTCTGCATACTTCTTGTTTCTTTTCATATCAATTGCGAAGTTTTAAGTCAATTATCGAAATCGATTTAACTATAGCATAATGGGCCAACAATCTCTCCCATTTTGATAATTTGACAAAATTATGATAGATACTTAAGAATGTTCAGCTTGATCTGGAGGTAGACTTGAAGTAGTACTTCAAGTACGGTAGTAGCTTTGGCCGTCAATATTGGTACATTATAAATGCTCCTCCATAATGTATAGTCAAGTTTTGTTACTCCCCTGTAACAAAACATATCAGCTGAATCTGTCTCGATAAGAAAGAAATTTCTCCAAACAAACTTTTAGCAAAAAAATTGTGAATAATAGTGAATAGCATGGTTGTGAACAATATGCAGCAGCAGAATATTTATTTTAAGTTAAGTATCTCATTACTCCCCCATTTTGTCACATAAAATCTGCATAAAATTGGCACGCCCGATATTTCTCTGCATACTCAACAACGTTTGCCATCATATTGGGCCAGTAATAGCCCATATGGCACAGCCGGTCTTGTAGCTTGGGGCCCGGCTGGTGGGCTCTGCAGGTTCCATCATGTACTTCTCTAAGTGCTTCTTGTGCCTCAGTACGAGACAAACAGTGTAAGAGAAGTTCGTTGTATGAGCGACGATATAGCATTTTGGTGGCCGAATCGTAGAAAAAATAGAGTGAGTGCCTCCTGATAGAAGCTGCATCTCTTGGGTCTTCGAGCAGAATCCTATAAACTGTATAGTCTATAAATGGGAACCGCCAATCCCTGGTGCCTTCATCCGCTCCTACTTGTAACGAGTAGTTCTAACATGCACGCAAGACATTCTTTGGACAGACTAACTCCTGGCCCGTTACTGAAACGGTGTGATAAAATGCAATAGGGGCAGCCAAAGAGGCGGCAAGACCGGCTAGTGCGTCGACCTCCAAGTTCTGCAACCGTGGCACATGTTTTGTAAAGAACCCTGTGAAGGTGGAGATAATGTCGATTACCGTCTGGTGGTAAAGCATTAAGTCCTTATGCCGAACCTCGTACTGACCTCGAACATGACTGATGATCAATTTCGAGTCTCCATAGGCCTTGATGTAGTCAACCCCCAGCTGTTTGGCGAATTAGAGTCTGATGATGAGGGCATTATACTCTGCAACATTGTTGGTGCATGACTCCGTGATAGAATATGCACGATTGATGACTAGGCCGTTCGGAGTAACAAGGACGATATCGACCCCTGCTACGATTTCACCCTTTGGCCCTGCTCTTGAGGCTCCGTCAAAGAACATGCACCATACTGAGTTGTCCGAAACTGCGTTGGACTCTAGTACTTCGTCGAGAATTTCTTCATAGAGTTTTAAATTTTCTGGCACCAGATGAGCCGCCAGAAATTCTGCCAACGCTTGGCCTTTGACTGTCTTCTGTGGGATGGCGAAGAGAAGGGCAAAACATTCCTTCTCAACTAGATTATACCGGTGCTCGGCACCAACCATAGTCCTGCTAAGATAAAATATTACTTGTTCGTGGCCTTTTTTATTCATTTGGGCTAATAAGGCACCAAGAAAATGATCCATGGCTCGGACGTACAGAAGGAAAGGCTTCCCCACGACTAGGGCTACCAGTACAGGAGGGCTGGTGAGGTACTTCTTGATGTCGTCGATTGCGCACTGGCACTCTTCGGTCCATTCAAAAGTGACCCCTTTCTTTATTAGTCTGGTGAAGGGTTGACATTTACCAGATATATTTGCTATGAACCTCCTTATATATGCCAGTAACCCCTGTAAACCTTGAAGCTCTCGGAGGTTCTTTGGAGGTGTCATGTCAAGAATTGCTTTGGTCTTCTCCGGGTCGATATGAATTCCTTTTGCTGCGATGATGAAGCCTAAGAACTTGCCGCTGGAAACGCCCAGAAAGGACTTGGTTGGATTAATTTTTAGCTGATGTGTCCGCATTAGATCGAACACCATCCGTAGATCATCCAAGTGGTTGGATTTGTACTTGCTTTTGATGACGATGTCATCAACATAACACTCGACCATTTTTCGGAGATGCTTACGGATTATGGTACTCATAGCCCTTTGATAGGTAGCTCCCACATTCTTTAATCTGAAAGGCATTACTGTGTAGCAATACACCCCCTTCGAAGTCCGGAATGTCGTATGCTTTTCATCTTCGGGGAGCATCTTGATCTGGTTGTAGCCGGAGAATCCATCTATAAAGGACATACATTCGAAGCCACATGTGTTATCAATCATCCCGTCGGTGATCGGGAGAGGGAACTCATCTTTAGGACAAACCGAATTGAGGTATCTATAGTCTATGCGAATTCGTGTCTTCCTGTTCTTCTTAGTGACAGGGACGACATTTGTGACCCAATCTGGGTACTGCTCTTCACGGATGAAGCCGCACTCGATGAGTTTGTCGACCTCCTCCTCAATAGCATCCATAATGTTAGGGCGAAATCGATGCTGTTACTGCTTGACTAGTTTAACATGGGGTAGAATATTGAGGCGGTGCATGGCCACTTGCAGGTTTAGTCCTGGCTTATCTTCGTAGCTCGAGGCGAAGACGTCGATATACTCATAGATAAGCTATATCAGGGACTGCATATCATCTTCTGTTAGAATTTTGCTGATAAAGATGGGCTTAGGTGAGGCCTCATCTCCTAATTCGACCTGAACGACTACATCTTCCGTAGGGGATTCGTGCTGCTCGAAACGCCACTCCCATTGGGATCCTAAGTGTTGCGTCCAGGGTTCATCTTCTAAGTACTCGAATGCTTGGTCTTCGTCCTCGACTGGGGGTTTAGAGAGACCATATTGGCGAATAGTATTTCCTTGAAGCCCCGAACGGCTTTATCATCAGAGTACATGGTGACCTCTTGCTCGTAACCAGATGTTGTTAGAAGATTGACCACTTCTACTGCCACATCGGGGATAGGAATGATGTCACGTTGTGCCTTTGTGGCTGGACTACTCTCAGACTGGAGAGTAACCATGTTGGCCATGACAGTCTTCTCTTCATAATCCAACGATATGACGTTGGCGTTAATGAGGCACTGAATTTACCCCTTCAACACATAGCAGTCCTGTGTTCAGTGATAGACATACTGGTGATAATGATAGTACTTAGGATGGTCCACCTTTTCTACTTTATTAGGACGCCTGGATTCCAGGATGGAGTGTTTGCCACTCTTCGTAAGCATCTCGAAGAGCTCCAGCGTATCCTCGTTATTGAAGGAGTAAGTCTCCCTTAGCCTCTGCACTACCGCAGACTTGGGGTTCATAACTGCTGAACCTTTGGAGATGTTGACGACCATGGCTTGCTTGCCTTTTCCGTCTTTAGGGTTGTTGCTGGACGAGCATCTCCTCTTATCTTCGGGCACATGAAAGTTTAGCTCCAGGAGCTGTACGTCCTGGGCTTTCCTTTGTGCGACATCCATCTCTGTAATGAAAGGCGTCCACTCCGTACAGGGCAGCATGTTCTTACGGCAGGAGTCCATAAGCATAGGCTCGGGCATGTCGGGTGGTAATCTGAGGACTGCCTGGCGGAAGCGCTCGATATATGCACGGACTGGCACTTTCTCCCTCTGGCCAATTTTTATGAGGGTCGACATGGTCATATCCATGTCTCCTTCATAGAATCGGTCCACGAATCGAGTCTTCAGGTCTTCAAATGAGGAGATGCAGTCGTTCGAAAGACTGCAGAACCACTCATAGGATACCCCTGCAGGGCTCCTATGAATATGTTGGACAGGAGGGCGTCATCCTTGGCAGGTGCCCCATTACTGAGGCAAAGTACCTCAAGTATTATCGAGGAGATCCCTTTCCTTCATAAGGTGTAAGCGTCTGCGGATTGTATTTGGAAGGATTGACAACGTTGTCCCACTCGACAGGGTATGGCTGTCGGATCCCAATATTCTAGTGCGTTCCTTACTTCTCCTTAGCATCATGACAAGCATATAGCACCTTGATAGCCTGCTGTATCTCAGTCGGCATTACGGAGCCTATAGCCGATAGAGTAGATGAGGATGGTCCTGCCTGATTGGTAGTAGGCAACCTGCTGGATTCGTCATTGGTTGGCGGATCATGCACCGGTGTAGAGGCAGCAAGGGCCATGCTACTCTTGAGGTTGATTATGACCGAGGACAGGGACTTCATGGTGTCCGTCGGCGTATCTAACTTTGTCTCCAGGACTTCAATATGTTTGAGAGCTTTGTTGTTGTCTTCTTCATTGCCATCGGCCATAAACACAGACTGAGTATGAGGGTGACTCGAGGGAGTCGTGGATCCTTCACTTTCTGGCTCAAACGCCTGAGTCTCGCTGTCCTGAGGATATACCGTAAGATTGTGATCTTCTTCGGACTCAGTATGGTTGCAACCCTCGGTCTGGTGACTGGCAACGCCAATGGAGACATCCGTATCATATTGTGCCTCGTCAGATTGGAACACAGGGTTGTCTTGCATAGTAGGAGGCTGGCTACACCCAGTTTTTTATAAGGCACACAATACAGACTTGGTACGAGTACCTTGGAACATACCTGCATCGGGTACCTTAGCTTTACTGTTTTCTGACCTTCTCTTCGCTTTAGCAGCCGATATAGAAGGATTCTGGGAGGGCTTCTTGAAAGCTCTGTAACCCTACACTGCGTAGCAAATGGCGATGTGGGGCTCATCTTCTCTATGGCTCACCGACCCCCTGTTAAGCATCTGGCGTGGAGTCGGCGTGGAGTAGAGTCTCTAGAAGACGGGATGCCTGCTTGGCGTTGGCGCAGCCATCTGCTGACAATGGCAGTTGATGGTAATCTGGGTACAAGAGTGCCTTGATTTGGGCAAGTCTTGTGCCACAGATTCTTCTTCCGCTTGGAAGAGGGTTGGATCTTCAGTCCTAGCACTCCCATTGTACATGCAGGGAAGCTGCATGTAAGCACGGTCAGAGCGGGTTGGGCTCCCTCTCCGTGGGACGTACCCTCTGGTTTGGATTACTTACAGGAGTACCCCAGTGGAAGAGAGATTCGACTGGTTGAGGCATCAGAGCGCGAGAGCCAATCTTGTGTAGCTTTCTGTCGGCTGCGCGTATTATTATCAACACGGGCCTCTAGTCTGCCGCTGGTGTCGCACGCTTGTTGTATGAGGCGCGAGCCACCTGGGATCTCTTTCTACTACTCCAAGTGGGTGAGTAGTATTCAAAGTCCGCCGAAGGTTTACCTGAAGGAAAAGTGATTCTATCGAAGACATATATCCTTACCGACAATACTCCCATCGTGAGGGGTTGGACCGGTGTGCGCTTGCTTTGGCATCGTTCCTTCGTCAAATCAATCATGGAACCACCATCTTCCTCGCCATGCTTTCTCGGGACATGAATTAGGTGAGGTGATAAGGCTGTAGCAGCCGGGATTTTTTCTGCGACTTTGACGTTGAGGGGGTCCTAAGACGCAATTCCTACCATCGTGCTGCTGGCTGCAGCCGCCTTAGGCCTCCAGACACGTCGAGTCTTCTTCGGTTGTACGAACAACTTTGAAGTCTTTAACTTTTCATCAGAGATGAGCTCTTCAAAAGCCTGCTAGTCGAAGTGTACGACCAGCATGTCTTGAAAAGCTCCCAGCAAGTTGTCATCAGATTGCGTTACCGCCTTCTCGTTGGAGGAGAGGGTAGTCCCCAGCAGAATCACCATTTTGTTCGATTTAACAAAATGTTGAACGAACTTTTTTGCTTTATTGAACGTATAAGGTATATGTATCCAAAGAAGGAAGTCCTAAACAGGATATTCTAAGTACAGGGAGTAGAGGTTTCTGGAAAAGTGTAACGGTGGAGATCGAGCACTGCAGTGGCTTTTTTACTCCGTTGACGATCTGACGAAGAATTATCCTTGCTATTGCTTTCTGGCACCTTTGATGGGACTCTAGGGTCACCGATCAAGGGCTGTCTGGATGAGAAGATCCCTTAAAGATGGTTGGTTGGTTCTTTGGTTGATAGGTGGATGAAGGTGGTTAACTCTTCGTAGATAGAGATCGATGCTCCTTTGAAGATTGTCGATTGTCAATGTCCTCTCTCTCTCTTTTTATTGCTTTCTTTAGTGGAAGAAGAACTCCTTCTATTTATAGAGAACCGAGCACATATGCGATATGCATTAGGGCTTCTGAGATATGAAAGAATCTGTCGTCATTTTACGGTGGGGGCTTCTGCAGCGCTGACACATAGCGGACATCGAGATTTCCCTTAAACGAGATCTCTGGTGGTTATAAACATAATCGAAGGAGATGACATGTGGCGCGTACCGATTTGCTTGCTCGGATACAGCCGAGTAAATCTTGGGATTTTATCATAGATTTGGAGTCTAACTGATCCTCGTCTAAGATTTAAATCAATCTGATATGATATCAATCATGATTTCATTCCAATCTTCTCTACAAGAGGCGATTTAAACAAACCAATTGGGATGGACCTATGCTTCTTGTGCCTCTGGTGAGGACTAAGTGCTACTGTGCTTCTGGGGCGACGAGTAGACCGTACTTCTGGAGACGACAGAACCTCTGTTCTTTTAGGCGGCGAGTGGACCTGGCTTCGAATGACGACGAGACTTTTGTGCATATAGAGCAACTTATGAAGCTATTTTTTGGGCTACCAGAGTCACTGTGTTGTAGGCGATAAGTTGGCTTGTGCTTCAGGATAGCGAGGTTACTATGCTTTTGGAGCAACAGGTTGAGTTGCATTGGTTGTGATGGGAGTTCCCAAGTCTCTTGTAGAGAAGTGACTTAAGCTTATGATCCGGAGCAGACGACTGTGTCGTGGAAATAGAGATGGTGTGAGCATATCACCATCATGTGCCTCAACGGACGTAGGTAAGTAGCTGCGCCTCTGAACAGTAAAGGCATTGGCTGCGAAGGGAATGGTATGACACCTTTGTGCTTCTGAGATTGGCACAAGCAGGCAGCTGCGCCTCTCGAGTGAAAACATTGGCTTCTGAAATAAAAGAAGGGGAGGGGGTCCTACAACTATCTTAATTCGGAGGTTGGCGCAGGCAGGTAGCTGCACCTCTGGCTTGAAGGCTCTGGTTTCTTCAAAGTACTGAGTTACTAATATGCTTCTGAGAGGCTACGCCCACAAGAAAGTCAAACCATGCTTTGGTGAAGATCAATCTTCCATCGTGTGTATCGAGAAGAAGGAAGGCTCTGCTTCGATGAAGACTGCATACCTTGTAGTTCCCTTTAGGCTTCTATCGAATCTGTACTAGATCCTTTGTAGAAGAACAGAATTAGTCCCTTATGTATAGTCCTGATGTGTCTGTACTAGACTTTGGTAGACATGATAATAAAGGGACTTCTCTCCATATCTTTTGTTTTGTCTTTTTAGTATTGAGCCTGAGTCTTTTGCCTCTTCTGTGCTTTGGCGAAAGGATGTCTTCAGCTGAGATTTTTTATGCTTCTACACATACAAATGGATTCTAGTCTAGCAACTGGAGCATACATCTCATCATAGTCAATGCCTTCTTCTTGATTATAGCCTTGAGCTACTAGACGTGCTTTATTACGTGTTACTGAACCATTCTTATCTAGCTTATTTTGGAACACCCACATGGTAACAATGATCGGATGATCAATAGGTCTGAGAACAAGTCCCAAACTTGATTCCGCTCAAATTGGTTGAGTTTCTCTTGTATAGCAGAAATCCAAAATTCATTATTGAAAGCTTCAAAAAAAATTTAGGTTCAATTTTGGATATGAAAGCAACATTAGCTATTACCAGATTTCGTGTGCTTGAACGAGTACCTACACCAGTTGATACGTCACCTGTTACCAGTTCTTCCGGATGGTCTGGCATAAATCGTAATCGTTTCGGCAGACTTTCCAGATAGGACGTGGATGGTGTAACTTCTGGTGTTGGGGTTTTCTCTTTTTTGTTGTCACTGTCGGCATTACGTTGATTGTTTAGCTCATCAAATTTGACATTTGTTGATTCTTCAACAGTAAGTGACTTTTTGTTGAATACTTTATAGCCTCTGCTTTTTGTCATATAGCCCAAAAATGTGCCCTTATCAGCTTTCTCGTCAAATTTTCCCAAATGGTCTTTTGTATTGAAAATAAAACATCTACAACCAAATACCTTGAAATAGCTCATGTTAGGAGTTCTATCAAACCATAATTCATGAGGAGTGTTTTTAGATATGGGTCTAATCAAAACTTTATTTAACACATGGCAGGCTGTATAGACAGCTTCTGGCCATATCGCTTAGAGTTCTATTCTTCCTCTCCATAATGCCATTATGTTGAGGAGTCCTGGGGAAAGAGAATTCATGTAATAATCCATTTGAATCACAATAAGATTTAAACTCTTGGTTATCGAATTCTCTTCCATGATCACTTCGAATCCGAGTAATCAAGAATCCTTTCTCATTTTGCACCTTTTTACAAAAAGATGCAAATTCAGAAAAGGCCTCATTCTTATTTGCAAGAAAGTAAACCTTAGTATACCGTAAATAGTCTTCAACTATCACGTAAGCATAAAGCTTACCGCCAAGCTGGCGACTCTACTTGGTCCAAATAAATCCATATAAAGTAATTGCAAGGGTCTAGAGGTACTTATATCGTTTATTGATTTGAAAGATGATCTAGATACCTTGTTCTTTTTACATTCAACACAGACCGTGTCTTTCTTGAAAGTTATTTCGGGTAAGCCTCTTATACCAGCTTCTTGGTGGACAATCTTGCAATAGTGTCCATGTTCGCATGTCTAAGACGCATATGCCATGTCCAGCTTTCATCTTGAGTTGTGAACAAACACTTTCCTATACTGTTAGTCTTCTCTGACAAATATAGTACATATATGTTGTCCTCTCTTATTCCCTCAAAGGAGATTATTCTAGAAGATTTATCATAAACAAAACATTTATTCTTAATAAAATTAATTCCATAACCATGATCAGTCAGTTGACTAATGCTTAATAGGTTATGTTTTAATTCTGTCACCAAGCATACATCTTTAATAATTGGTGAGAGAGAAGTACCTATGTCGCCAATTCCAATGATATGACCTTTAAGGTTATTCCCAAAGGATACACAATATTCTTTCTTCATCGATAGACTTACAAACAATTTGTTATCACCTGTCATGTGCCTGGAGCAACGACTATCGGGTATCCATTTGCTTCTAGTGGGAGGAGAAAGGTCCACCTACAACGTAAGTTAGAGATGTAACCTTTGGTACCCACTTTTTTGAGGGTCCTGATATGTTATTTTTTGGAACCCATACATACACATTAATATCTACTAGCTTTCTAATCTTACACTGAGATGATACATGTCCTTTTATACCACAATAGTGACATGTAGTAGAAGTATTAGTGCTAGGTGCAGTTCGAAGATCATGTATGTAAATTTTTGAAGATGTGTGTGTGTCTTCTTCTTGTGTGAAAAGGTATACATATATGCATAGCTTTTGACAGTTGTAGCAGTGTTGGCTGTGTTGTGCTTGTGTTTAGCCTTGTGTTAGTGTTCGCCTGAGATATAGGTTTAACAACCTGTTTGCCCAATTTGATCTCTAATTTTTTAGAGATATCACAGGCATCATTGTACTTGGCCGTGAGTGCATCTACTCTTTGAGCAGTAATGTTATACTTTTTTTCTCTAGTTCATAGTAATTGGCTTCATTGTAATTGGCTTTCTCAAGCTTTTCAAGAGCTTCATGTAAGCTTAACTTTAAAGAAGTAATCTCATTTGTGTCACTAGAAGAATCTCTAATATCTTCTAGCATTCTAGATTGCTTTGAAAACTCAGATTGTACAAATTTTAGCTCTTTCTTAGCACCTTTGTATATATCTATTATTTTCCTCTAATATTCTAATATATCAGTAAAAGCATCAGACAATTCATCAAATGTAAATTCTTTATAGAGAGGGTTTATAATTAGCTTAGCATCTGTTGCCAGAAGCATAGGTTGGCTGAGCTGCGAGGCTTCTCTTCTTCTTCAGAATCACTAGCTTCGCTTTTACACCAGATGCTAGTGTTGGCATAGTTTCTAGTTGTAGATCTTCTCTTGCTTGTCTGATCTTGTCTGCTTCTCTTTCTTATAACATGGCAGTCCTTCTTGATGTGTCCTGTTCGTTTACAGCTGAAGCAGATAGGTTCATCATCTGTGGAATCTTTCTTCTTCCTATTCGACTTCTCATATCCGAAGAATCTTCTGAAGTTTCTTGTCATAAGGGCCATTTTTTTGTTGTATGATCAATCTATCTCACTTTCATTGTCACAGGTTGCCTTGTGGTTAGCTTAGAATGCTATTGCCTTCTCTTTTGGAGCTGACTCTTCAAAATCCTTAGAGTCCAGCTCATGCGTCATAAGCTTTCCCATAAGGGTTTCAAGAGTCATGACTGTGAGATTATTTCCTTCAATAATGGCCATCGCTTTAGGATTCCAGTTCTTTGTTTGTCCGCGAAGCACCTTCCGAATCTTCTCGTGATTGCTGTATTCTTTTCCAAGGAAAGATAGAGTATTAACAATATCTAGGAACCGAGTAAACATATTTGTAATACACTCATTAGGCTTCATTTTGAAGGCCTCATACTCTTGTGTTAGTCTTGAGATTTTGGACTCCTTCAATTGTGAAGTACCTTCATGAGTAACCTCAAGAACTGTCCAAAGCTCGTGAGACATGACACATATAGAAACTCTATTGAACTTAGTTCTATCTACAGCACAAAATAATGCATTGATGGCTTTCGCATCAAGAATAGCTTGTTTCTTTCATTGTCGGTATATCTGTCGGTATATCTGACATGGTCGAGGATGATCTAACCAGAGCTTTGCTTTAGAGCTTGATGATGAGAGAAGCTGCTGTCTTGGAAGGTTTTCCCCTCAAACGAACCTTCAATGGTTCTTCAATGATAGCTACACTTTCTGCGTCGTCGTCGGCATCATTCGTCGTCCCATGGGACTGATTTGTACAGGTCAGCATCTGTACAGTATGCTTCGAGTCCTTTGAAGGGATCGATGTCAGCAAACTCGATCTTGATAGTCCCGTCGCTGGCCACATACTTTATGCATTGATGGAGAGTGGAGGGCACAATCATGTATTCATGAATCCATGGTCGTCCCAACAGCATATTGTAGTTTATATCGGCGTCAGTGACGTAGCAAGTAACGTCAGACTGGAGATCGCCTATTAGGCATTTCAGGTAGATCTTGCCCAGGGGTTCACTTTTCCCAGCGTTGTAACCTCTGCTCATAGTGTTTAATGCAGTAAGCCAATACAACGGGATCCCCAAAGCTTAGAGTAAACTCTGAGGGATGATGCTGAGAGAAAAGCTATGGTCGATGTGGATACGATCGACCTTAATGGCACCAATGTACCCTGTATAGTACAGGGGTCAGTTCTGCCGATTATTCCTCAGTAGCATGTCCTGCTGAGTGAAGGTGATGTTAGGGATCACCCCGACCACACTATGACAATGTGGAAATTCAACAGGGTTCTCCTTTGGCGGTTGCACTTGAGTGAGAAAAGAGTCAGCATTCTGTAAAGCTTTGCTAAGGGCGTCTCGAGTCTCTTTGGAGAGACGAAGAAGCTCAAAGAGTGATAGTCAAGCCAGAGTGTTTTCCAGCTGTGCCAATATGTCGAAATTATAGGGCTTGATTGGACCTACTGTCGAATCTTTTCTCAGAGGCTTGTCAAAGCGAACCTCCTTCTATTACTGTTTATCTCTAACAGGTGCTTGGGATGGACATGCTTCCGATGTGTCGGGGATGTTGGCCATAACGGGCGAAGGTATCTCTTCCTCTGGAGCTTGGTTCTCTTATCGCTGGTGAGCCGAACGAATGATAACCAGGGTGTCATTAGTTGTCGTGCAGATCATGTGACACGACCTTAGGCGTTGTCGCGAGCTGGTAGAAGATTGACTACATCCATCGTCACTCTCAGGATGGGGACGAAGCCACCATATTGGTGGTAACAGTCTTCTTCTCGTAGTCGAGTGAGATGACTTTGGCGTCGATGAGACGCTGGATCTGTCTTTTCAACATATAGCAATCACGTATCGAATGGTGGACGTACTGATAATAGTGGCAGTACTTTGGCTTGTCCACTTTTCCACTTCATTAGGGTGCTTTGGCAGTGGGAGTGAAAGCTTGTCGCTCTTCGTTAACATATCTAAGAGTTCTAGCGTATCTTCCTCATTGAATGAGTAGGTCTCCTTCAACCTCTGCGCTTTCATAGACTTTGGGTTCATTGTTACTGAACCTTTGGAGATGTTGACGGTCATGGCTTGCTTAACTTTATCGTCTTTGGGGTTGCTGCTAGACGAGCGCCTTCCTTTGTCTTTGAGAGAAGAAAAGTTTAGTCCCAAGAGCTACACATCCTAGGCCTTTCTTTGTGCCACATCCGCCTCTGTAATAAAAGGCATCCATTCTGTACAAGGAGCACTGTGCCATAACTTGATTGCAGGAGGCATGTTGTTGCGACACGAGTCCATAAGCATGGGCTCGGGTATACCAGGAGGTAACCTTAGAGCTTTTTAGCGGAAGCGCTCATTATATGCACGTACAGGCTCTTTCTCCTTCTAGGCGATGTCCATGAGAGTCGACATCGTCATGTCCATTACTCCTTCGTAGAATCGATTGAGGAATAGAGTCTTCAAGTCTTCGAACGATGTAATGCAATTGTCCGAAAGGTTGTAGAACCATTCATATGCCACCCCCTACAGGGCTTCTATGAATAGGTTGGTGAGGAGAGCGTCGTCCTTCGGTATATGCCCTGTTACTGAGGTAAAGTACCTCAAGTATCGTCGAGGAGACTCCTTCCCATCGAAGGATGTGAGCGTCTGCGGATTGTATTTGGGAGGATATATCACATTATCCCATTCGACTGGATATGGTTGCTGAATCCCTATCTTTTAGAGTGTTGCTCGCTTTTCTTTGGCATCATAGCGAGAGTACAACTCTTGGAGGGCCTGAAGCATCTCAGTTGCCATCGCAGGTCCTGTTGTCGACGGAGTAGATGACGACGTTGCTGCTTGGTTCACAAGGGGAAGCGCATTAGATCCAATGTTAGTTGCTGGGTCAGGAACAGGATGGAGACAGCGGGAGTCAACCTCTCCTTGACCTCCAGGATGACAGAAGATAAAGACTGCATAGTAGTATTCAACGTATTTAGGCTCGTCTCGAGAGCTTTTATACGTTTCAGCTGACTAGAGCCTTTGCTGCTTTCCGCGTTGCCGCCGTTGGCCATAAACATGGACAACATGTATGGACGGGTTGAAGGGACAGTGGATCTCTCGCTCTCCAGCTCAGAGGGCTGAGTCCCATCGTCTTGAGGGTAGATCTTCAGGTTACGATCTTCCTCTGACTCTTTGTAGTTTCTACCTCCAGTTTGTTGGCTAACTGTGCCTGCGGAGACATATGTGTCATACAATCCTTTGTTGGATTGGAATGCGTGATTGTCATGAATGGTAGAGGACTAGCCACCCCCAACATCTGACGTGGCATCTCCTTGCGGCAAGGAGCTAGACTTGGCACACGTGTGTTAGAACACACCTATGTTGGGCACTTTCGTCTTGCTACTCCCAGGCCTCTTCTTGGGCTTGTTGGCCGAGGTGGAAGGATTTTTAGCCAGCTGTTTGATAAAGAAAGAACCCCGTGCCGCGTTGTATGGAGCAACCCTGAGTTCCTCTTCTTCCTTGCTTGGCGACCCCCTGTCAGGTGTCTGATGTATGGTCGTCGTTGGTCGCAGTCTTTGAAAGATGGACTGTCTCCTCGGTGGCGATGTGGTTGCCCGATAACAGCAACAGTTTATGGTAATCTAGGTGCAAGTATGCCTTAGTTTAGGCATTCCTTGTGCCGCAGGCTCCTCTTCTGCTTTACGCTTGTTGGAAAGCATTGGGTTCTTCATTCCTACACTTCCATTGTATGCGCAGGGAAGATGCTCGCCGGAGTGAGGATACAGAGATAGCTTCTCTCTTCTTAGTTCATGCGCACGGGATATGCTTAGGTCCTGATTAGAAAGTTGCTGATGAGGTAGACTCCTTCTATGCTTACAGGAACACTGTTTGCGTGAGTCTTTCTCGGTAGAGTGCACCCCCTGGCACGAGTTGCACACATGAGTCTCGTGCGATAGCGGGGTTCTACCGGTCGAGGCATTGAGGCACTCGGACAAATTTTATATAGCTTTCCACTGGCTGCACGAGTGACCGTCAATGCGGACGTTTGGTCAGCTTTGGCATAGCACGTTGATTGCACAAGGCACGTGCTACCTTGGATATCTTTCTATTATCCCCAGAGGGTGCGTAGTATTCAAAATCCAATGTAGTGGTTGGCATAGCACTTTGGCTGCGTAGGACACGTGCTGCTTTGGATCTCTTTACGTTACTTCCAAGAGGTGCGTAACGTTCAGAGTCCGATGTAGCCTTACCTGATGGATAGGTAATTCTATCAAAGACAGATTATCTCGCCGGCACCGCTCCCTCCGTAAGCGGTTGAGCTACTACGCGCTTCCTTCGGCGATGTGCCTTTGTTAGGCCCGCCACAGGAGAGCCGCACTCTTTGCTGCACTTTTCCGGAGTGGGAATCGAGTGAGGTGGCATGGCGGCACTAGTCGAAATCCTCTTTGGGACTTCGTTGGTCTGGGGGTTCTGGAGCGCAGTCCCTTCCGTCGTGCTGTTCGTCGCAGCCGCCTTTGTCACCCAGGTGCGGCTAATCTTCTTTGATTTTATGAACTGCTTCGAATGACTCGACTTCTCCTCAGAAAGGAGATCGTTAAAAGCTTGTTGGTCGAAACGTACGACGAACGTCTTCTGGAAGATCCCAGCAAGTTGTTGTCAGATTACGTCACTATCATCTCGTTGGAGAAGAAGGAAGTCCCCAGCAGAGTCGCCATCTTGTTTGCCATAAAAAATGTTATATGAACTGTTTGTTTTTTAAACGTAAAAAGAGTACAATCGATTCACAAACAGAAGATCTAAGTACAAAATTTCTGGAAAAGTGTGGCGGTGTAGATTGAGCACTACAGCGGCTCCTTTACTCCGTTGATGATCTGACGATGAGTTGAACTTGCATTTGCTTTTGGTTGTTGGTGATTGAAACTCTAGGGTTACCAATCAAGAGGATGCCGAAGTTAAAGATTTTGAAGTCTCTTTATCGAAGGAAAACTCCTTTTATTTATAGGAGGAAGCACATATGCAATGTGCATAAGGATTGTGCAGATACACTGCACATGGAGATATCGGAGAATCTTTGAGGCGACACGGTGAGTGCTACTACTGAGCTAACACGTGGCAGGCACTGGGATTCTTTTCTATCGAGATCTTGGGGGGAGTTATCAACATAACTGAATAAACGACACATGGCGTGTGCTTATTTGTTGATCGGATGGACCTAAGCAGATTATGTTCCTATCTCCGAATTGGATTTTGTCTTATCTTAGAGGGGCATTAGTTTAAACAAAACAGTTGAATATGGCTCTCGTCAAAAAGAATAAACTACGTCCTTATCTGTGGTTTAAACAAACCGATTAGATATTTCTCTTGTCAACAGAATTAAACTCTATCTTATCTTAAGTGTAGAGGTTTAACCAAACCGATAGGGTGGTATCCTAGAAGATATGAGCACCCACCTGGCCACATGGAGCTACGTCGCTTTGTAGGGCTGCGCTGATATGCGAGCTATGCTTCTGGCGCAGCTTTGATGCCACTGCACTTCTGGACAATGAACGGGCTTGTGCTTTAGACGACGAAGGCATTGTGCTTTTAGGGCTACAAGTGGACTATGCTTCTGGCAACGGAGTCACTGTGTGCTTTAGGGCGACGAGTGGACTATGATTCAGACAACGGAGTCACTGTGCTTTAGGGCGACGAGTAGACGGTGCTTCAGGCGACCGAGTCACTGTACTTTAGGGCAACAAGTAGACTTGTGCTTTGGGCAATGGTGTCACCAAAGTATCAGATGATGGGGGTCGTGAATGGGCCAAGCTTTCGGTTACAACGAGGGCTCTGCACTTCTAAGTTGAAGCGAGTGCGCAGAGCTTCTGGGTTTGAAGGTTCTGCACTTTTTAGACTAAAGTGACGGCTCTATGTAAAGAAATGAGCTATCTGTGCTTCTAAGTCGAAGAGGGGGCGCAGGTACCTGGCTGCGCTTCTGAGTTGAAGGAGCTAGTTCCTTTTGAAGTCTTTTAAGAGCATTTAATGACTGATCTTCTTGATGGCCGAGTCGGTCGTCCTCCTCTTTAATTGCTGCCATTATTTGGGGGAATTCAAAAAGTTAGTGGCCTAGGACTCAGTGGAATGAACCTATTAAATGAGGTTCATTGTGCTGAATTTTAGGTTCATCCCATTAATTTGGACGGCTTTGACCGACGGCCACATGGCATGTTGGTTGGACCACACTTACCCTATATAAAGGGGAGTTTTTCTGAAGAGTTGTCTTCCTTTCCAAAGGTTATGCTCGATCCTGACTTAACTTCGAACGGCCACTAGCCTTGCACAAGTCAACTGATGGGTGTGGATCCCTTCGTTCAAAGAAGTTGTGCCTTTGTAAAAGAATTGCTACTGAGTTTCGAGATGCACTTGAGCGTTTGGCATAAGGAGTTCGAACCTGAACAACGACTTTGAGGTCTTCGAGATCCAAGCTTTCGAATTTGGATAGGTTGCCAATCCAAAGAGCCACAGGTTGTGCTCTGTCTTTCTCAATGGCGAAGGCATGGCCTGTGCTGTGGACTGAGTTCGTGCTCGAGCCAATAGCCGCTTCAGGAAGTAGCTCGTTCTGACAGCATTGTGCGTCTGGAGGGCTGCGCATCTGTGAAGATTAACCCTCTTGTATAGCACCTGTTAAGATTAACCCTCTTGTAGATCTTTAGATGCCTTAGTTCTTTCCCTGATGAATCAATAATAGATCCTTGTAGGCAAAGCCCTTTTCTTGTAATCATGATGAATCTGTAATAGTTCCTTATAGGCATGATTTAATAAAGAGCTTTTTTATGAACTGTGGTTTCTGATATTCTGTCTGCGCTTTCCTGGTACCTGCACTTTTATGAAGCTTTGTGTAGCGAGAACACTACATGTGCTTTTGATATGTCTGTGTATTTTCATGCTTCTACAGGCACGACTTAGGAAAGGAATAAAGATTATATTCATTTGTAGAAACAGAATGATTGGTAGTTGAAAAATCATGAGACGGTCGATGGAATGGATAGCAGTACGATTGATGGCGGATTGCACTTCAGGTTACTAGAACGATCTTGGGCTTTGGATAATCAATCAAGCTGAAAATAACGAAATCCTACTCATACCAGAGTATATGCCATCTATCAAGGGTCCTCTGGACAGTGTTAATACTCCCAGATGCGTCTAGGTAATCTTTAAGGTCATGATCTAATTTATCTCACCCTAAAACTTTCATATCTTAACTCCATCCCATTTGCTCACTTCTATGACCTGGTTCCCTCAAACATCACTTCTAGCAACATGGTGTTACCAAGAATGCGTCATGCTAGATCCTAACTCTCTTCGACCCCCTTTTATTTATTCCACCTTCACAGTACTCCTATGATTCTTCCTTCTTCATAACAAAATTGGGTATCTTAGTCCAACACAACTGTTCTAACTATAATAAGTTTAGGATTCCTAACTAACCTGTATCGATGAAGGGGTTTTTTATGTTTAGGGTTCACTGGTCTACTTAAGGTAAGGTTTCTAATTCTACTCTCAAGTCCTTAGATAGGTCTAACCACAAAAGAAAGTAATGCAAAATTCAATCTTTAACCTCTATGCCATATTCAAATAGGTTATATATCAAATCTTCTTAATAGTTGTGGACACACACAAAAAAGAAGAAAAAAATGTTGTCTTTTCTTTTTATTGGCGCAAGGCACCACAAATCAAGTACGCCTGAGAGATCCTGCGCTGAGGATCCCCGAGTACAAAAAAAAAGAAATCTAGGAAATACGACGATGGAGATCGAGCGGCAGTTGCTCCTTTACTCCGTTGACACTCCGATTACAAAAGTGGGAGAAAATCTAAGAAAATTGCTAACTCTCGGCTCACTGGCAAGAAGTGCAGCAATTTGGCTCTTGAAAATGCTCTTCGTTCTGTCCTTTGAAGAGGGATGAGGCCCCCCTTTTATAGTCGTTCTCGAGATGGAATGATATTATACGCCCACATGAAGAGACACGCTGGTTCTTATGGGGACGCATAGTCCGGCTTTGGGCGTATAGGGTGTAGGCACATACAGGCTACAAGATCGTGGGTTGGTCGTGGTGTTGACGTGGCCGCATGCTTCGGTGCACGACTGCTCATGGAGACTGACGTGGCCATGCGCTTCTGTGCATGTTTTGGTCGTGGCTTTGACTGAGTCAGGCTTGGATGCGTAGCCATGTCTCAGGCTATGCGCCCTCCTTTTGGGGGAGCTTGTCTTGGGAGCATGGAGTTGCACTTGAACTGGGCGCATGGAACTTCATTCAGTGGGTGCATGGAGTCATGCTGACTGGGCGCATGGAGCTTCTCTTGACTTGGGCGCATGGAGCTGTGTTTGCTGAAAAAATTTCATGCTTCTACAGGACCCCCTTTAAAGTTTTTGACACTTGAACAAGTTCGAAATACTTTGAAAGAAGCATGGATCGTCTTCTCGCGAGGCAATGGGCGCATAGCACGGCCCTCTCCTTGGGCGCATAGTATTTGGCCAGCCTGTCAGGGAGATACGACTGATGAGATTTTTCTTAAAATTCGAACTGACAGATTCATCGAAACAGAATTTGAAGCGGTCCACCCTTTATACGTCGTCCACGTCAGCAAAAGACAATCGTATAGTATGTAGAGAGCTGGTCCTTCACGTGGGCGCATAGGCTGTAGTGGGCGCATACACCATGGGCACATACAGTTTGTAGGTGCATAAGAAGTTGTCCGTGCCTATAAATAGACCCCTTGAGGAGACAGAAAATTTATTATTCCTTTCTCTTTGAATTTTTTAGAAAAACTCTTCGTCTTCTTTCTTTGAGAATCATGTCTCCCAAGGCTGCGAAGAGATCCGCGAAGGGCAAGGGGGCTGCATCGAGTGGCTCTCCTCCTGCGACAGAGTCCTCGGCAGTCCAGGACCCGATTATGGGTGAGGGCATGCTTCAAAAAATAAAGTCTCGAGTGTTAATTTGCGACGCTCGGACTTCTCTTCTGCCCGGGTGCTTGTGTCTAGAGCAGCATACTTCTGTGGGCATTACTATGCGCTCACAGAAGTCAAGCGCCAACATTGTGGTACATTATGCGCCCACGTGTTACCATGTTATGCGCCCTATAAGCTGTGGCACGTTATGCGCCCGCTAACTGTCCGTGTGTTATGCGCCCAGATGTCTTTGTATTGGGCGCATATCCCTTTTGGCGCATAGCCTTTTGCGCGCATAAAGAACCTTTTAGAACAGTTTTTTCTACGATTTTTCTATGTCTGACCGTCTTTCTGCCCCCTTTTCATATCCTGTGGGGATCTGGCTGGTAAATTTCTCCAGGATTGGTATCGGCGATTCTAGGCATGGTGAAGATGCGACACTTGACACCCACATCAGAAAGCTCAGGACTCTTCGTATTTTAGAAGGGTTTTCCTCAGATGGTAGAAAGAACCTTTATAAATCAAAGAGTCGGACGGTAGTCGGGCATTACCGTGAAAGTTCTGCTTTCACGGTTCTTCAAGTAGGCAAAAGCAACACTAGGGATGTTGTTTTGAAGGAATGGTCTCTTGAAGAAGTGGGCCCATGACGTCCGCCATATGGAGGAGAGGAGAACATCATTTGTAGATGTTTTTAGCATGCTATATTTGCCCGCCTCTGTGTAGCTTCTCGAAGGTTCAACAGCTTGGTTGCTTGCTCAGCAGTAAAACATGACCTCCTTCGCGGGCCACAAAACCACTTTTCGATGAAAGCGTGGTGCTGCTAAGATGATCAAGCTATGTGTTGCTGATGAGTAGCGGATTCTCCCTTCTTTTGGATATTAATGTGACCTTTTGCTTTTTATCCAGATGAAGAGATGAAGAACCTTCTGTTTTGCTCATGAGATGTAGTCCTATGAATGTAACTGACTTTCAATAAGCAGAATACATTCACTCTACTCTTTACTTGTGATATTTGTGGTGCTTTTAATTAGAGAGCCAAATACCGCATTTGTGTAAAGGGTATCTCGCTGGGGGACCACCCTCGCTTTTTTTCTTTTTCTTTTTGCCAGTCACGGCTCTTGTACCCTTTTTTCGTCTTTCGATAGACGTTTAAGTACTGAATGAAGAATCTTTTTCGGAAGTAAATGTGGTTTTGTGAAATATCGATGCTAGAGGTAATGTAGACGTAGCAAGGACATTTCTGATAGAAATTCTGCTGGAGAAATTTTATGTGGACCTATTATCCGTTTTATATTCAAATGATTGGAATATGGATAATAAGTTGAATGAAGCTGCTAGTAGAGGTAATGTGGACGTAATAGCAGAGGATGTTCTATATCGGACCATAGGTAATATGGACGTAGAAAGATATATAGCATTAGGAAGGAGTGGATAGTTCAGAGGAAGTATGGACATGACTATCTTTGATGAATGCTTTGCTCAGAGGTTATATGGACATGGCAAAACATTTGATCATTCCGCTGGGGAAATAATTATCGAAAAATAAATCAGAGGTAATAGAAAGTGATTTGTTTTCATCAAACCGAGTTTGGACGGAGTCAAAAACATAAAAGATTCCACTAGGGGAAATATTTAGAGGACCTATTATCCAGGGCGTATTCAAGACTCTTGAAATACGGATAATAGTTAGATAGTTTTTTTTGAATCACATAAGCATCATAGTGTACATTTACATGACTGAACATATGTGAACATTATAAAAAAGAGGTTACACATAGTATTTTTTAGGAACTTGCTGTTGATAGGCATCATGAGCAAGTCACCATCAGGCTTGGTCAGCCGGTACGCACCGATAGAATACACTGATTCTATGACGAAAGGACCTTCCTATTTAGGCTGGAATTTCCCTTTTGTTTTGTGCATCATGACCATCGGTCTTATCACTGCTAGGACCAGATCGCCGACTTGGAAGATCCTTTCCTTCACTTTTTTGTTGAAGGCTCTGGAAAGGCGTGCTTGGTATAGCTCAATGCACTGTTGAGCTAACAAGCGTCTTTCGTCTAGCGCTTCGAGCTCTTGGAGTCGCAGACGATAGCTCTCTTCAGTAGTCAGCTCGCTGGCTAGGCCCATAGACATTCACCGAGCTTCTCGTTCCAATCGTGCTTGTTTGAAGACACGAACTTCTTGAGAAGTTTTATAATAGTTTTGTTGAAGGCTTCTGCTAGCCCATTAGCCGCTGGATTGAAGGCAATAGTGGCTATGTTCTGGATTCGATTCTTATCGCAGAAGCGATAGAACGCATGGCTTGCGAACTGTGGACCATTATCATGGATCATCCTACGAGGTAGGCCGAAGCGGTAGATGACGTGTTGTTTGATGAAACTGATCACGTTTGATGTCTTTACTTCGGTGAGCGGTATAGAATCGGCCCATTTGGAGAATTAATCGGTTATGGCTAGGATGAACCGATGTCGTTTAGAGGATGGCGAGCTGATTGGTCCTATCGCGTCCATGCCCCAGGCTTCAAATGGCCAAGATGCTGCCGTCGGGTGTAGAAACTCCGAAGGTTGGTAAATGAAACCAGTATAGAATTGGCAAGCTCTACACTTCTTTGCATATTCAACAGCATATGCTATTATGGTGGGCCAGTAATTGCCCATTTGCTTGAGACGGTCTTGTAATTTGGGGCCTGGTTGATGTGCACCACAAACTCCATCGTGAGCCACCCGGAGTGCATGCTTGGCTTCTGTATCTGACAAGCCTCGTAACAGTAGCCCGTCATAAGGGCGTCGGTATAGCATCTTGGTAGCTATGTTGTAGTAAAATCTGAGGGATCGCCTTTGGATGGATACTGCTTCCTTCGGATCCTCGAAGAGGATTCCATAGACAGCGTAGTCTATGAAGCAAAATCTCCAGTCTTTAGCATCGACGTTTGTTTCTGTTGCGTAATTGTGATGAATATACAAGGCATCTTTCACACAGAATAATTTTCGACCAGACACTGTGATCGACTGCTGAGTATTGGTAGAAACAGTCAAGGAAGCAGTAAGACCGGCTAGAGCATCTGCTTCTATATTCTGTAGGCGGGGCACATGCTCGATGAAGAATCCAACAAAGGTAGATGCCAGCTTGATTGTTGCTCTATAGTAGGGGATGAGATCTTCGTGGCGAACTTCGTAATCCCCTCGGACCTGACTAACTATTATCTTAGAATCGCCGTAAGCCTCTAAATAGTCAACTCCCAGTTGCTTTGCCAATCGTAGGCCGATTATTATGGCATTATATTCGGCCACATTATTGGTGCATGGTTCCACGAGAGAATATACACGGTGTATGACCAGATGATTAGGTGACACAAGCACTACACCTACTCCAGCCACGATGTTTCCTTTGGGCCCTGTTCTTGATGCGCCGTCAAAAAACATTCGCCAAATAGGGATTTCTTCAGTTGCAGTGTTAGACTCCACCACTTCGTCGGGGATTTCGTCGTAGAGTTTGGACGACTCCGGCACCGGATGAGCTGCTAGAAAATCAGCTAAAGCTTGACCTTTTAGTGCCTTCTGAGGGACGAAGATCATATCATATAGGGTCAACAGCATTGTCCATGTAGCTAAACGGGAATTGAGAGAACCCGGTTTAGTCATGAGTATTCTGAGAGGGTTGACTTTTGATATGATGTGGATAGTCTGTCCAGACACGTAGTGGCGTGTCTTTTGGATGGCAAATACTAGTGCGAGATATTCTTTCTCTACCGATGTGTATCTGTGCTCGGCACCCACCATTGTGCGGCTGAGGTAGTAAATTGTCTATTCATGGCCGCCTTCATTCTTCTGGGCTAAGAGGGCACCAAGGGAATGATCCATGGCACGGACATATAGTAAGAAGGGCTTTCCCATTATTGGAGCAACCAATACTGGAGGGCTTGTAAGATACGCCTTGATGTCGTCGAATGCACGTTGACATTGTTCAGTCCAGACAAAAGATATGCCTTTCTTTATGAGCTGAGTGAATGGTGGACACCTTCCAGAGAGGTTCGAAATGAATCGTCTGATGTAGGCTAGCCTTCCTTATAGTTCGCGTAGCTCTTTGAGGTTTCTTGGAGGATGCATGTCGAGAATAGCCTTCACTTTCTTCGGGTCCAGATGTATACCCTTTGAAGTGATGACGAAACCAAAGAACTTGTCGCTGGAGACTCCCAGGAAAGACTTGCTTGGATTCATCTTGAGTTAGTGTGCATGCATTAGTTCGAACACCATTCTCAAGTCTTGGAGGTGGTTGCCCTTGAGACGACTTTTGACTGCGATATCGTCTACGTAGCACTCCACAGTTTTGCACAAATAATCACGAAAAATTATGTTCATGGCTCGCTGGTATGTTGCCCCTACATTCTTCAATCCGAAGGGCATTACCGTATAACAGTATACCCCAACGGTGTTCGAAAAGATGTGTGCTTCTCGTCATCGGGGAACATCTTGATCTGGTTGTAGCCTGAGAACCCATCCATGAAGGACATCCGTTCGAAGCCGTAAGTGTTGTCGATCATTACGTCGGTGATCGGTAGAGAAAACTCATCTTTTGGACATACAGAGTTTAAATTACGGTAGTCGATACAGACTCGAACTTTTTTGTTCTTTTTTATGACTGGAACGATGTTGGCAACCCAGTCTGGGTGTTATTCCTCGCGAATGAATCCACTGGCAATGAGCTTCTTGACTTCATTCTCGATAGTTTCCATGACATCTGGTCGAAATCATCGTTGTTGCTGCTTCACTGGCTTAGCTTTAGACGAACTGTTCAGGCGGTGCACGGCGACTTTGGGGTCCAAGCCTGGCATGTCTTCATAGCTCCATGCGAAGACGTCGATGTATTCTCTTATAAGCTGTATAAGAGACTGGTGTTCATCATCAGATAAGCTTTTGCTGATGAAGATTGGTTTGAAAGATGCTTTATCTTCTAGATTGACTTGGATAACTTCGTCTTCAGTAGGTGGTTCACGTTGTTCAAAGCGCAGCTCCCACCTGGTGTCCATCTTTTGAGCCCATTGTTCGAGTTTGATTGATTGGACATCGTCTGTAATATGGTCGGCGGAAACCATATTGATGGAAAGAGTTGCTTTGAACATGTCGCCGATGCTGGAGTCTGATTCAAAGAAGGAGGAATCAGAAGAATGAGAACAACGATCTGCTTCATCATCTGATCTTTCGGGAGTTGTTGGAGGAGAAACATAGCCCAAACCATTATCGCTTCGTTGATAGTAATTCTCGGGTTTGCCGGGAGGAGCAAAGTGTCATATTGGCAACCGTCGTCCTCGGCCATAATTTAGCCCTTCGTCGCTTTTGATGTCATATCCCATATTCTGGATGATATTCTTGGCCTGCCAACTATACAAAAAAGTTGCATTTTCCCAGAGTCATAGTCAGCTTCTGTGTTATACTTGGGAGGAGTAGAGTCTGGCACGAACTTTCTCTCGCCAATTATACGACCGAAGATGATTAGCTCTTCATCTTTCTTTTTGGCTGGAATGATGAAGTAGTAGATATCTTCTGGGTAGACTTTTTTCCGTAGGTGAGGCATCGTGACCGGCATACAGAGGTATGGTCCTGTGCCATTCTCTAGGGCGTACATTGTATCTATGTAATGGTTTACAAATTGATAGACATCGGAGTAATTCAAAGATAAACCTTTACTAAAGAAATACGCAAGTTCTTCTTCAGGGATAACATCATCCGCTGAAGGTACATTATTCTGAGTATTAATATACTCAGTGAGAGGGTCATCATCTGGAAGAGGAGCCACAGTCTTGGCCGAGTTCACCACGTAGGATAATTCTTCAGGATTGGGAGGACGGGCATCAGTAGGTTCCTTTCTGGGTGTTTTACTGAGAATAATGGTCAATGGTTTGACCTTGTCGGGTTTTCTCTTCTTCACCTAGGTTGTGAGAGGTTTCGGAGTACTTTTTGGAGTAGTACGTCCTTTGACTCGGACAATTAGGGTACCATCGTTGGGGGATGGAGGTGCTTCAGCTTCATTGTCAGCTTCGTTACCATCATCCTTAGGAGGTTGAGATTGGTAAAGTACCGAATCTCCATAGTAAGCTTTGATGCCCTTGAAAGGATCAATGTCAGCAAACTCTGTCTTCACGACACCGTCGCAGTTGACATACTTGAAGCACTGGTGAAGTATGGAAGGGACGATCATGTTCTCATGTATCCATGGACGTCCCAACAAGACATTTTAGGATACATTAGCGTCGATCACATAGCAGGAAACCTCCATTCGGAGATCACCGATCTGATATTTGAGACGGATCTTGCCCAGCGGATGGCTTCGACCAGCATTGAAAGCCATGATAGTTGTGTTGGTTGCGGGTAGCTTGTGCAGAGGGATTCCCAGGATTTGGAGCAAACTTCTAAGAATGATGCTGAGGGAGGATCCTGGATCGATGTACATACGGTCCACCTTGATCGCCCCGATATACCCTGTATAGTACATGGGTCTATCATGACGATTATTTTTGAGTAGCATGTCCTCCTGCGAGAAAGTGTTGCTGGGCACCACTTCCATAGTACTATGGCAGTGGGGGCATGAGACAGGATCTTCAGCGGAAGCTTTGACCTCAGCGAGGTAAGAGTCGGCATATAGCAATGTCTCACTTAAGGCCTTTCGTATTTCTTTGGAGAGTCGCAATAGATCGAATAGAGACAACCTGGTGGGTGTATTGAATAGCTGAGCCAGTATGTCAAAGTTGTAGGGTCGATCCATGCCTTCGGGAGCTGGCGCCTTTAGAGATTTGTCAAACCGCGTCTCTTTATGCTTGGATGTGGTTTGAAGCTTGGACGGGCCGACTTCTGAGCTTGTAGGAGCAGCAGGAGCTAGAGAAGGTAGTGCTTCTTCTTGTGCAGGATCGTACGTCCGAAGATAAGTCTTTCCTGATCGCGTCTCGTCGGATAGAACCTTGTAAATGGGGGAGGATACCATGTGGCATGGCTTGAATTTCTTGCCCTTTCTTGCTTTGGGAGGTGCTACCCCCTGCGTCACTTCTTGGACAAGGTCCGGGTGGACCCACATGATCTCACCACGTCCAGTTGTGAGTGGGACCAAGGTTGAGTTGCGAGCTGGTGGTAGGTTGACGACTTCCATCTTTGCCTTGGGGATCGGGACCATGCCGTATGGGACTTCTGTAGGAGGAAAGTCGCCAAACTGAAGAGAGATCATGTTAGCAGATATGACCTTGTCTTCAGCTTCGAGGTTGATCACATGGCTGTCGATAAGCTGTTTTATCTTCTTCTTCAGGACGATACAGTCCTTGGTGGAGTGATGCACGTACTGATGGTAAAGAAAGTACTTGGGATCATTGAGTTGGCTCGCCTCTGCAGGACGTTATGGTGGAGGAAGTCAGCTTATTACCCTTCGTCAATGTGTGGAAGATGGTGATGACATCGTCTTTATCGAAGGAGAAGGTCTCCTTAGGCTTGTCGGAAGCGCCTTGAGAATTGGAAGCTCCTTTGGATGTGTCGACTTTCAGGACTTCTTTCCCTTTACCCCCACGAACAGGGATAGTTTGAGGATGCTTGCCTTTATCTTCAGATTTGGGTGTCTTCAGCCCAGTAGTTCCAAGTTAGGAACATTATTTTCAGCATCATTTAACGCCCCAATGAAAGCAGGCCATGTATCATACTTATGTATACCTAGACAAAACTTTACTTTATGAAGGAAGTTATGTCGACAAGTATCCATAAGTTTTGAGTCTGGTATGCCGAAGGGCATCTTCAGTGCTAGCCGTCTGAAGCGTTCGATGAAGGCAATGACAGATTTAGTCTTCCTTTGCTTGGTCTCGATGATAGTGGACATACTAACATGCATACCACTCTCGTAAAACCTATTGAAAAACCACCTCTCCAAGTCTTTGAATGAATTGATACACCCGCCAGGCAGACTGCAGAACCATTCGAAAGCTACCCCCTGTAAGGTGCTAATAAACAGCTTCGACAGAAACGGATCGTCTTAAGGCAAGTGCAGAGTTTGCGTGTTGAAGTACGTCATGTGCTGACGAAGAGAAGTCAAGCCGTCGAATGAGTTCAGCGTCAGCGGCTTGTAGTTAGAAGGAAAGTAGCGTTGTCCCACTCAGGGGGATACGGTTGAGATATCCCTATTTTCTGCAGCTCGTCTTTATGTGAGATGGTGTCGAGACGAGCGACAAGTGAATCAATTGCATCCTGTTAATTGAGCAGGTGTTAGAAAACAGCTGCTGAGCGGTTGTCGGGTATTGTTGGCGAAGGACCACCCCCAGTATTTACAAGATTTGGAGGAGGCACAACAGAATGATACTCCTTTGGTAGGGAAGGAGGGTTGTTGTTGTGAGCCGAACTAGCATGGGGTGAGGCATTTTGTTGAGGTGGAGGAACAGCTCCAGCATCTTGAACTGCCATGATACTGGTAAGCATATCAGTGATCTTGGCGAATACTGTTTCGAGACCCTCTACCCGTTTACTAGTCTTATCACTGGCTTCTTTAGGTTTTTCTCCGTCTGTCATGTATATAGATAGCATGCGAGGATGAACAGAGGAAGCAGTGCAACTGGTGCTGATACTGTCTGTCTCCGAGTAGATAAGTCTTTGATCTTTAGGTAGAGGAGATAGATAGTCACCATCGGATTCGAAGGGATCATCGTCCTCTTGAAGGCTACCCCCAGTGTGGGGGTCATCTGCTTCAAATTCTGAGGGAATGCTACCCCGGGCTTGGGAATCTTCGTCGTCCATACAGAATCTTGCCTTTGATCGAGTGCCCATATAGACTCCTTCAGATGTGACAGCCCGTTGGCCATCTGTTGGTAGACTTCGTCTTCTCCTTCTCGTGGAACTGAAAGAGAAGGTTGGGTTGGTAGTCCACATTTTTTATTGGGGCTTCCGTAAGGGGGACCCCATGAAGCCATGTTGGATGAAACCCATAGTGGCTCCTCGTCGTCAAAGAAGAGCAACCGTCGAAACACGGACTTTCTCTGAGGCACTCTTGATACTTTGGAGCAACAACAGTTGATAACAATATTAGCGCACGAAAGTCCACTATGAATTGTTATGTTCTCCCTCATTTTACGCTTATGATTTATCATGTCGCATAAGTCAGCGGAAGGGAGTTTTGTCTTACAACCCATGTTGCATGCATCGTCGAGCTTTACATGCGGGTTCGTAAGGAGAGTAGGCGCATCCAAACTTAGTTCATGTGCAGGGGCAACCCCCACACCTAAGTTCTGTGATGTCCTTGAAAACAGCCCCATGCTATTCGTATTGGGACCTGTCTTTTGGCTGTGGGCGCATAGGCCTTGGAGACTGGGCTTGGGCGTATGCTTCTTGACAGCATATTTGAGTCACCTTGATGTAGGCCATAGTATGGATCCAGAGAGCCTGGGCGTATAGCCTTGGGCGCATGACTCTGAGTGCCCAGCCTGTTGAAGACAGAAGTGTTCTGGTTGGGGCTATGCGCCCAAACAGTCCTTTGGGAGCATGGCTTTGGGCACATGCTTGGTTGAGCAGTGTTGTTTTCTTTCAGTTCTGCCTCCTTTATTCGTAAGCCTCGCCGGGTCTGGCCAGAGTGCCGCACACCCCAATCCTTGGCATCGTAGTGTTTTTCTCTGCCAAGTCTCGAGTGTTGAACACTCTGTTGTTGGTTGTAGAGGGAAGAAGTCACTGGGCTAGTAGAGCCTAGAATGGTGTGAGCCTTCTCTATTTGGGGGAATTTTGTGGCAGAGTCCTGCGCCCAAGTGACAGAGTCCTCCAGCTGCACATCCGCTATGGCACTAGCAGGATATGCGCAGCGAGCCTTCAGAAGCCAAGTCTTGCGAGACTTGTTTGGTTTTGCTGATTTCGAGGGAGTAGAGCCGTCCCTCGAGAGCATCTTCTTGAACGCCTGCTGATCAAATTTTACGATCAGCATCTTCTGAGTACTCCCTACTTTATCGGTATCGGATTGCGTCATCACCTTCTCGTCAGAGGAAAAGGTAGTCCCCAGCAGAGTCGCCATTTTTTTGGACACACACAAAAAAAGAAGAAGAAAATGTTGTCTTTTCTTTTTATTGGCGCAAGGCACCACAAATCAGGTACGCCTGAGAGATCCTGTGCTGAGGATCCCCGAGTACAAAAAAAAGAATTCTGGAGATGACCCCCTTAAAAATTGCTAACTCTCGGCTCACTGGCAAGAAGTGCAGCAATTTGGCTCTTGAAAATGCTCTCCGTTCTATCCTTTGAAGAGGGATGAGGCCCCCCTTTTATAGTCGTTCTCGAGCTGGAATTATGTTATGCGCCCACATGAAGAGACGCGCTAGTTCTTATGTGGGCGCATTGTCATACTTTGGGCACATAGGGTGTAGGCGCATACAGGCTACGAGATCGTGGTTGGTCGTGGTGTTGACGCGGCCGCATGCTTCGGTACACGATTGCTCGTGAAGACTGATGTGGCCATGTGCTTTATTGCACATTTTGATCGTGGCTTTCACTGAGTCAGGCTTGGGCGCATAGCCATGTCTCAGGCTATGCTCCCTCCTTTTGGAGGAGCTTGTCTTGGGCGCATGGAGTTGCACTTGAACTGGGCGCATGGAGCTTCATTCAGTGGGCGCATGGAGTCATGCTGACTGGGCGCATGGAGCTTCTCTGGACTTGGGCGCATGGAGTTGTGTTTGCTGAAAATTTTTCATGCTTCTACAATAGTATGATTAACAATATACTCTTTTTAGCCTATGAGATGCTTATAGTATTTACAATTATGCCAAACTATTCTACCCTTATCTGCATAGTAAAGGTAGAAGTTAATGCTAAGCTACGCTCACTGAATCATTTTATTCATAACAGCTAGTCTTTCCCAAGGATGATCACTTCTAATTAGAGAACCATAACTTTACTCTAAATTTCTACTATATGCTCTCTCCAATTCCTCCATCCCTTACGATTTCGAAAAAAAATATCATTCCTTCCTTAAAGCCTAGTTAAATTTGTTACCTCTAAACCATCTCTATTCAACATAGGTAATGTAAACCCCATAAATTTACGGTTTACTTTTCAATTTTTAAAAATGATTATTTTTTAATAAATTTGATTATGATTATTTTCTCTTTAAATGTATCTTTCTGTGCCTTTGAATTTTGGAGCGTTAGAGATGTCCATCTCTAGAAACTTCCTTCCTGAATTTTGTAGTGGACAAGATTACCTTCATTTTGGTATATAATGTCCCACTCAAACTTGTTCCCTTGTGCTCTTTTTGTTTCATGCAACTTCAGGTCGATTTAGACCATTTTCATCATTAAATAAAATTTTTCCACTTTTATCTTTGATCATCAAATGCACGTTGCCGTGACTTTTAATTTGGGAGCACAAGACTAGTCGTTTTCTCGAAACCAACTCCTCATGCATGATCTACTCGAGACGCCCTACACCCATGACCTTCATGTCCCATTCAGACACATCATCATGTGCTTCGTTTGCTTCGCACAACTTTTGGGACAATTTCGGCCAATTAATTATTTCTCGTAAATTAAGACTTGACTTCCAATTTAATTTCGGGACCCAACATCAACCCAAACCTGTCGGCCCAAAATATGGGTATGGCCCACATGAAGTCTACTACCCGTTCGACACTTGTGTCCCATTAAATTGAGCCCCCACATGCCACTTATTTACCCAGGACCATAAATACATAATTTTAATTTATTATTGCACCGTGTCCGGTTTTGACCCGACCCGGCTCAACCAAATCCAGCCTATGCCCATGTAGACTGGTAGCACGTCCAAAGATGCCCCTGTAGGTACTTATGTGTTGGTCTAGAGAGTATATTATTATTATATTAATATTTAGATGATTAAATATATTATGTTTAATTAAATAATATTAATTAGAATATTTTATTGTTTGTAATTATATTTATTGCATATGTATATATAATATTATATGGGAATATATAGGTACATATGTATGTAGCTACTTAATTTCTATTTATGATATTGTATATATATATATAGAGAGAGAGAGGGGTATCTATATATATAGTATATATGAACCCTACTTTTACTCCTCTCCCTCTCCCTCATCCACACGCAACCTTCCCCCTCTACATGCGGCCGAGCCTCTCCAGCCTCCTCCTCCTTCACCTTCTCCTTCTCCTTCACCTCCTTCCCCCATCATTACCCACACCAACATAAACATCATCATCTTCACCAACCATCATCGCCATTACCATCACCACCTCCCCCGTGAACTACTCCCGCCGCCGCCGACAACCACCTCACCGTGCCCCGCCGCTGTACCGCCGCGTGCGCCGCCGCAGACCACCGCTGGCCGGCGCACAGCAGCCGTAGCAGACCGCAGCAACAACGGCAGTTGCTGCAACGTATTTCAGCGCAGCAGCAGTGGCGCATGGCAGCAGCCACGGTGCCGCCGCGGCCAAGCTTGCCGTCGGCGAGCCCCCCATGGCCGAAGAATCCCCGAGCGCACTCCATTACGGCCACCATCCTCCGGGACGCACCGTCTAGGCGATTCGTGCATTTTGTGCGAAATCTCGTCGTGACGCGCACGGGAATGAAGTCAGATTTGTGTTTCGTCGCAGCAACTTCTTATGCATTTTTCGGACAATCCGACCGTTAGATCGTCGACCCGTTTCTTCCGTCTCAATCTCGGTATGTAGACCTTCAACCCTGTCAAGTTTATCTGTTGATTTGATCGTTTGATAGATCAAAACTGGCCACTAAGTTGACCGTTTAATTGGTACCAGTTTTGGACAGTTTCGCAGCGCCAACTTCGTCGACTCGTATCTCCCCCATTGCAGCTCTATCTTGTGTGCTGTCAGTTCTGATGCACAGCTGGTATGACCCCTTTCTACCGCCTTAAAGTTTCGTTTTATTTCGGGCACGTTAGACTAGTTGAATTTGACGTCAAAGTTGGCCGTTCAAATTCGTAATTCCAAACTTGTAAAATTTTATTTTTGAAATCGGGACTCCGGATTTCAATTCTGACACCACCACTTGACTCCTGGCATCATTCTAGTATATTTTCATATAAAATTTGCTAGGTTTGGAGAACGTAGGCCAAGGTACGCTTTTCGGTGCAAAGCGGGTTACACAATTCTGGCCAACGGACCATCTTGTGCCCGACTCCTCGGAATCCAAAATTGGACATATCGTTGAGTTCATCTCGGAAAAACAAATCCGTAGACATGTAGTTTGATGACTTTAGAGACCGTAGGTTCTGGCACATTTTTTGGTGCAAAGCGGGTCCAACGGTGGACATCGTTTTGACCCGAAATTACGATTTTGCCCCTGTTCCAGAATTTTACTTTTGGATAGACATTTCCTAGGTATATCTTTTATTCCAAACTTGTTCATGATGTTTGTTGCAGCATCCGGAGTCATCTGCAGGATTTGGCTTTCTTTGGCTCCGTTTATTTGTCAGTTCGAGCTACTGGATCATTGCTTTTGCACATAACCTCAGGCAAGATACCTTGCCATCTTGTACTTATATTTGATTCATAATATTTTATATGTTGCTAGTGTTTTACATTAGTAAGAGTTTGTCCAAGTATGACTTGGGTGCCATCGATATGTATATCGATGTTTGTGTGTGTGCGTGTGTGTGGACCATATGTGATAGTTGACATTTTCGATGTGTTAAAGTTATGCTTCATAACTTCTTTGACCTATTGACACGTCTCATACACGACACATGAGTGAGGATCATAGAGTCGGCACGAACCTACGTATTCGACTTGCTACCGATACGGGCGGTTCGTGTGTCGGTTCATTTATGGATTAGCGGAGTCTAGATAGTGACTTGCATAGAGATATGGATCGCCAAGCCATGGATATGACTTGTGTGATACATGGACGGGGAAAACTACTGGGACGTATGAGCTAGCCCACAGCCTTCTAGTTGCCCGGTTATGGGTTCATGGTTTCCCTATTATGGGTGTATCGCTAGAGGATATATCCATTGTACGGCCCTGACCATGCGTCAAATACGGTCAGAAGGTATGCTAGCGATGCAAAGTATGGACTAGGGGATATATCCATTGCACGGCCCTGACCACGCATCAGATACGTTCAGAGACGTATACTAGTTCATGCGAAAGCCTCTAGCGAATGCTATGCTTTATTCCTACCCACTTATACGTTCCAGTATAGTTTTCGACTTGCATTACACCTAAATGGTTAGGTTCCATTGTGTTGGAGCATGTGATCTTTCCTTTGTCATGTTTCATTTACAGTTCATTATGGTATTATTTTTATGTATCTTGTTACTTCCCTCTGAGGACCTGGTGATCTCTCCAGGTGTGTGCTTTCATAATTTTCTACAGGTGTTCTAGCCAAGGCCGTGATCTTCTCCATTTCTCGAAGATGGTTGCTCTTGGTTCGTTTCGTCATTTTGTCGATCGCTTTCTTGTACATTTATTCCATTGAGATAGTTGGTAGTGGACTTTGTCTCCGTCCAACGATTGTACTATAACTATTCAAGTTGATTCTATCTTTATTCTTTATATATTTGTGGATGAGATTTAGCATGTCTTGGTTCTCTACATTTTACAGCTTATGTATTTATACGAGGATTCCATACATTGTAGTATTCTTCGTATATCTACAGCTGGCATGTTTGCGTACTTAGTCCTATATGATTTTGGGACTGGGCGTTATATGTTTTTGTGGTGGCCCATGCAGGTCGAGTTTATCACTTCGGTTACGTAATTGTACCGATGTGAGCCTACAATATAGGATTAGAGGTTAGGAATCTCATCCACCTACTCGATCACCTTCCTTGATTTCCAAATTTTGAGCTCTCGTTGCCTCCTTTGATTTTTGCATCTTGCTTGAACTCTTTCTACCAATACCCTTACCTCATTGTGCTTAATAATGGTTAAGAAGATGACTACACTACTATATACTTATTGCTCAACCATGTGGCTAGGAGGATTACATTGGCAATTGGAATACACGGAAACCTTAATCTAGATCTTTTATTGTGACCTTCTAACTATTTGTAATATTTGAATAAAGATTTAATTGTTCCTTAATTGTATTCATCTAGGAGACTATCTTCTCTCTACTATATTCCTAAATTATTTTACCAGATTTTTAATTAATTTTATTGCATGCTTTAACTAGATCTCCTTAATTTTTGTACATTAATTGTCACCTCATGAACTCCCACTTTCTATTTTTAGATATTTTGGCATCCCTTATCGTGACTTGGATATTTGGAGCACAACACTAGACTTTTCATTCCAACAAATTTTATATATAAGACCTAGACGAGTCCTCCTTCATGTAGATATATCATCCCACTAAAACACACCCCTGGTACTCTATTTTCTTGACACGACTTTCGAGTCATAAAGACTAAATCATACCCCTACCATGGTACCGATATGCCATTCGACCACAGATAGGGATCAATCTCGACTAAATTCTTTCAACCTGATATGTGATGGTGTTGTACTTAATTTCTCAAATGCTTAACCTTGTACTTTATATTAGTTGCTTGACCCATGGTCCCATATCACTACAAGTTTAACTCTTGTAAGTTGGGTAGAATACTTCGCGGCCTAGCAATTTCCTTGTCCTTATGAATCATATTGATGAGTTCACTTAGGCTAGAAAATTAGAGGGCCTTAACTTATCTAGGCAACCAAGCCATAAATGAAGAAAACCTGAACAACTGCTTAGGCCTAAACCTCGAGCAGGACTTGACTCTTGAAGAACCTTGGACTATTTAATTCCCTTATCATGGTCCCTTACTTATACTTCGACTATCTATTAATGCTACTTAGCATAAAATTTTGTAAGCTTATTTCTTATCAAGCTTGATCATGACATGTTTTAGTGGGTCGCTCCCACTAACATATTGTCTAATCAGAACCGGTGCTTGATGGTCTGATCAACCTATTGCACTTTGGTTCGCTTGTCATATATCACACTACGTGGATGGAGACATAGTTAAACTTGCCCTAGAGTCTCATCCGCGACTACCTTGACAATTCTACTTGAAGTATTCAATCGTCGTGAAACCCATATTGGTATTCGAAACATATTCCTTGAACTCCTGCTGGTTTCGTCTTTTACCTATTCTAGACAAGGCTTGTACTTGATAGGCAAGCCAAACTAATCTCCTATGACCGTGACATTTGTATATACACGAAGTGAGTTAGCCACTGACCAACCAATGTGACTATATCCCGTCTCGAGTTGCTCGTCTTTTTTCCCTCGACCCTAGAATCACTTTTGTGACCTTCTTTGAACTTGAGAAGGATTCAAACCTAAACCTAGACGATTATATTCTCTAAATTGATTGTCCTTAATCTAGTCGCCTTCTTGTCTCCTTATTCTATGTCGTGTCATGATTCTACTTTAATCCTCAATTCTTTCTTATTTTCTTGTGTTAACTAGCAATCCTCATGCAGTTTTGAAGCCGTGAGGTATTTTTCGTTGATAATAAGAACATGACGTACGAATTGCATGCTTGTGTTGAACGCCATTATTTGCCTCGTTCAATAATCTGATAATATCTCCCCTATCTTCTCAACCCTACCTATTCCTAAATTTCGAGGACAAAATTCTTGTAAGTTGGGTAGGATGTAAACCCCCTGAATTTAGGGTTTACTTTTTAATTTTTAAAGATGATTATTTTTCAATAAATATTTGATTATGATTATTTTCTCTTTAAATGTATCTTTCCGTGCCTTTGATTTTTGGAGCGTCAGAGATGTCCATCTCTAGAAACTTCATTCTTGAATTTTGTAGTGGACAAGATTACCTTTATTTTGGTATATAATGTCCCACTCAAACTTGTTCCCTTGTGCTCTTTTTGCTTCGCGCAACTTCAGGTCGATTTAGACCATTTTGATTATTAAATAAAAATTTTCCACTTTTATCTTTGATCATCAAATGCACGTTGCCGTGACTTTTAATTTGGGAGCACAAGACTAGTCGTTTTCTCGAAACCAACTCCTCATGCATGATCTACTCGAGACGTCCTACACTCATGACCTTCATGTCCCACTTAGACACATCATCATGTGCTTCGTTTGCTTCGCACAACTTTTGGGTCAATTTCGGCCAATTAATTATTTTTCGTAAATTAAGACTTGACTTCCAATTTAATTTTGGGACCCGACATCAACCCAAACCTGTCGGCCCAAAATATGGGTATGGCCCACATGATGTCTACTACCCGCTCGACACTTGTGTCCCATTAAATTGAGCCCCCACATGCCACTTATTTACACATGACCATAAATACATAATTTTAATTTATTATTGTACCGTGTCCGATTTTGACCCGACCCGGCTCAACCAAATCCAGCCCATGCCCATGTAGACTGGTAGCACGTCCAAAGATGCCCCTGTAGGTATTTATGTGTTGGTCTAGAGAGTATATTATTATTATATTAATATTTAGATGATTAAATATATTACATTTAATTAAATAATATTAATTAGAATATTTTATTGCTTGTAATTATATTTATTACATATGTATATATAATATTATATGGGAATATATAGGTACATATGTATGTAGCAACTTAATTTCTATTATGATAATGTATATATATCTTGTATATATATTTTATATATATATATATATATATATATATATATATATGTAGAGAGAGAGAGGGGCATCTATATATATATATATATATATAGTATATATGAACCCTACTTTTAGTCCTCTCCCTCTCCCCCATCCACACGCAACCTTCCCCCTCTACATGCGGCCGAGCCTCTCCATCCTCCTCCTCCTTCACCTTCTCCTTCTCCTTCTCCCTCACCTCCTTCCCCATCATTACCCACACCAACATAACCATCATCATCGTCACCAACCATCATCGCAATTACCATCACCACCTCCATCGCGAACCACTCCCGCCGCCGCCGACAACCACCTAACAGTGCCCCGCCACTGCGTCGCCGTAGGCCACCGCTGGCCGACGTGCAGCAGCCGTAGCAGGCTGCAGCAACAGCGACAGTAGCTACAACGCATTTCAGCGAAGTAGCAGTGGCGCGTGGCAGCAGCCACGGTGCCGCCGCGGCAACCGCGCCGCCGGCGAGCCCCCCATGGCCGGAGAATCCCTGAGCGCACTCCATGACGGCCACCATCCTCTGGGATGCGCCGTCTAGGCGATTCGTGCGTTTTGCACGAAATCCCGTCGTGACACGCACGAGAATGAAGTCAGATTCGCATTTCGTCGTAGCAACTTCGCGTATTTTTTTCGGACAATCCGACCGTTGGATCGTCGAACCGTTTCTTCCGTCTCAATCTCGGTATGTAGAGCTTCAACCCTGTCAAGTTTCATCCGTTGATTCGATCGTTTGATAAATCAAAACTGGCCACCAAGTTGACCGTTTAATTGGTACTAATTTTGGACAGTTTCGCAGCGCCAACTTCGTCGACTCGTATCTCCGCTGTCGTAGCTCTGTCTTGTGCACTATCAGTTCCGGTGCACAGCTGGTATGACCCCCTTTCTACCGCCTTCAAGTTTCGTTTTATTTTGGGGACGTTAGACTGGTTGAATTTGACGTCAAAGTTGGTCATCCAAATTCGTAATTCCAAACTTGTAAAATTTCGTTTTTGAAATCGGGACTCCGAATTTCAATTCCGACACCAACACTTGACTCGTGGCATCGTTCTAGTATATTTTCATATAAAATTTGCTAGGTTTGGAGAACGTAGGCCCAGGCACGCTTTTCGGTGCAAAGCGGGTTACACAGTTCTGGCCAACGGACCATCTTGTGCCCGACTCCTCGGAATCCAAAATTGGACATACCGTTGAGTTCATCTCGGAAAAACAAATCCGTAGACATGTAGTTTGATGACTTTAGAGACCGTAGGTTCTGGCACGCTTTTCGGTGCAAAGCGGGTCCAACGACGGACATCGTTTTGACCCGAAATTACGATTTTGCCCCTGTTCCAGAATTTAACTTTTGGACAGGCATTTCCTAGGTATATCTTTTATTCCAAACTCGTTCATGATGTTTGTTGCAGCATCCGGAGTCATCTGCAGGATTTGGCTTTCTTTGGCTCCGTTTATTTGTCGGTTCGAGCTACTGGATATTTGCTTTTGCACATAACCTCAGGCAAGATATCTTGCCATCTTGTACTTATATTTGATTCATGATATTTTATATGTTGCTAGTGTTTTACATTAGTAAGAGTGTGTCCAAGTATGACTTGGGTGCCATCGATATGTATATCAATGTTTGTGTGTGTGCGTGTGTGTGGACCATATATGATAGTTGACATTTTTGATGTGTTGAAGTTATGCTTCATAACTTCTTTGAACTGTTGACATGTCTCATACACGACACATGAGTGAGGATTATAGAGTCGGCACGAACCTACGTATTCGACTTGCTACCGATACGGGGGGTTCGTGTGTCGGTTCATTTATGGATTAGCGGAGTCCAGATAGCGACTTGCATAGAGATATGGATCGCCAAGCCATAGATATGACTTGTGCGATACGTGGGAGGGAAAAACTACTGGGACGTATGAGCTAGCCCACAGCCTTCTAGTTGCCCGGTTATGGGTTCATGGTTTCCCTATTATGGATGTATCGCTAGAGGATATATCCATTGCACGGCCCTGACCACGCGTCAGATACGGTCAGGAGGTATGCTAGCGATGCAAAGTATGGACTAGGGGATATATCCACTGCACGGCCCTGACCACGCGTCAGATACGGTCAGAGACGCATACTAGTTCATGCGAAAGCCTTTAGCGGATGCTATGCTTTATTTCTACCCACTTATACGTTCCAGTATAGTTTTCGACTTGCATTACACCTAAATGGTTAGGTTTCATTGTGTTGGACCATGTGATCTTTCCTTTGTCATGTTTCATTTATAGTTCATTATGGTATTATTTTTATGTATCTTGTTACTTCCCTCTGAGGACCTGGTGATCTCTCTAGGTGTGTGCTTTCACAATTTTCTGCAGGTGTTCTAGCCAAGGCCTTGATCTTCTCCATTTCTCGAAGATGATTGCTCTTGGTTCGTTTCGTCATTTTGTCGATCGCTTTCTTGTACATTTATTTCATTGAGATAGTTGGTAGTGGACTTTGTCTCCGCCCAACGATTATACCATAACTATTCAAGTTGATTCTATCTTTATTCTTTTTATATTTGTGGATGAGATTTAGCATGTCTTGGTTCTCTACATTTTACAGCTTATGTATTTATACGAGGATTCCATACATTGGAGTATTCTTCGTATGTCTACAGCTGGCATGTTTGCGTACTTAGTCCTGTATGATTTTGGGACTAGGGCGTTACAGGTAAATAGTGGAATGACTGCAATCCATTGATCCCTAAGTCTCTCATTAGGGTTGAGTCACGTATATGCATTCTCTATTGTCACTCCGATCTAATCGGTCTATCACGTAGTGGCGTCTATCCGACCATGCTTTTTTTAAATAATGATTCCTAAAAAAAACTATCAACTACGTTCTATCAAACGATGGGGTAGATGGTTCATCAAGCACAAGTGTTCATCCTTCCAAAATAGAACAAATGAGAGTCCAAATTAAATAAGAAGGTTAAGGAAGTTGATCGACTTCAACTGCGAGTTCCAAGGACCATGGATAAAATCAAAGGAGTTTGCAAAGTAAATTGTGGATTGAAATCCTAATACATTATCCTATTAGAGGCTCGTTCGGTACAGAAATATAACCGAAATGATATGCTCTGACCTGCATAGGCCACCACAAAAATATGTAACGCCCCAGTCCCAAAGTACGTAGGACTAGGATTCGTATACATGCCAACTACGTATCAAGCAGACTCCAGCCCAGCTCGAATACATATAAGCTGTCTTCGTTTTCCAAATCTCTATCAAATCAACTAACATATATCTATCTCAATTCACATAATATACGAAAGAGAATAAACAATATGTGTCACGGTCTCCAGCCTAATAACATATATATTTGATTAGACCCGAAGAATAATATAGGTTTAGAAAACTAGGCTAAATAGCGGAATGCATGTAATGGATAAAAATAAAATCATGATAAATACCAAAATCGAAAATAACAATACCCTGATCAACGAACTATCTCTGCACAACCAACTCCTGGAGAGATCACCAGGTCTTCAGAGGGACGTAACAAGGTAAATAATATACATGTCAAGTAACAGTAAAAAGAATATCTATATAATGAAGGGTAACTACCATAATCATCTAAGTACAAAATGCAGTTGAGGACAATCCTAATACCAGGCCCAGCCAAACCGCCAATCACTCATGGCACTGTGTCATGATACCAATGACTATACACAAAACAACTCTAAAGCTCTACTATAGAGACCCTGGCACACGAAAATAACCAAGCCCCAAATAAGGAGACATGGTCATGAGTCACGACGGTCGGAAGCTTCGGTAGAGTCCTCCCTACCCCCATGCTCTAAACTAACAAGTCAAGTCACGTCAAGTAAGTTGAACTCGAGAACAAGTAGCAAGTAATACATGCTATCACATACCATAACCATGAATATCTCATGCCAGACTGTGTATCATCAATAGTGTCAGTGTCATGTGGTCTTTTGGATCGATGGATACGAATAAGTATAGCACGTCATTCCTAGTGTCAATATCTGATATCTGTAAACTAACATCGGCACCCGAATAATATCCAGACGCTAAGTATCAACTAATCCTATGTCCATAAAATATATAAATAAATAGTAAATAAAAAATAGAAAGTACTAAAACTTGGAAAGGTACATTTTTCTAGAAGTTGTGCAATGATTAGACAACATTCCGCATACAAACTCATCAAACCAATGGAAACATCAAAGATCAGACTTTCGTAAACATCTCTGAATGCTGAAATAGACATCACCATCAGTCCCAAAATAAGAAAAATAGCTAAGATATGCTACCCATAAGTCCAATTCTCGACACAGGACAAAATGGTAGTTTTAGATCAAAACGGTGTCTGTTGTTGGACCCACTTTGCATCGAAAAATATTCTAGGACAAAAGTTGTCCAAATTTAAAAATTTATGTGTCATTTAGGCCAGAACGATGCCACAAGTCCAATGGTGGTGTCAGAATTGAAATCGGATGTCTCGGGTCCAAAATTGGGATTTTACATGTTGGAAATTACGAATCCAAACAGCCAACTTTGGCATTGAATTCAACCAACCAAATGATACAGTAATGAAATGAAATTTTTATCTCATAAAGGTGGTTATACCTGCTATGCAGTGGAGTTAGTGGTTCGCCAAACATTGCTTCGATAAGGTAAAAACAAATCTGCGAAGTTGGCTCCACGAATCTGTCAAAAACAAACTTGATTTCAATACGCAACTTAGTGGCCGGTTTGGACTATCAAACTATCGAATTAATCGTTCAAATTTGAGTAGTAAAGAGGTATATACCAAGATTGAAATGGAAGAAATCGTTCGAAGAATCGATGGTTGGATTGTCCAGAATATGCGTCCAAAGTTGCTGCAATGAAACACAAATTATGACTCTAATTTTTGCACGTCACGAACGGGTTCGGTTGCAAATATAGAAATATCATGTTACTCGCATCGTGGAAGACTCTGACGCATTGGTCGGGCCCGTGGAGGCACTTGCACACCACTGCCAGGATGGTACGAACGGCGGCGGGTGGCGTAGTCATCGTGGTCGCTACTGCTCGCTTCTGCTGTCGCGACTGCCTTCTACAGCTACTGTCTGCCTTACGCTGGCACTAGGTTGGCAGAAACGATGTGAGGCACGCAGCCCGGCTAGGTCGAGTCCAACATCGCCGCTGTTGCCATTGTTGTTGTTGCAGCTGCGGCTGCTTCTACCTCCGTGATTGCTGTTGGTCCCACTACTACACTTACTGCATTCATCCAGCTAAGCACGATGGTCAAACAGACAGGGGGTGGTGGTCTGGTGTAGTGGGCCATTCACAGCGACGCGTTGCCGCTATTGCAGCTGGTGTTGCACCTTACGCGCGGTGGGGGAAGCGCAAAAAATGGTTTAGGTTTGTTAGGTTTATATATATATATATATTTATATATATATATATATATATATATATATATATATATATATATATATATATATATATATAAGTTAGAAAATATATATATTAATATATGTAACAATTATCGTAATACTAAAAACTAAATAACAAAATATACCAAAAATAGATAAAACTTTTATAAAATGAAGACAAACTCTTTATAGGTAGAGAATACATTTATAATTCATATAAAATTTCTACAGATAAAAATATAATATAAAATCACAACCTTTATTTAATTCAAATATATCAAGTATAACATTATTTACTCTATTTATTATCAAATAAATTCATAAAATACTAAAAAAATAATTTAGTAAAAATTATGAGGGTCTGGGGTTTTCATGCACTACATGCATATTAGGGGTTGGATGTGCTTCGAGCTAGTTATAAGGTATTTTTTTGTAAACAAATATATCTATAAAAAAATTCCAAAATAAGATATTTATTTAATCCCTTTATATAGATTAAGTCGCAACTTGACTTGTTTCCATACAAGGGACGTAGATATGGTTTGGCCATCCCTACCATGGCTAACATGCTATTCATGGTTCACGACTTTGTTACCCATGCCATATTTTCTCGTCAATATGCATAACAAAACTTAACCGTGACTATGGCTATTCTTCTAATTATTTTTTATTAAAAAATGTTATAACTATTACTAAATTAAAATAAAAAATCTGGGGGTTTACAGCTACCTTCATGATCATATTGATAGAACGTCGGGACAGCTTACTGCTTTATCTTACATGTTCTATATTCTTGTTTCTTGTATGATTGATTGAAATAGTATATTATTTAGTGACTTGCATTGTAGTCACATGTCTAGGTACAACCGTGACCGTGTTTTAGAGTACTAGTGTATACTACAGTGTGTAACTAGTCGTGTTATACCATAGTTCTCCATATTTTGGTACTGGAGCTTAACAGACACCATTGCAGTGGCTTTAAGTTTGGAGAAACTGAGAATCCTTTAAATATTGAATTTGTTATTGATGGCTTCAAACCAAAGGATTCCAATATTTGTGTAAGGGGCACTATCTGCGAAAATGAACCATATTTTGATTATTATGATATGATTCAAGATATTATAGAATTGAAATACCCACCCATATGACATAAACATTGTGATGTTCAAATGTGATAAGTTCGACACAACACCAAACTAAGGGTGAAAAGTTGACAAACAATTTTGATTTATCGATATAAACTATCAACAGAGATATAGAGGGTCTGATTCTTTTATGATGGCAAGTCGAGTTATTTAAGTCTATTATATAAGTTATCCAAGACGTTGTAGGGGTCAATTTGACTAGTGAACGATATATAAGAATAATTCTATAAACACTTTTAATATTACATAGTTAGCATACCAAGAGGACGAGGTCAAAGAGCCTCAACTTATAGGTCAATAGTCATATGAAGGTGTCGGGGGGGATATGGAGGTTGACACTATTGTAAAGAAAAACAAAGGCGACAAAGAGGCTGATATACAAGACTTAGCTCACAACAGACAATAGGCTATGTCCAAGATCGGAAAGAAGAAGAAGAAGAAGAAGAAGAAGAAGAAGAAGAATGAAGAAGAAATGACGATTAGGATGATTAAGTGTACATAAGTTCTTCGAAGAAGAAGAAGAAGAAGAAGAAGAAGAAGAAGAAGGTAGATATATGAATCATTTTACACAATTGGATGTAACTATAATTTTCACATAATTTAGATATATGTATCATTTTTATACAATTTAGACTCTATCTAGTCATGGACGGACTCCCCATTGTATACCTTCATCTTCTCGACCTTCTACCACTCCACTTGCATATGTCAGAGGAGTTATAGAGGATGATTTACTTTTTTCTGGGGATGGATTATCTCCTCGGCCAACTCTATCATTGACACAAGATACCCCCACCTCATAATCGACACGAGATACCCACATACCATCATCCCATCTACTAGTTGATCTGACAACACAAGATGGTGTAGGGATCACTACAAGAAAAAAAATCCCTTTTACAACGTTGAAAAAACGTTGTAAAGGGATTTTTGCAACGTTTATAGAAGGTTGTTATATCTAGGGTTGTAGAAAAGGGGGTGTTATCTTCAATAACGTTATTATGAACTTGTGAAGACGTTGTAGAATTTCTTCCCGTAACAGTTTACAAACATTGTTGAAATTTATAAAATATGACAAAAAATTTCTACAACATTTTTGAGGTATTATAAAAATGATTTTTAAAATGTACTACAAGTATTGTAAATATAATTTCAACAAGATTTTGCATCTATGGTAAAAAAATCTACCATGCTTAGTAAACATTTTGCATATATTTTGTACAACAACGTACAAACATTATAAGAAGAGTTTACACAACTTTTGAAAAATGTTGCATATGTTATTCAATCATGATTGCCAAATGTTGTAAATAATATTTGTATTTTGTAATTGTAATACCAATATTGATCCAAAATTATTGTAAATGATGTTTACAACATTTAGAAAAGTTGTTAAAATATTATCTTACAACTGTTTTTACAAATACAGGATCAATCTCTTTTTGTTCTAATGTGTCAGGCCTATTTTTACCAGATCCTTGTCACCAAACTCTGGATCGATCAAACGCTTTTCGTGTCTTAGATACTACACAATTAGCTTGGCAAATAGAGTCGAATGCATAAGAATGTTTCAGTCCACCTTGAAAACTTCATTGTCGTAATTGAGCTGCACTATTAGTCACACAAACCTGAAGCCTACCAGATTATATATCATGTACATCAATAAGTAAGTATTAGAAGTAATAGTCTTAACAATGACTAACTGGAATTTTAGAAGGAAATATAACAGAATGGATGAAGCAAAGAAGTCTTACAAAAGTTCTTTCTTTTACTACTATACAAAAAATCTTGAACGACATAACAATGAAACCTATTTATAAAGTAAATATAATGTCAGGTCTAGAATTTTGAGATTGATGGACAAGTGTTCAAATTTCAAAACAAAAAAATGTAATTTCTATAAAGACCCTGAAATTATGTACCTTGTAGATCCATATTCCTCCAGAAAGTAGCAGAAGGTCCCTCATTCATTGTTTTTACCTTCGCCAAAAATGACACTTTTGAACACTTCAGAAGTAATCGGGAGCCATATATATATATATATATATATATATATATATATATATATATATATATGTGTGTGTGTGTGTGTGTGTGTGTGTGATAAATACTGAAATAAAAAACATAAGAGGACAACTCATATGGTAAAATAGCTAGGAAAGCTAGTACAAAAACAACAAAAGAAGCCTTGATCGTCTGTGAGTTGTTGCCTAGTGGTAGCAACGGGGGCCTCAGCGTAGAAGGTGCGGGTTCGAGTCCTCCCTTGTCATCGATCCCCAGTCCATAGAAAGGACTCATAAAAAAAACCCGATCCCAAATTCTTGTGGTTGGCAGTAAGAAGTAAATATCCTTAAAGGAAAGTTCTCTTAGGACCCAAATATTTTTACTATATTATGATAGTAAAAAACTAGTAACTTTTTATTATAAAAATAGCACAACAACAATCTCACCCTTTAATCATCCCAACCCCCCCAAATCCCACATATATACACGCCCAAACAATATACAATAATAACCACTCAACATATATGTACACTAACAATAAAAGCTAGAGAATCTGCTTCATTTTTTGTGTTTAGACACAGCTTTACTTTCCATATTAGTTATGATTGCATTAAAACCAAACAACAAGGGTGCAACAAAGTTTCATGACTTTGATATGCAATAGATATTTACAGGAGATTTTGAAGCTTTTATTATTCAATACCAAGTTGATGCTTATAGGAGGGGGAGGGAATTCAATCACCATTCTTCTAAAGATGCAATCTACACCATAATTCCAGAAACAAAATGGAGAAATGGATGAGAGCTATAACATCAATATCATGAAAAGGGAGTACTTAATAATAGTGGTAGTGGCTCAAGTAAATGATGCTAGTACAAAACTAAAATATCTGAATGAACTTAATATTAAGAATTCATATAGAAATGCTATCCATTTGTAACAGAAAATAACTGGAGAGGTATTCTGGTATAGATTGCATCTTTAAAAATATTGTTGATAGTTAATCAATGTTACCAATAGTTAATAAATATTGTTGAACAATAGTTAATAATAGTGGTATTGGCTCAAGTAAATGTTGTCAATAGTTAATAAATGTTGTTGAGCATGAAATTTTTATAACATTTTAAAAATATTGTCAAAACCAATAACTTTTGACAACATTAAATAGATATTGTCAAAATTAATAAGTTTTACAATATTAATAAAACGTTGTTGAAGATAGTAATAAACAACTTTTGTAAATGACCATTATAGAAGCCTTTATGTTTGAGTATAAAACTTTGTTTGCAAACGTATTTTAAAACCCTCTTTTTTTTACAACGTTTCAGGTTGTGTTGTAGATAAAATGTTGTAAAAGGAATTATTTTTTTCTTGTAGGGATTAATCCCAATTTACAGTACAACCCTAGGGGTTGGTATCTTCTTCGACGTGGTGGTCCTTCTACTCCATCAGAGATGCAAGAGTTTTACAAGAGCTCTAACCTCTTACCAAGGAACTATAAGTAAATTTAATTTAAATATTTTTGTCACCTCATATATTAGTGTACTACTTATTTTCTTGAATATTAGTTGTTTATCTCTATTTTATAGGTTTTTCTCCTCCTGCTACTCTGACACTTAATTCAATCATTAGGAGAAACTATCGTGAACCCTACATTAACTTCTTCCAAGTGTCGGAGGAGAAGAGGTACATATGGCTTGACCAGATGTGAGTATGTTCTACTAGTATCGTGTCTTGTAACCTTATCTTTTGTTAAATTAATTATATAAATGTTTAATTTTTATATTTGAATTTGGATTTGAGGAAGACCTAATAGTGGTCGATGCATTGATAGAAGACAATCAAGAATTTTACAGGGGTGCTTGTTGTCACATGATCCTTGATGCAATGGATGACGTGAAGAGGATGATTAGTCATGTAAAAGGGAGGAAAGTGTGACTTAAGGAGTACTGGATGGAAATACAAAAGCAGCTCGAGACAAGTTCAAGAAAAGGTCCGAGGAAGATAAAAGGCTAGTTCGTCTGCTCGACTATATATAGGTGGATCGAATCCCGCCTTAGTGCATGCAAGAAATCTGGTACGTATGATAACTTAAAGTATTTAATTACTTAATTATATAGTTAATTTCAATAGTTCTTTCACTAATATGTTAATTATTGTTTCTTACATAGGCTGATTGTTGGGAATCATACACGCCCTACAAGCGCTCCGATACCATGTCTGAGATATTGCTGCAGTAGAAACTTAGGCCAATCCACCTGAAATAACTAACCCCTGTCTAACAGACACTAAGCACAGATAAAGACAGGTATATAGTGGTGACTACATCACATGGACAAATCCTAATCTCTATAACTCAGATAAAATTACAAGATTGACAAAATTAACAATGTTGAACCCTTTGACCTAATAGGTTCAACCCTCTTACCACACTCAAGAAGAAAATAAAGAGATCACAATTAAAATCGCTCACCAACCCGTAGCAATCTTCCAAACTGAAGTTGACGACTCATTGTTTAGACCTCTTCTTCCTTATGTATTGTATGGCAAAGTCCTAAGAGCAAAGTGCCGACTTTCTCTTATATCCCCCGAGGACGAGTACCCCGAATCTCAACTTTATGATATGCTTTGTGTGTAACCCCTCTTCCGGGTATTTTGAAAATATTTTTATTATTTATTTGAATTAAAAGGGAATTTTTAGAATTTTATAAATATTTTAATTAAATAGTTATTACCATAGATTGCCTTAGTCATGGTTGAGATTTGGAGTACAAGACGACTAGGAATCATGGCACAGATAGTTTATTTTTGTGCCTTGACTAGTGTTTTAGCTATGATAGGAAAGGCCAAGCCATAAGTGTGCTCTAACTAGAAAAATCAGGCCAAGTTGTGACTTAAACCCCCACAGACGTTTTAATTATTCATTAATTAGATTTTTAACTTTCTAGGAGATCCGGTTGTGTTAAATCAGTCAAACTTGACCCGAACCGAACCCGAGCCCATGTAGGCACGTAGTGGGACCAAAGACGCCCATGTAGACATATTTTTAAGTAGAAGCATAAACTTTATATTTTAATTTTGGATTGACAATTATTTTTCTAAATATTGTTACACATATAAAATAGTGTTATTAATATTGATAAGACCTTTTAGAATTTTGCATGATTTTCGGTGATCCAGTTAAGGTAGGAGTATAATGAGTCATCTAATACTATACCTACTATTTGGTTATTGTATTTTATTATTATTATTGATACCTTTGAAAGAATTTATTTTGATACTATGATTAATATAAAACATCTTTATTATTGATTACTTTGTGTTTTCAAGAAAATATATACTTTCGTGTAGATAGATTTTATGTATAGACATTATCCAAGAAAAGTATTATTAAGAGTAATTGGTGTTTATTGAACATTTGTTCATATAGGAATATATATCTATAGAGATACATATATAGTTATAAATATAGACATATATATATATTTAATTATATATAATCATACAGATAAAGAAACCTTACTAAGGAACAGGCTATGCATTATTCATCCAATTCAAAATCGAGCCCCCCTCCCAAAGACACACGAACCCGACCCAGACACCCAACAACGTACAACCTCTCATATATAACAAGAGAAAGGAGTGGGAAAACCCCTCAAACCCTAACCCTAATCCCTGCCACCCATCCCATGACCAACCTCGACCTCTGCCCTCCGTCGCGGAGCCGCTGTCGGCCGGCCAAACCACCCCACAGCTGCAGCAAGATCGGCCGTAGGGATGCAAGCGCGACATCCAGCAGCAACAGCGCACAAAGGTACCCTGTTTCTACCTAGATTTCTCCCTCATCGTTTCACGATTCTTCGAACCGTAAATTTCTAGTGATAGACTAGTTAACCACATACAAAACCTTGTAATTAGATTGATCTAGTTTTCCTAAAATTAATTGTAAAAATTCTTGAAAGTTCCAAAAAAATCACGAGAAACAGAACATTAAAACTGTTTGTAGAACCCTATTTGGAAGTCGATTCTGGAACGACGAATAGACAAACCTAAAAATCTACCTGAAGACACTTGTAGAAAACCTATAACCCTCCAAAACCTTTTTTGTAGATTTTGAATTCAATAACTGTGCGATGAGAAAATCGATTTCCAAAATCAGGAAAAACAGTTTTCAAAACTTTAAGAATCTGATAAAATTATCGATACGACATACGTCCCGATAAATTGGGCGACATCGTCGTAACCCGTAAGCATTAAAAGGCGCGTACGGATGTTACGGACGTGTGGGATTCGACGGAACTCAATTTCGTTGTGCATGCGGGACAAAATCTAGGCGTATCCGTCGAGATACCCCGTAATCGGCCTCTTTGTAAATTAGTCAATTACTTCGTACATGTTCGTCATCCCGAGAAAAAACTTGTGCTAATAGGATCGTATCATTTTTTTGGTCTTATATGCCAAGTTTGATCCAATTCTGAGAAGGTCGACCGAAACGCTATCTTGGCGGACCCGCGACCCGATCCAACGGGTGAATTTACGCACGACCCACAGAAATCCAATATTGGACATACGATTGGATTCGTATCATCAAACCGGAATCGTAGACATATAGTTTGATGACTTTAGTGACAATAGATGTTGGCACACTTTTTGATGCAAAGCGGGTCCAACGGTGAACATCGTTTTGACCCAAAATTACCGTTTTGCCCCTGTATCCAGAATTTGACTTATGGGTAGGCTATCCTAGCTAATTTGACTATTCTGAATATATTAGTAATATCTATTTTAGCCCAGAGACTGTTGTGAGAGTTTGACCTTTGTGGCTCGTTGATTGACTCGACAGTGTTAGTTCTACGTGCAACCTCAGGCAAGTATACCTTGCCTTCCTCTACAGTTTACTTACATGCTTATATTATTCTTCCTTATTACATGTCATCATTTAGTTTTCTTGGATTACTTTGGTTGGTATACTTTTCTTTATATCATGTATATTAGTCTAGTTGTCTCGTTCGTATATTGTCATTGTTCATAGTCTGACATTATAGTTCATATTGGATTTGTCCTTACATGTACCTTGACTGAGTCATATCATGTCGTCACATGTTCCTTGACTTAGTTGAGTCGTGTCGTAGAATGAGTGCGTTATAACTGAACTGCTATTTTCTTGTTTCGATTTTCTTAACCTGCGAGTCCACGATCGGGGCGAGGATTGACTTTTTGCACCTGCGAGTCCACACTTAGGACGAGGGTGATTGTCTTGAACTAACCTGTGAGTTCACACTCGGGGCGAGGGTTAGTGGTTTGTTCAAACTTGCGAGTCCACACTTGGGGCGAGGGTTTTGTATCTATTGATCTCTTGTTCATCAGTTATCTTCTAGCAGTTCATTTATGTGTATTTATTCACATATTCGTGTATCGTCATTATTTAGTATTTTTCCATTTATATCCTGTATTTTCTTCATGCATAATAAACTGTTAGATAGATATGTTTTATGTATCATGCTAGTCCCCTGAGACCTAATAATCTCTTCAGGTAGCTGATTGCACATAGTTAGTTAGCTTATCATGATGTGGTTGATTATTTCCGATTCAGGTATCTTTCGTGGTCACACATTTACATCCATTATTTACACTCTGCTTGTTAGCTTAGTTTTATAGACTCATGTTATTTCTTTGGAGTCTAATCGGACATATATGCTAGTGGGCTGCAGACCATGAACCATAATTATTTATTCTTATTTTATATGATTCTTGTGAATTGAGATATAGTTTTAACTTGCCACATCTGACATGATACCCTATTCTGGACAGCGTATACGTATTCGAGTTGGGCTGGAATCTGCTTGATATGTAGCTAGCTTGCGCACGCACTCGCATCCCGAAAAGCGGGTGCGGGTCATGACAAGTTTTTTTGGTGGCCCATACAGGTCAGATCATATCGTATCGGTTACGTAACTGTAATGATACGAGCCTGCGAATATGACTAAACCCTTAGAAATCTCAATCCACACTGCCTTGAAAATTCTCTTTGAAGTTTCTCTACCGTCCTTGAAACTTTATATTTGCTCTCGATTATTTTTCCTTGCCTTCTCGTACCAATGATTCTCGACCCTTCCTATTTAGGGTAACGAATGATCGTATTGTCTAAAATTTATCAGAAATTCTTAAGTCATAATGTAAGTTAGTTTGATTATCGAATTTTGGTTGCTTGATAGATTGGAGGAGATTATAGATTCCATATGTCATAGATATCTATTAGTAGTAAATTTTAGTAACTAGTTGGAAGGTTATAAAATTTTAGCGACATATGTTTTGAGGGAGTACTTTGCCCAAAGGTGGGTAGACGTCCTCAAGGTCCAATGTGATTCATAGACGGTAAATGTAACTCCTCTTCCCAAAAATTTTTTAAAAAAAATTATTTTATTTATTGTGTTTAAAGATAATTTTGTCGAGAAGTTGTGAATGATTTTATGATTTATTCTTTTCTCAAAAAACTAGTTTAAATTTGAGGTACTATTTTCAAATATATAAAAAATATTTTATTAAATTAAATTATTGGAATTACGAGAATATGTTTTGACATTATTTTGGGATTTTATCAATAGTCGATTCCTAAAATAGTTGGAAGTCATAATTATTTGAAAAGGTCTAGTCCATTTGCTTTTAAATAAAGATTTAGAGTTATAAAAATATACTCTACAATATTTGATGGCGCTGAGTATTATTTTAAATTAATAATGTTAATCAGTCAATTGGTTATATTTTAATTTAATTATCTTGAATAAGACATCGGATATGATTTTAAGTGATTATTAGTTTAAATACTTATGATGACTATTTATTTGAATTTAAGATTTGATTCACACTAATATGTTTTCAGTTGATTTTATAGAAAATAATATTATTTTGAAATATTATGATAATTAATGGATAAGGTTTAATTTATAGGATTTAAATTATTTGATTATCGATTTGAATGGGTATCTTTATTTACTAATGGCGATTTGATTAGATTGCTTTAAATAATTTTGATTGATTTAAATAAAGGAAAGGATTATCCAATAGGACTTATAGTCCTTCTCTCCCTAGGAGATTCATCTCCTATATAAAGAGAGCTCCCTACTTTTTTTCACAACCCATAAAATTCTACAACCAATCGTGTACCGTGTCCGTGCCTACCAAAATCTTATTCCAATATTGTTTATACGTATATTCTCTCCCTTCCGTGCCCGACAAACCCGGACACATCGACAAATCCCCCACCCGCAGCCGCTGTCGAATCTCATCACCATCCGCCATACTCATGCCAACCTCCCGATCTGCCGACCCAACTCAATCACCAGCTCCATCATCCCGCCAACGCCATAACGTCACCCCTAGACAACCACCACCTCCTCATCACCACAGCCACTTCTCCCTCGCCCACCTTCTTTGGTCGATCGTCGTCACTACCGTGCCACTACACACAACCACCACCATTACCAGCAAGAAATGAAATAAATCAAAAACCTAACCTTGCCGTTCCCACACCCTCGCCGACCGTGCCGCACCTCTGCATCGGTGAGCTCCCACCTCGACCTCCTTCCTCCACCCGAGTCGGCATGTCCAGGGACTACCGTGTTGACCAGCCATACGGTCGATCTCTGTCGTGAGCCGTATGGCCTTCGTCGAGCCGCCGCAGACCCGCAGTCGCGCCGATGACCGCTCTTTCTGGCCGCTGCGACGAGCAACGGCCAGCGGCGGGTTCCCCTCTCGGTGAGCCACCAGACTGCCTTACCGCTTCCCGATGACCGATCGACGCCCAGCCTTCCTCAAGTAATCTATCTCCCGACCCTTCCCTCTTCCTCTCCATCGTTCTCTCTCGAACTCATCCCTCTCTCTCTCTCTCTGATTTCTCATTTCCCCTCTCTCTTTCTTTCTCGTTGACTTCTCTTCTTCTTTTGTTTTAAATTGTTTTCTTTTTTGTCTTATTTATTTGGTCACTTTGGTGTACTGTTGGTTCACGGGGAAATGAGAGGACGGGGAGAACAGTACACAATATGTTTTATTATTACTATTATTATTATTATTATTATTATTATTATTATTATTATTATTATTATTATTATTATCTTATAAATCATTGTTATTATTGTCATAATTATTTTATTAGTATTGTTGCTGGATTCTTTACAAAAAAGAAGGCAGACAATAGAGAACAAGTATTACCATTTTATATATGTACAATATATATGTATTATACTTACTGTTATATATTATTAGGAGTATTACTGTATTCTATTAGTAGTATAATTTTTTTGGATATTATATATTATTATTATTATTATTCCAAATTATATGGTGACCTACATCTATTTTCAAAACTAGAATTTAAAAATCCTTTTAAATATATTATTATATAGTTTTTATGTTATTTTAAATATATGGTTTGACCTAAAATATTATTGTTGTATTTTCTAAAAATTATAGTTCGACCTAAAGCATGATTTTCTGCATTTCAAGTATTTATCTAAGTTTATTTCAACCAATAAAATATAGGCAAATGGGCTTTGGGCTCTAAGGGTAATTTAATGAGACCTTTATATATATATATATATATATATATATATATATATATATATATATATATATATATAAAATATATATATATATATATATATATATATATATATATATATATATATATATATATATATACAAATGTTGGGTTTTAAGTATATATTCTAAATTAAGTTTTATATTATTTTTTTAGTAGCAAATTTAGGGACTTAGTAAATTCTATTAGGTTGGTTATTTGTGTTTATATTGCAAATAAAATTTATACTAGTATTTTCTAAATTAGGTTTTATAAATAATTGAGAGGCAAAACCAAACTTGAATCCAAATTTTCTCTTAGCCTAAAACTAAGCAAATTCCCTTTTCTCTTGGATTAGATTGTTTCTAAACATGACTAATCAATCTTCCTATTTTCTTGCAATTTCGAATTGCTACATATCCCGATCCTAGCCAATCGGACTATTCTGGACCCAATGGGATTATCGGTTTCAGCAGCTAAGGACCCCAAGCAAGTACAGTTTATTGTCTGTCTTCGATTTTGATTTTTACTATATTTTACTGTTGGCCATTGGTTATGTGGTTTTTGTCATTTTATATTCTGTCATAAATTGTTGAGTCGTAAATGAAAAGTACCAAGGATGTGTGATCCGACCGTAGACATTGTTTATTTTCTGCAAGTAGACCTCGTAGACATTGTTTAATTCTGCAAGTAGACCTCATAGACATTATTTATTTTTCATGCAAGTAGACTTCGTAGACCTCGCGGTGCAGTTTTCCAGACTGATCACATATCAAAGGTACTTCTAACAGTTGGAAAGGTATTTTAGTTTATTTACTTGCTATTGATTTTGTCTTTTCTCACGTCTTTTGTTGTTTATTTTCAATACATATAATTGATGTCTAACCTCTGCTTTATAGTCATTTTCATATATTGGAACGGCATTCAGTGAATTGTACTCGTTCCATCCTGACTGGGTAATCCAATATTTTTCAGGTTAGCCGTGACTACGCTTAGCATTGGGAAGACGGGTGTACTTGCAGGCCAAAACTAGAGACTAGTTAAATAGTTTAGTATTCATGTAGTTGTCTTTATAATTTTGTGAGACAATGTACCTTGTATTCAAATGTAAATCCTTGAATATTGTAATTTAATTTAGTTATTGTGAATGAACATTATTTGTTAGTTTTAGCATTGTGGCTTGACAGCGTTCTACCGCCGACACTACGGTGTAGGCTGGCTTGGACACGCAATCGTATTCCGAAAAACAGGTGCAGGTCGTGAGAGTAAATTAAAGATTGAAATAATTTATGAAGTTATTATGTTAATATTAACAATAGAAGAAGTTTGAGGTTAGCAATTTGACATCAAAAGAGTGTCTTAAGGATTGAATTTAAAATTTTGAATATTTATATAGATTTGATTTAAGATATTTACAAATAGAGGATTTGTTAAACTTTGAAGGATGAATTATCAATTAAATTTGGAGGTTAGAAGTTGAATCTAAAATATGAAGGCTACGAATTTGAAATTTTAAAAATTTGAAATATAATTTATTGAATAGATTTTGGGTTTATTAAAATTTAAGGAGATTAAAGTAAGAGTGGACTTGTTTTTTTTAAATATTTTGAATTTTAAGGAATATTTATGAATTTGAATTTCGAGGACGAAATTATTTTAAGGTGGGTAGATTTGTAACCCCTCTTTCCGGTATTTTAAAAATATTTTTATTAGTTATTTGAATTAAATGGGAATTTTTGGAATTTTATAAATATTTTAATTAAATAGTTATTACCATAGATGGCCTTAGTCATGGTTGAGATTTGGAGTACAAGATGACTAGGAATCATGGCACGGATAGTGGAGTCGTGTGCCTTGACTAGTATTTTAGCTATGGTAGGGAAGGCCCAGCCATAAGTGTGCTCTAACTAGGAAAACCAGGCCTAGTTGCGACTTAAACACCCACAGACGTTTTAATTATTCATTAATTAGATTATTAACTTTTTAGGAGATCTAGTTGTGTTAAACCAGTCAAACTGGACCCGAACCGAACCCAAGCCTATATAGGCACGTAGTGGGACCAAAGACGCCCATGTAGACATATTTTTAAGTGGATGCATATACTTCATATTTTAATTTTGGATTGACAAGTATTTTTCTAAATATTGTTGTGCATATAAAATAGTGTTATTAATATCGATATGACCTTTTAGAATTTTGCATGATTTTCGGTGATCCAGTTAAGGTAGGAGTATAATGAGTCATCCAATACAATACCTACTATTTGGTTATTGTATTTTATTATTATTATTGATACATTTAAAAGAATTTATTTTGATACTATGATTAATATAAAACATCTTTATTATTGATTACTTTGTGTTTTCAAGAAAATATATACCTTCGTGTAGATAGATTTTACACTATCCAAGAAAATTATTATAAAGAGTTATTAGTGTTTATTAAACATTTATTCATATAGGAATATATATCTATAGAGATACATATATAGTTATAAATATAGACATATATATATTTAATTATATATAATCATACAGATAAAGAAACCTTGCTAAGAACAGGCTATGTACTGTTCATCCAATTCAAAACCGAGCCCCCCCAAAGATACACGAACTCGACCCAGACACCCAGCTGCGTATAACCTCTCATATATGACGAGAGAGAGAGAGAGAGAGAGGAGTGGGAAAACCCCTCAAACCCTAACCCTAATCCCTGCCACCCATCCCACGACCAACTTCGACCTCTGTCTGCTGCCGCGGAGCCTCCGTCGGCCGGCCAAACCATCCCAAAGCAGCAGCAAGATCGGCCACGTGGATGCAGGCACGCGACACCCAGCAGCAACAGCGCACAAAGGTACCCTATTTCGACCTAGATTTCTCCTTCATCGTTTTACGATTCTTCGAGCCGTAAATTTCTAATGATAGCCTAGTTGACCACCTACAAAACCTTGCAATTAGATTGATCTAGTTTGCCCTAGATTAAATGTGAAAATTCTTGAAATTTCAAGAAAAACCATAAAAAATAGAACATTAAAACTGTTTGTAGAACCCTTTTTGGAAGTCGTTTCTGGGACGACGGATGGACGAACCTAAAAATCTACTTGAAGACACTTGTAGACAACCTATACCCCTCTAAAACCTTTTTTGTAGATTTTGAATTTATCAACTGTGCGATGAGAAAATCGATTTGCAAAATCTAGAAAAACAGTTTTCAAAAGTTTAAGAATTTGATAAAATCACCGATACAGCGTGTGTCCTGACAAACTGGGCAACGTAGTCGCAACCAGCAAGCATCAAAAGGCGTGTACAGATGTTTCGGACGTGTGGGATTCGATGGAACTCAATTTTGTTGTGCGTGTGCGACAAAATTAAGGCGTATCCGACGAGATATCCCGTAGTCGACCTCTTTACAAATTAGTCAATTACTTCGTGCACGTTCGTCATCTCGAGACAAAATTTGTGCTAATTGGACCGTATCATTTTTTTGGTCCTGTATGCCAAGTTTGGTCCGATTCTGAGAAGGTCGACCGGAACGTTATTTTGGCGAGTTCGCGACTCAATCCAACGGGCGAATTTGCGCACGGCCTGCCTAAATCCAACTTTGGACATACTGTTGGGTTCGTATCATCAA
>JANAVB010016197.1:37508638-37578638 GCA_029216955.1 Iris pallida | reverse complement strand
GTTCGAGCCTCAGTCCCTGGGCCAATTGGCCAATAGGGCATGTGTTAGATTTGAGAGTGAGGAAGCCTACCTACATGTTAGTGGTAATGTGTCCCTTGTGTTTGAAAGAGTGTATGTCTAAATCCTAAAGACAAGGTTGGAGAGTGAGAGAAGAGTGGTATTCAGTTGTGTGATGGCCATAGGCTAGTGAGCATAGGACACCAGGATGCCTTACTTGCCTTGGCACATGGCCAGGTAGCAGGGGAGGTACCCCCACTCTGTGAGTGGTTTAGTGTTTAAGGAAGGCGGAGTTGACTACTAAAGCAGTGTAGCCATGTTGGTGACAGTATTTTAGAGTGTCCTGAGTTTGTGTCATGTGTGACTATGAACTAGTGTCTAGTGTCAGTTGAGTCTTAGTATCAGAGATATGTGTTAGTGATCACTCTTGTATTAGTGAGTGAGAGCAAATGCCATAGGCCTTTGTGTTCAAGCTAGGGCAATGCCCAGGCTTTATGCAGCAACAACAGCAAGGCTTTATGCAGCATCAGCAGCAGGAAGGCTTCATGCAGCAGCAGCAAGGCTTTATACTGCAGCGGCAATGTGGTAAGTGTGGGTCCTTGGCCTTTGTATGAGGGTTTGTATGTATCAGATATTGATGTATGTATCAGACATAGGCATATCATAAATCTGTCTCACTGTTATAGTGTAGTCAGTAAGTTAATGGATATGTATATATGTTATGTATCTCATGTATATAAATGTATGTGAGAAGAGAGTTGGTATCTCATAGTGAGTGCATCTGAATTTCAGAGTGCATGCCACTTTGGCCATTCCAAAATCCCTGCTACAGTAAGGAGAGTTCAGTGGCAGGGGTTAGGCTTGGGGGTTTCAGTTCAGAGGTGTTGTTGTTAAGAAAGATTTGAGTGTGAGGCAGCAGGGCACTGCCTGCAGGCACATACAGTAGCCTAAGTAGAGGGAGGGCAGGTCCACTATGCCATGACTCCATTGACCTGGCAGTTGGCAACCTTAGCTCTTAGGCCACTAGGCTAATTGCCTTGAATGCATGTGGAGGCTATCTGCAGGGCATAAAGCAGTGGTTTGTGGCTCGACTTAGCCATTTAAGCTTGGCCATGGGCTTAGCCTTGGGGTCAAGTTTGGCTACTACAGTATGCAGTGTGATGAGGGATCGGGCAAGGGCTGTAGAGATGTGTGAGTGTGGATTAGGTGTCAAGAGTCTATAGGCTTGTGTGAGTGTAATGTATGTGTCAGAGATTGGGGGTTTTCATATGTGTATCAGAGAATAGGTTAGTGGTGTCAGAGTCTATAGGCTTTCTTGAGTGAGTGATGTATCTGAAGATATTAATGTATTAGTTTGTATTAGTTGGCTTTAGAGTTACGTATTAGAGTTTTGAGTGCATTATTAAGGTTTAGGTTATCCTGGTATCCATGTTCAGATGGGGGAATATCAGAGGGTACGGTGAGAGTTTAGAGTTCAGTATCACTAGAGATAAAGTGTGAGTGTCTAATAGTGTCAGGAAACCAAATCAAATATTCAGTTGGGATTAGTGAAAAGGGTTTCAAGTGTCAAGTGTATATGTATTAGAGTGTGTGTACAGATAAGGAATATGTGATTGTCAGTTAAGTATCAGATAAGTCAAATGGACTATGGTAGGTATCCTAGGGCGTGTGTCTAAGTAAATTAGTGTTTTAGTTAGATGGAATATCAGTTAAGATATAGAGTATCTTAAGGTATTAGTTAGAGTCCAGTTGGACCTAGTAAGTAATCAGTTAGAATAAGAGTGAGACTCAAGGCCAATTGGCCTATAGGGGAAAGGTTTTGTAGCTCAGAGATTTCCAATATGCCTTGTTTGAATATTTGCCACCATTTTTTATCAGGAAACAAGTTTTTCTGTTAAATCTTTTCTCATCACTTTGAGACTATGTAATAAATGCAAACTAAAATTTTCCTACTTTAATATGCAACTGTATAAACAATTCTCATCTTAACAAACCTTTCTAAAATGCAGCTGCTTCTCCATCCTGAATCCGATGAGTCTGTACAGTTATCCCAGGTATTTGTGCGTTGATAGGGGTTGTCTATAAGAAGGATTTCTTTCTTTTATTATTGCGCTCTCTTTCCTTTTCATAATTTTTATATGTCATTTTGGTATATTGAAACGGAAAAACTTCTGCGGCACTTGGTGGAAGTGGAAATGAATAAGAGAACAATAAGTGCACAATGACTACTGAAAATGTGAAACGGTGAAGGAAATCGAAATGTCCTCATTCCTTCAGGATATTGTTCTATTTTTTCCCTTTTAAAGGCATTGGCGTTGTTGGAATTGGTTTTTTTCTTGCAAAATCTCTGCAATAGTTTTTTTTATGGTTTCTATATAATGTTATGATTGTTCCCATTTTCATGAAAACTCTTTTCTAAGAAATTATTCTGTCAAGCTTGCTCCAGATATGGGAGAAATACCTGATCTCTGTCATGACCTAGTTTGTTTTACTCATTTCTCTTGATATTCATGATTAGATTTGATTTTTAGGCCTGACAATTATATGGAATGATTTAGTTGTCTTCTCTTTTTCTCAGGATTTTACTGGTGTTCCGGCTGTCGTTGATCTTTCATAATTATTGGTTATGTGGGCAAGTTTTGATGTGGACAATTTTGGTAGTTGTAAACATATATATGTATTTGGATATTTATTTTGGGAATGTAATGAAGATGTTGATATGTACTCTATTTTGAGAAATGTAATAAAGATGGTGATATATAATGTTAAGTTTTTGGAATGTAAATATAATGTGCAGTATAGAGCGTTATAACTATGCTAATTTGAATAGTATAAAGTGTTATAAATGTACTGCATTGAGCCTATACATATTATCTATTCATAACGTCTTACAAAAGTCCTGAATTATGCACTATATATTAAATATTCATAACGCTTTTATAGAAACTATTTATGACGATTTTTTATAACGCTTTTAAAAAACATTTATAACACCCGTTTTCATAACAGTTACTTTAGAAAAAAAGCGTCATGGTTTGTCATTAATGACGCTTTTTAGCCGTCATTAAAAGGATTTTTTTTGTTGTAGTGACTAGCCTAAGGTAGATTGGTATAACCTACTAGCCTAAGGGTAGGATACTACTAGGATATGGTATTATCTAGTATCTAAGGTTGTGGATGTTAAGGTATTAGTTACCTAGGCTAAGGTATTGGGTTTCCAACTTAAGGTATTGGTATTGGGATACCAATAGAGATAAGGTAAAGGGTATCTTGGTAGGTAATGACTAGAAATATAATATTTGACTTAGATATGACCTTATTTGACCAAGGTTGACTATTTTGACGAAAAAGTCAAAGTAGAGTCAACATTTGACCTAGATTGGACTAGGAGTTGACTAGAGTTGACCAGTTGACCAAAAGTCAACTATAGGTTAACCTTTGACCTAGTTTGACCTAGATTAGATTAGGAGTTGACCAGAGTTGACTAGTTGGCTAAAAGTCAACTGTAGGTTAACCTTTAACCTAGTTTGACTTAGTGTGACCTACTTTGACCTAGATTGCATAGCGTGTACTAGAAAATTATGCCTAACACAGTTAAACCCTATTTAACTCATTTATATCTCATCTTTAGGTCTGTGACTTCACTCTGAGCCTCGATTTACACTGACAGTTCAGGACCGTAGGCGAATACATTCTCTTATAGTTTTCATTGTCATGATATCTACTATATCTGATTCAGTTGTAGTGTTTTACTTGATTCTCGATACGAGGATATACGGACTAGTATACGTCAGATCCTGTCATGCGATGTTATTCCTGGATTACCTGGTATATGGGTACATTGTTCGATCTTGTTTTATGTACTTGTATAGACACCGATTTAGGAGTGGGATGGCCCCCTGCTTTTGAATCCCGTGTCATGACGTGTCATGTTCGGATCCATTATACTATTCGAAGATGGGGAGTTATTAGAGGTTATGTGATCAATACCCCTCCTGTCATGTTCGGATCCATTATACTATTCGAAGATGGGGAGTTAGCATGACCTGATACTTCCTGTACATAGCTTTCCATTTTGGCTGGCCTGATCCTATATATATATATTTTCTGTTCATAGCCGGTCAAATAGAACAGCCTGATCCAGACCCAAGCCGATCCTATAACGCTCTAATATCTTAAGGCATTGTTTATATTTATATTTTACATCAGATATTCCTGTACTGCTTTACATTCCAGTATTTTCACACCCTGATATGATATCCTGTTCATCTGTACTGTTTTACTTCCAGTCTTGATATTTTATCTTGTATTCCATTATAATTGTCTCTTATACTATTTGTCAATTCATATGGAACTGCTGTTGGCGTTTGTACTTGCTCATATTCTGACAGGATAATCCCATTGATTTTACAGAGGATTAGACGCTGATTGCTCGACCTTCTACAGGTTTGGCATAGACGGAGACTTCGACCAGGATCTTCCTATGGAGCCGGTACCTGTAGAGGACGCACCTCCTGTAGTGACCTAGTTTAGTTAGGTTTGACTGGATTGCATTCCAGCTGGATATTTTGAGACTTGTAGTATATTATATTTGGAATCTTGTGTTATGTCTTAAATTTTGAACTTCTGTCTGTGACTTGTATCTATTTCAGTTTATCTATTTCCATCTTATCCTTATCATATTCGTGCTTATCTTCCTTAGATATCATGTGATTGAGTTGTGATTATATTCCTCCATGCGGAGATGATAGGTTATATACTTTGTGTCTTGACGTTATATGTTCTAGTTGACCTATACAACGTTCTACGCCGACTCTGCGATGTAGGCCGGACGTACCCACATGCTCGTGCCCCTAAACAGGGTGCGGGTCGTTACAATGGTAATCCTTTAGGAGTTTATTTCACTGTGGTCTTCGAGCGCATGCATGAGAGGAATTATGGGATGTAAGTGGACGAGAAGGAGAACAAGACATTTATAAATATTATAGTCTTTATATAATTTTAAACTTTGTTATACTATATATAGTTTAAACATATAAGTACTTAGGATAGTTAAAAAAAAAACTTAGGGTTGTCCAAAAACATAGGTTACTTGAAAATATCATATTATTTTAATACGTGGGTGTACATGCTGCATTCCAGTCTCTACGGATTAAGACATTCTCTCGGACCACTCTGGACGAGGTTGAAGAGAGTATCGAGCAATCTAGGCCCGTCGAAGCTAGATATATAATGACATTTGGTTAAAGGACGTTTGCAGGAGAGGAAAGGGAGGACACATAAATGGTACAGGCTCCTTCACATCACATGTATCAGTGTTTTTGAGACCTCCACCTACATTTTCTTCTGCTCCACCTCTGTCAGATTCTTTTTAGCCTAGGTTGTTACCTCCGTTACCGAACTCCAGTCAAATATAGAGCATATACGGAAACAATAGATAGTTTTACTTCAACTGCTCCCGCTTCCCCTGCTACCCCTGGCATGACTGAGCTGGTTGTGAGGATCCCATGTTTGCTTGCACCGAATGTCATGACCGATTTTCATGTCCAATCAATACCACCACCAGAGTACTCACTTTTATTATGTGAATTTTTAATTGTATATTATCAGACATATGATGTCATTTATATATATATATATATATATATATATATATATATATATATATATATTTTCTCATGTATTGAATATTTGTTATGGGTATGTATTTGTATTATCAGTAATAGTTTCTTCTGTTCCTGAGTTTCCAATTGAGCATTTTGTGCTATTGAAGGTTCGATTGGACGTGAATTTTACAACGAGTTACAATGTGTCTATTATATTATGTTTTATTATAATTTTGGGTTTCAAATGAGTGTTTTGTGTTGCTTACACTACAACAAAATAGGTTAATAACGACACTTTCTTTACAACACTTTCTAAATAAATGTCATTAATTTTTTATATTTATGACACTATACTAAAATGTGTCGTTATAATTAAGTATTTATTATAATCTACGACACTTTATTAAAAATGTCATAAACGTAAATTTAACAACACTTTTGAGGACACTTAAAAACGTCGTAGATCATTATATATTAAATACAACACTTTAAAAGTGCCATATAATATTATATACTAAATACAACACTAAAAAAGTGTTGTCACAAATTTTATTTTTCACAATTTATTTTTCAGATTCCCGCTTCACCAAAAGATTGGCGCTCTTAGCAACCTTCCCCACCCCCTCCCCCCCGCCTCCCCTTTCCCCCTCCAACCCACCCCTCTCTCTCTCTCTCTCTCTCTCTCTCTCTCTCTCTCTCTCTCACCGAACCTTAGAATCACCAAAACCCTCATTATCTTCCTTTCTCCACTCTTATCTTGCTCTCCTCAAGGCATCTTCCTTCACCACACTTGTAAACTCTTTCTCCCTCTCTCTCTCTCTCTCTGTAATAACTTGGGACTTTTCTCTCTCTCTCTCTCTCTAAAATTCTCTTTCCGTAGGAAAACGTACGGCCTACGTATGTCGTCCCGAGATCTGAAGGCCATCGGCCCTTCGTACCCCAAGCCTGTTGGAAAGAAGCGCGGAAACCTTTCCCCAAACCGGAGAGTACCTGCGAGAGGACCGAGCAAACAACGCACGAACCCAAAAACAAGCACACAAAAACAACCACGCAGACACAGAGAATTTTTGACGTGGAAACCCTTGCGGGAAAAACCACGGGACGATCGGAGTCCAACCCTGAGAAGCCTCCACTAATGGAATAGAAGAAATACACCCTCTACAAACTCCTCCCGATCCAAATCGGATCCCCACAACACTCAGAGATAAGAACAATGATTACAAGGCTACGAAGAGCGAGAATGACGAGTAGAGATTACCCGAACACGATCTCCTTCGAACAGCGACCTTCAATCCTCCGTCTTCTTCTCCGAAGTTGTAATGGCACTCTTGCCTCCTTCTCTCTCAAAACTTGTGTTGTCCAATGCGATAATACGATTATGAATTAGGGTTGAGAAAACTCAATATATCTCCCTAATCTCGCAACCAACCTGGACCGTTGGATTAGATCCAATGATGAAAACTCATCCTGAAATTCGCTTCAGCCCCCCGACACACAGAGTTCGGCCAGAACTCTGTGTGGGGCAACCAGCACTGGATGGCCAAACCCTGGAACGGCCAGACCGAGTTCGGCCAGAACTCGGCCTGGGACCGAGTTCGGCCCGAACTCGGCAGACTTGGTCCAGAACCCCCTTTGGGGCAGCAGCAGCAGCAGTAACAACTACTCCCGAGCTTCTCCGACATCGGACGGCGCTCGTCGCACTCTGGAATCTTCTCCACATAGGTTGGGAACCCCACCCACTCCAACAAATCTCCCCCTTCACAACTATGGGGAGGACGTCGTCATCCCGACGATCTGCCTGCAGTACTCAAACTTCTCCCTTGGTAGAATCTTCGTGAACATATCAGCTCCGTTGTCATCTGTATGCACCTTCTCAAGCTCCGCGTCCTTCTTCTCAACCACATCCCGTATCCAATGATATCGAGTCTCGATGTGCTTGGACCGGCTATGAAACGTCTGATTCTTCACAAGATGGATAGCACTCTGACTGTCGCAAAGCAAAGTATACTGCTCTTGCTTCAGTCCCATTTCCTGCAACAGCTTCTTCATCCACAACAGCTCCTTGCAAGCCTCCGTCGCCGCAATATATTCCGCCTCCGTCGTCGACAAGGCAATACACTTCTGCAACCGCGACTGCCACGACACTGCTCCTCCCGCAAACATCATCACGTAGCCTGAAGTCGATCGCCTCGTGTCTACATCTCCAGCCATATCAGCGTCGGTATACCCAACCAGCTTCGGCTCGTCACCACCAAAGGAAAGTCTCCAACCAGCAGTGCCCTGAAGATATCGTAGAATCCACTTGACCGCACTCCAGTGTACCCTTCCAGGATTCGAAAGATACCTGCTAACCGTACCAACTGTATGACCAATATCTGGCCTCGTACACACCATGGCATACATAAGGCTTCCCACAGCTGAAGCATATGGAACCCGCTCCATATCTTCCTTTTCGTCCTCGGTAGATGGACACTGCTCCTCAGTGAACTTAAAGTGAGCCGTGAGGGGGGAACTCACTTTCTTCGACCCGTCCATCCCGAAACGCTGAAGTATCCGGTGAATATACTTCTTTTGGGACAAGTGTAGCAGCTTGGACTCTCTCTTTCGGCTGATCTCCATCCCAAGAATAGTCTTCGCTGCGCCCAAATCCATCATAGAGAAGGCCGCGCCCATTTGGCGCTTCAACTCCGCTATCCTAGTGGCATTCCGACCCACTAATAGCATATCATCAACATAGAGCAATAAGATGATAAAATCATCATCGGCAAAGTACCTCACAAATGCACAATGGTCCGACGTCGTCCGTGCATAACCATGCTCCCCCATAAACGACTCGAACTTTCTGTACCACTGCCTCGGAGCCTGCTTCAGACCATACAAGCTCTTCCTCAACTGGCAGACCAAATGTGACTTGCCCTTCTCACAGAATCCCTCCGGCTGCTCCATGTACAACTCCTCCTCAAGATCACCGTGGAGGAACGCCGTCTTCACGTCCATCTGCTCGACCTCCAAGTCGAAACTGGCTGCTAATGCTAGCACCACCCGAATAGACGAATGCTTGACGACAGGCAAAAAGATTTCATCATAATCCACGCCTTTCCGCTGACCGTAGCCCTTGACTACCAGCCTCGCTTTGTATCGAGGGCGAGTAGCATCATCCGTCTGCTTCACTCTGAACACCCATCGATTCTTCAAAGCCTTCTTGCCCTTTGGCAATCGTACCAGATCATAAGTAGAATTGGTGTGCAAGGAACTCATCTCCTCCTGCATAGCCACCATCTACTCCTGCCTGTGTTCGTCTTCCATAGCCTCTGCGAAACTTTCGGGCTCTCCCCCGTCAGTCAATAGCACATACTCATCCGACGAGTATCTCGTAGATGGTCGACGATCCCTGTTGCTCCTTCTCAGTGGAGCCACTGGTGCTGGCTGTATACCGACAGCCTCCTTCCCTTCAGGAACTACCTCTCCGGCATGCTCATCCTCCTGAGGGACACCCTGACCACCATCAGCAGGCTGATGATCAAGGTTGGGAGCAACTCCATGTACCGGCTCCCCCATAATTGGATCCTCTGCGATGTCCTCTGGAAACTGCTCGAAGCAAAATGACTCTAACTTAGGCAATTCCTCAGCCTCAGAAGGCGTCTCGGAATCCTGAGTGTTGGTCATGGTCTGATCCTCGACGTACAACACGTCCCTGCTTCTGTAGAGCTTTCCTTCCACTGGGTCGTAGAGTCTATAGCCAAACTCATCCCGACCGTAGCCGACAAAGACGCATCGCCTCGTCTTCGGCTCAAGTTTGGTCCTCTCGTCCTTCGGTACATACACGAAGGCCTTACAACCAAACGCCCGCAGGTGACTGTATGACGGCTCCTTGTCGTACCATACTTTGTCAGGCACATCACCCTGCAAAGGAGCACTAGGAGACAAATTAATAATATAAGCAGCTGTGAGAAGAGCCTCACCCCAATAACTGCCCGGCAAGTTTGCTTCTGACAGCAAACACCGCACCCTCTCCATCAGTGTCCTGTTCATGCGCTCCGCTACACCATTGAGCTGAGGTGTCTTTGGCGGAGTCTTCTGGTGTCGTATCCCTTGCTCTCTGCAATACGCATCAAAGGGACCGATGTATTCGCCGCCATTGTCGGACCGAACACACAACAACTTCTTGCACGTCTCCCTTTCAACGGAGGCCTGAAACTCCTTGAAAGTAGGCAGCACCTGATCCTTGGTCTTTAAGGCATAGACCCAAACCTTCCTGGAACAGTCATCAATAAAAGTCACAAAGTAAGAAGCACCACCAAGAGATTTTACCTTCATAGGACCGCAGACATCCGAGTGAATCAACTCGAGCAACGCCGGCTTCCTCGAACTTGGGTGACTCTGGAAAGACACCCTACTTTGCTTCCCAGCCAAACAGTGCGTACATTTCTCCAACTTTGTAGACTTGAGCCCCGGAATTACTTTCTTGTTCACCAAGTAGCTCATCCCCTTCTCGCTGATATGGCCGAGCCGCCTGTGCCACAACTCGGTAGACGCGTCACTGACTGCATTCACCTCCTGTGCCCCCTCTGCGCTCCCCTCCATATAGTAGAGACCGGACTTCTTGCTTCCTCTGGCAATCACCATCGAACCTCTGGAAAGCTTCCACTGACTATTCCCAAAGAGACTGAAGAATCTCTCGTCATCCAACCTTCCAACCGACACCAGGTTGAAACGGATATCAGGGACATGACGAACATCCTTGAGAACAAGAACCGCACCCGTCTTCGTTCTCAAATGCACATCTCCAATGGCAACCGCCTTCGACACATCTCCGTTGCCCATCTTCAACACGCCACAGTCGCCTGTCGTGTAAGTGGCAAACAGTGCCCTATTGTGAGATACATGTGCTGAAGCCCCTGAGTCTACCAGCCAAGAATTGTCATCGCAGGCGAGGTTAGTAATGACCTCATCACCTACGACGATCACATCGCCTCCATGCATCGAGGCCGCCGCTGTAGTGTTCTCTTCTTGCTTCCCCTTGTCGCCCTTCTTCTCCTTCTTCCAAGCGAAACAATTCTGCTTGATATGGCCCTTCTTACCGCAATGGTAACACTCTGAGTCCTCGTAACGACCCTTGGACTTCCCCCTGCTCTTGTCTCTGCCACCACCTGGACCCCTACTTTTGCCCCTTCCGCGGCTCTCTGAAACAAGTGCCTCTGAGTGGTGGGATGTGGATGAAGTGCCCTGAGAACGTCTCCGCATCTCTTCATTCAACACCCCGCTCTTGGCAAACTCCAGACTGACCACGCCCTCTGGAGCAGAAGCGATCATAGATACTCGTACGGTCTCCCACGAGTCTGGCAATGTACACAGCAGCCACAGTCCCTGAACTTCGTCGTCGAACTTGACTCCCATAGAAGATAGCTGGTCAACCATGCCCTGGAACTCACTCAAGTGATCCGAAATAGACGCCCCATCCTTGTACCGCAGACCCATCATCGTTCGGATCAGGAACAACTTGTTTACCCCGATCTTCTTCGCATACAAGGATTCCAGCTTATCCCACAACTTCTTCGTGTGCTCAATATTGGCAACGTGATTGTACATATTCTCATCAACAAACTGCCGTATGTACCCACACACCTGTATGTGCTCGAACTTCTAGTCTTTCTCGGATTTATCACTGGGCCTCTCGGTTGCAAACACAGGTAGATGCAGTTCTTGACAAATAGCAAATCCTTCATCTTGCTCCGCCAATAATGATAGTTTGTGCCATTAAGGTTCACCATGCGTACCGGCTTCGCGTCCATCTCTCCTCTCTGGTTCCTCTGTCAACTCCTGACACCCTTTGAACCCAAAGCTCTGATACCACTGTGTTGGTATCAGCCAGAACAAAACCTATGCTCTGATACCACTCTGTTGGGAAAGAAGCACGGAAACCTTTCCCCAAACCGGAGAGTACCTGCAAGAGGACCGAGCAAACAACGCACGAAACCAAAAACAAGCACACAAAAACAACCACGCAGACACAGAGAATTTTTGACGTGGAAACCCTTGCGGGAAAAACCACGGGACGATCGGAGTCCAACCCTGAGAAGCCTCCACTAATGGAATAGAAGAAATACACCCTCTACAAACTCCTCCCGATCCAAATCGGATCCCCACAACACTCAGAGATAAGAACAATGATTACAAGGCTACGAAGAGCGAGAACGACGAGTAGAGATTACCCGAACACGATCTCCTTCGAACAGCGACCTTCAATCCTCCGTCTTCTTCTCCGAAGTTGTAATGGCACTCTTGCCTCCTTCTCTCTCAAAACTTGTGTTGTCCAATACGATAATACGATTATGAATTAGGGTTGAGAAAACTCAATATATCTCCCTAATCCTGCAACCAACCTGGACCGTTGGATTAGATCCAATGATGAAAACTCATCCTGAAATCCGCTTCAGCCCCCCGATACACAGAGTTCGGCCAGAACTCTGTGTGGGGCAACCAGCACTGGATGGCCAAACCCTGGAACGGCCAGACCGAGTTCGGCCAGAACTCGGCCTGGGACCGAGTTCGGCCCGAACTCGGCAGACTTGGTCCAGAACCCCCTTTGGGGCAGCAGCAGCAGTAACAACTACTCCCGAGCTTCTCCGACATCGGACGGCGCTCGTCGCACTCCGGGATCTTCTCCACATAGGTTGGGAACCCCACCCACTCCAACAAAGCCGGCCTCCAGGACTTTCGAACATGCCCTAGTTAAGCGAAGAAAATCTATTCCCTGTCCTCCATAGCCGTCGCTACTCCTATTTATTCTCCCTCTCCTGGTCCCCTTCTCTCTATCGGGTCCGAACCCGGTTCGCCTGCACCACCCGATCCGAAGACGAGGCGAGCTCTCTCCCTCCTCTTCAATGCTTGTCCAAATTAGGGCTTTGGTGAAAAAATTAGGGATTCTGATCGATTTTCTTCACATATTATTTTGTAGTCAATCTTTTTTTTGCAGTAATTCTTTCATATTTACTGCTTATATTTGCTTCATTGTTGTGAACTTACTATTCCATTGGCATAGTGAGATTCTAGTGAAATTATAGTATGAAAAATTTATTAAGCATGAAAAAAACCGATCATTTCCCAAATTAATTCCATTTTGGACATATTTATAAAAATTCTCTTAAAATATGCAATACCTAGATTTGGACCTGGTTTTCTCCAATAATAGGTATTAATATAAATGTTTTTTCCTAGGTTGTGTAGAAAAAATATGTCCATGTAAAATTAGGATTATGTAGTCAAGAGAAAAAAAAAAGGGTGATAAGCATTTTTTTTGATAATTTTATTAGCTAATATAATGTTGTCTAAAGATAGTTCTTAACTTTTTGCGATTTGGACATGTTTGGTTTGCAACAACTGTGTTGAGTGTCCTAAAATTTTCACTTTCTATGCGAACGTAACTTAAAAGTGGCACTTTCCGCATTTAGATGGCCATTGAACTGTGGTGAAAACATATTTCTATATACATTTTATATAATGTCTTAATAATATCTATACTTAAGAATGTTTGGGTGGTAACTAGGTTCTATAATGTTCTATACGACTATAAATGATTAATTCAATGCATATAAATATTACTTTTTCATAATCTCAACTATGTGTGTTATGATCATCTTACTTCTTCGTTTATATTTTTTATAGTTTAGAAGAATTTGAAGGATATTCCTTGGTTGCTTGAGTTTACTACCTATATGTCAATTTACCACCTATGTTTTCTGGTATGATCCTCTTATGCTCATAACTACCTTAACTAGGAATTTGGGACCAACATAGATAGTTGAGAACTGGTTAATGATCAATCATAGAACTTTGTCAAATCTTGTATGGAGCATTTGTATGCTTCATAGACGACCCTATTCTGATGCAAGAATGCTTAGATGATGATGATGATGATGATCACAAATATGTTAAAATTATATTTCAACTATGTTTTGGTTCTCTTTGGAGCATAGACATGTGTGAGTCAAATCAGAGAAAAGTGTCAAAGAAGTGTTATTCCCAATACATGTCAAGTATGGATAGAGACACCGATACAGTCCTCCCGAGGGGTAACAGTGCAATATAGGGTTATACTTTGCAGTAAAGAAAAAAAATGTCAGTATCTTGAACTGGTAGTAGAATAAATTTTATTAGCAAAAAGAGAGAATGTAATAAAAAATGGAACATAATGATTCTTGGTGATAAGGCATCACTCTTCTAGTAGCTCATCAAAGCTGCATGGTTAAGATTAATGACTTAATAAACATGTTACAAGGTTTACTTTTTTCTAATTAATTATCTTGTATATTCATATATATTAGTTATGCTGCTCAACTTGTAATATATAAAGTAGAAACAGCGGAAGGTTATTGCTGTAGAAATAAATGATTTGTGACATTTCAGTTTACATATGAACCAATCTTCATGTGGGCAATTCAGTATACTTGTTCTCTCTCATTCAGATCACTTTTATTTTGAAATATATTATCCTTACTTTATGAAGGTAGCAAGTTCATTCTTTTTTTTTCTCTAAAACCCACAAACTTAACAAGATACTCAAATTATCCATATCATTGTTGTTTGTTGCTGAACAATAACTAGGTTTGGTATTTTTCATTCATTTATAACAAGTAATTCAGTTTATATCTTCTCTTAGAAGTGCAGAGTGCTTTGTTGATAGTCAGTTGATATGTTGAGCTTTATAACATATAATAGTATCTTTCCACAAATCGTTTTACCTTTTTCCTTCATAAAGCAGTAAGCATTACTCCTACCATGGCGCACGAACTAATTCAGGTGAACATTTACCAACAAAGTTTCTAGGTTGACTGAAAATTTAAGTACCTCGTGGCTTTTTGTTTTCTCGTGTTCTGAGATTAGAAAAGGTTGAATTTGTGGTTTCAACAACTTCTTGTCTTTTCTGTTGATTTTATTAGTCAATGCTAATTCGGGTGCTGGTTATTGTAAGTTATATTTAAGATAGATCAATCTAGGAGTGTCGAAGAGTTTCTAATGGATAGACTTCTCAACACTGTTTTTGATTGATGATTTTTCGTAGATTTTGACACCTCTCGTGGACTCGACAATGCTCGTAGATTCCGACAAAATTAATTGATATGTCAATAGATGAGCAAATGTCCATTGAGGAAAATGGAGTCAATATATGATTTCCAACCACATAAATTTATTGCAAGTAATTGTGGGAACATGAGTTTATATTTAAGTATATAAAGCATATACTAGAACCTTAATCTCATATGTGAACAATCAGTGCTACGTTGGTTTACAGTACAAATCTTGTAGATCTAAAAGAGGCATATCATTGTGTTCTGAAAGAGATGATGACATTGGTGTTAGAAAAGAAACAAGTGTACACTAGTTACATTTATTAGATTAAGGACATGAATGAAGGTTGGTGTAGTATGAGGCTATTGGAGGAGTTATTTCTTTGTTTTAGTTTGAATGAATTGGCTAGGAACATTCGATTCAATTGGTTCTAGAATTTTATGTCATTATGAGTCATTTACCGTCAATGGTATAATCATAGTATATATGTCCCTATTATTTATTCCAATATATCTTTTATCAAATTATGCGTACCATGTCTCAATCTCAGTCTTGGTTTTTAATTTTTATTGTATACATTGACAATTACTGGTTAGTATAGTTAAGGGCCTAACCATTGCCTCAATAGTAGTACAGATGTTTGGTTCTAATGTCAATTTTCAGTAACCAATGGGTTACACCCCCGCTCGTGTGTGTGTTGGGGGGCATATCTGTTCATCTCAGATCAGTCAGATGATAGTAACAAGCAGTTGCATGGCTTCTTTTAGTCGTAACCATAAGATGAGAGAAGGTATGCATTTTAAATTATAAAAGGTTTGAGAAGTTTGGTGGCAGCTTGTTTAACTGTAAAAGAACTAGAGTGTAGCTTTTGAAGAAACATTGGGAGAATATATGCGCCCTATGCGACATATTGATAATTGTATATGAGAAAAATCATAAAATTTAGAACATATTCTAAAAATCTTAACAAAAGGTATATGCTGAGTAGAAGATCAAAAGGTTATTATGTAGAGTGTAAAACTGAAACACAAGAAAATATTTGAAGACATTAGCTAGGACAACAAAGTGAACCTTTGTGTTAATATTGTTATGTATGAACTGTAGGAGGTGAAAGAGGAGCACTTTTACATGTTTGAGCGAAATTATAGATTATCTTAGCTTTGAATATTTGACATTGAAAATAGCCTGAACCATAAAAAATGGCATTCATGGAACTGGACATGGACAATTAGGATGACTTGTTGTTTATGCTTGTGGCAATGTATTTATCCTTTCAAATATTTAGTTTTCAGTTCAGTAGCAACATTTTATTTCTTACATAGTTGCTCCACTTTTTTCCACCTATAGTTTGCATAGGTTGTTACTTGACAAAATTTGTTTTTGTTACTGCTACTCTCAATATACGCCACTATGTTCCAAATACTATACGAAAAACAATCACTTCTGTTGAAAATTGTATTTCTGTTGGCTCAAAACTCACTACCTCCAACTACCACATTTATCATGTTCTTCCAGTTTAATCATCTGAAGGTTGGTTGAACTGAAAATAATCATTGTGTTGCAAAATTAACTCTCGTACTCTCGTAACTTAGGATATGAGGTCTTAATTTAGGCATCAAATATTCTTATGTTTTTTGGCAAATACTCTTCACATAAAATGACATGTCTTTATTTTTGCTAGGTCTTGCTAATACTTTTTATTTAATGAGAACTCCTTGTCAATGTTTGTGAACATGTATTCTTGTACAATAATTTGGAATGTAACTAGTATATCAACTGATCATCTACCTACCGGATTGGTCTCCGATCTCTTTTTTCTCATGTGGTTCGGTCGAAAGATAGGCATCTGTATCGACTCTTGATACACAATTCGTACCAAACAAATCCCCTATTAATTAAGCTTCATTAGCTTGTTTTAGTGCTTTCCCATTTTATCTTTGCACATGGTAGGTGTCCTTCTCCATCCCCTCCCCTCACCACACGCGTACACACACACACACACACACACACACACACACACACACACACACATGCTTGCATCATTCTGATTGGTCCCCTCGTTTCATTAATTACTTGGAATGTAAATCTTCCTCAGCTTCTTCAGAAGAGCTGGTTCTTTTTCTTTGAACATGCCCTTTCTTAAAAAATGATCCCATTAATAGAAAACTGCTGCATTGCTTTTCTAGGTCAGAGGACTGGGGTGGGGGTACATCATAAGTCCTCAAAGCACCAAAATAAGAAAATTTATATAAAGGCATTGGGTTCCCATGGTCCACCTGATCTCGGGCGGGGGAGTGATCTGGAAGTTACTAATTATAAGATGAGCCTTCGTTTGTTTTCAGGATTACTATATTAATACTCACTGGTGTTATCATCTTCTACTCATTATTATTCTGTCTTCAGGGAAAAGGATCCTCCTTTTGTTAATGACTATTGGGGAAGCTTAAGATGTAAGATACTTTCTTTCACATTCCTTGTAATTTCATCTAATGACTTATAAGTTAAACATTTCCTTCTTTCCAGGTTACTCTTGACAGAACCACTTTTGCCCATTTAAGGGCCTGTTTGGTAACATGGAAGTGAGCTGTGGATTCTGTTTTCCATAGGATTTATAACAAAATCTATAAAATCCTTTGTTTGGTAAACCAATAGAAAGGTGAATTTGGAAACCAATTCACTGTTCTTCCACTTCCTGTCCCCTCCTTGTTCCCCTACAATTTTAGCTTTCCACATCCATGATCCTTGGATGGATGTGGATGGATTTGGAGATATTAACATTAAATAAATATTAACTAACAAATTAAAACTAATCTTTTTTTATCAAAGCCCGACCTCGTCGTCGTCACCGCCGACTACGACGGCCAGCAAGACCTCGCCTGGCCTCCGCCTCCGCCTCCGCGTCGCCTGGCCTCTACGGTGGTCGTGCTCCAGTCTCCGCTACGCTGCCGCCACTGCCTAGCTGGAGGAGGTATGCTCGGAGGAGGAGGAGAGGGTTAGTGGTGGAGAGAGAGAGAGGAGGTCGGGATCCGGAGCTCCGGAGAGCAAGCAGGGGAGGAGAAGGAGGGTTGGGGGGGGGCGGAGCCGTAGCAGTGGCGGTGGGTGGCCGTTGGGCTTGGGGTCGGAGGAGAGAAGGCTTGGGATTTTTTTTTTTGGAGGGTGAAGAAAGAGTCAGTGGAGAGAGAGAGAAGTTAGATGATGGTTATTAATGAGGATCATTATTAGTTATTAGTTATTTAATCTATTAATCAATATATTAATGTATGTATTAGGTAATAAAGTAATTTATTAATTAATTTACATAGTAACTCGTAATTAGTAATTAATTTTGAGTTGATAAATTTGTAATTAGTTAATAATTAATTATCTTAAGTTATCAAACTAATTATTTAATTTACTAAATTATTATGTGAATTAATTATAATTTTTCACTTTCCAATTTTTTTACTTTTGTATGTCAAACAAACACATTTTTCTGTTTTTTTACTTCCTACTTCTTACTTCCTATCCCAACCAAACACATTTGTCCCCTACAAGGGAGACAAGAAAGTGCATGGATTCCTATCCTTCTTGTCTTCATGAAAGTCCAAATCCAAATTCACTTCATGTTTACCAAACAACCCCTAATGTGGATCTCAAGGCATGATCCTAATCCAGATTAGGATACTAAGAAGTACTACTGGGACTCTTATATATTATGTAATAGACTTTGTTAGTCTTAAAAAAAATTGAATCCTACCTATATTCTTGTAACTTCTTTAATATATTACTCTTGGTTAATTATTTGTGAGCATGGTTGCTTAATTATTTTTGAGCATTGTTATATATATATACTGATGAATATATATATATTTTTGGAAAAGGTGATTTTATTGAGTAATTATCAGTACAACTCAACCTGTGTTATTAAAAGGCCTCGAAATTCTCATACATGCTACATCATATTCAATATTATTAAGAATACCCCTATCAGATATCTGTGTAGACTCGAAAATGCACATATTTCTCTCCTGCCACACATACCCCTATCAGATAAGGCAATTGTATGTAAATGAAACTTATTTATTTCAAATTCGTTATTATCTTCTATTTTTTAATGATTCTCACAATTTGCTAATACTATTTCTTTTTTAGTCGGAAATGGAAAAATATAAAGAGCTTCCAGATAGTTCGACATCTATAAATGAGGATGCAGTGAGTAAGTATTTTGGTCCAGAACGCTCAGGTTCTGTTAGAGGCCTTAGATTTGGAGTTACCCCATCTAAAATAGAGGCCCACTTACAAAATAAAACATGGATGCAATCTGTTATGAATGAGTTAAATGAGGTTCGCAAAACTCAAGATCTTACGCAAAAAATTCTAAGAGAGCTTAGGCCAGACATGGTAAGTTGTGATAATTTTATCTTCCACTCGTGTGTTTTTCTAAAATTTGTGCAATCTTAAGTTTCACAAACTCAAGTCGTAAAATTGTTTTACAGTTTCCAAGAGAGCCTAGTAATGGAGGAGCGCCATCTCCCTCAAGTCGACAGGTATATTTTATGGTAATGCTATTGATATTTAACTCTAAAATGTTTAACTTTTAGCTTCTTATTTCATTATAGTCCCATCAAGAGAGTGTGAATGTTAGTGCTACTACAAATCTTATGGGCGCTAAGTGCAACCTGTTAAATTGGACTGCCACCGGGCAGGTGGTGGCAAAGGCAGAAATTGCTTCTACGGATTCTACTTCAATGGTACATCATGTTATACTTGGGCCAGGCTGCTACAAAGTTTGGGTTAAGGAAGTTTTAGTTCCAGATGTTACTTTGTTCTGAGCCTCAAGAGAATTTTTTACCCTTGATGATACTATAGGAAGTACAATTGCTTGGCCACACAAGTATATTAGTTTTGAAGAGATCCAGGTAATTAAATTTTTAATATGTATGTTTACTTAATTTATTATATTTATGAAGATTGTTGTTGATTAGTACATTCGTACATATTGAGTATATATACATCTGTGGTAATGATTCAATTTTCCTTGCTTATTGTTTCAGGTGAGTACTAAAAGGTTGTCAAGTTCTTGACTGGTAAAACTTGCTCATGTGGTAATGGTGAAAGTTAGAATTTGGAAACTGTTTAAGGTACGATATAATTTTCTCTCTCCTAATATTGGTATGCCATTTGCTAACTGAACCAAGTGATACTAGGAAACCTGGTTTACTGATACTCTTGAAATGGGTGTATTATGATTAATTTCCCGAATCTGAACACACATCTTTTGTTTTCATATAAAAATGATAAGTAGATGAATAATATGTATTGCTACTTGTTACTCGCAAAAATGGGAAATAAAAGACAGATAACTTCTCACATATTATTAAAAATTCTGAGGGTGGGTCTACTCTACTGTTGAAAATCTGAAGAAAACTTCAGTGATGATGATCTCAATCTACATGGACTAGTGTGATGAGCTTTACTCGTTTTTGATTAATATTGTCTCTCGTCTAGTCTCATTCTTAAGTGACCTTTCAGAGGTTTGTTCAGTTTCTTGAGCTTAAGATTGTGATAATGGCTCCTGCCCATATAAGAGGGCATTAAAATGGTTGTATTAGGATTTGTTTCCCGAATCTGAACGCATACTTTCTGTGTATATAAACTTGACAACTAGATGAATCTATGTATTGATACTTGTTACTCGCAAAATTAGGAGATAAAAAGATAGAAAACTTCTCATTTATTATTAAAAAAATCTGAGGGCGGGTCTATTCTATTGTTGAAAATCTGAAGGTAACTTCAGTGATGATGATATCAATATACTTAGACTATATGAGCTTTACTAATTTCTGGTCAATATTGTCCCTGATTTAGTTTCATTCTTGGTCAAGTGACCTTTCTGAGGTTTGTTCTTCAGTTTCTTGAGCTTAAGACTGATAATGGTTTTAGTTTCTTCTAGCTAACCATCAGGATTGCCTATAACTTCAGGTACCAACTTGTAGGAGAGTGAAAGAAAGTTTACAGTAGAATCAATTCTTCAATGGAACCTGCTCGACTCAACATCAGGCTCTATAGTTCACCCTGTTTTACTAAGGCTCGGATGATAATTAATCCATAGATTACCCCATTTTTATAGGCTTCGATGGTGATGAATCTACTCCTACAATCGTTAAGTCTTTTTATCCATGATTTGGGTAATCATCCTTCCATTACAAATAAGCAGAGATGACCAACTATTTTCTACGCTTTTAAAGTCGGACTATCACAGGGGTGAACAAAATACTAAGGTTTTACAGTTAATACCTTAATCATCAATACTCAAAACTTATATTTCATGTTAAACATTAATTTGTTCTATGGAGACATCCTCTTTGATAATATGCCCAATTTCAGTGATATGAGAATTTAGGGGACACATGGTTGGTCATGTGTGATATCTCAGAATGCAATACTTTGTGCATCCTGCTCACACTCCAGTTACAAGATTTGGGAGATAACTGAGAATGTGAAGTCTATGTTGTTAACTCGAGAAACAGAAAATTATGATGTGCTATCAAATATCATGTCTGCAATAAATGCAAGTAACCAGGAGTTAATGGAACTAACCAGACTCATGTTATTATTAGATATAATTTATCATCTAAGCTTTCTGCCATCAGAATGGGTCAGCTAAGCAGCATAATAGAGCACATAAAAGAATTGACCAAAGTTTTTATGAGATGATGTCATCTCACTCAAAGGATTGACAAATGTTTTATGACCTGCCATCAAACTGACATCAACCCTTTCTGATGGTGCCAAATACCAAGTCAAGTTAGCTATGAGCAAGATCGGGCCTTGTTATAAAACTGTAACCCAAATTATAAAGTAGGTAAAAGACTAGAAAGGAGCGCCGTCCAAGTTTCCCTATGTTAGGAACAAGTATATTTTAAGAGGTACTATGTTGTGATTTAGTATTCCGAAACTCGTGTGCTCAGCCCAACACATTGTGTTGCATTTGAGGTTATAGATAGTGAGATTTCTATTTTAAGAGGTACTATGTTATGATTTAGTATTCCTTCAGGATTTAAACAAGATCAATTGTATTCAATCCTTCACCATGTGCACAGCAGTGTAACACACAAATACGGCCTGTAAAAAATTTGACTTTCAAAAATATGCTTTTGGCATATTTGGATGATCTCTCATTTGACCAAAAAATGGATTTCTATTTATTGGAGTATCAGTAAACCAGGTTTACCAGGATATGATGGTTTACCAGGTATATGCATGGAGTAAATTTATTGGTGGGATATGATGGTTTATCAGGTAGACACCATTCCTGATTGTTCCTCTTCAAATTATTGGCAAATTTATTGCAGTAACTTGGTAGAGGAGTAACTTGGTAGAGGAGTACTTGTATTTTGGCATGAGATGATAGTTTATCAGGTAGACACCATGATATTACAACATGGACTTTTCCATTATCAGTTGCTTTTATCTTGACTTCAGTTTCTCTGTAACTCTTTGGTCGTTTCCAAAAGTCAAATTCAAAAATTTTGAAGGGTTTGACAACTGATGCATACTACATTAGAAATAAGACTGTGATAGTTATGTTGAAGCAATAACTGTGAGATTAGTCATGTTCATACCAATTGGATCTCTTCTGACAGTGCATTGCAATGCATAGCATATTGTTGTGGTTTTATACATATGATACCCTCCAGCCCAGCAGGCGTAAGATATATCCCAACTATTGTTATGTGTCTTTGTCCTCAATTATACAATGAAACATGAGTTTGAGACTTCTCCAAAAGGCTACTTTATCAAAGTATTTTTTGTATTGTTCTTTATCTCACTCATTTTAATTTTTCATCAAAGTATTTTTGTACTGTTCTGTATCTCACTCTTAATTTTTCATCAGTTATTATATGTTTGAAAGTTGAAATATGCATGAATTTTTATCTTTTTGTGTGCAGATTGATCGATGAGTTTGGATTAGATTCGAGTTTGATACTGGAAAGAGTTGGACGCTAACTAGTGCTAGTAGGAATTTTATATGTTATGTAATAGACTTTGTTGTTGTTCTCAATATTACTCTTTTTGAGACTTTGTATGGATTTGAGATATTACAATATGACTTTGTATGGATTTGAGATATTACAATATGATTTTGTATGGATTTGAGCTTTTGCAATATCTTATTGTTGCTACATTAAAGTTTTATTATTTGTGAAATTGATTTTGGTCTATTATATAAAAACAAATATACAAATGAAATCAATTTATATTTCATATATTTTGATGATATTTTGAAGGCATTTAAAATGTGTTGTTGAAGTGAATTAAATGACACATATAAGGTGTCGTGACATCAATGGTATTTATAATTTGGATGTTTAGATTACACATAGAAAATGTTGTGAAATATATTTATAGCATTAAGACGACACTAGCAAACTGTCGTGAAATAAGTATTAAACGATATTCAAGAAGTGTCGTCATAAAAGTATTACATAGCATTTTTTCCTTGCCGTTGAAAGTCCAAAAGAATTATGAAGACACTTATCAGGTGTCATTGAAGCACGTTTAGATGGCACCGAGATCATGCCATAAAAAATGTTAACACGACATTCATAAAATGTCGTCATAAATATATTGCATGGCACTTACGAAGTGTCGTTGAAAAAAAAACTTTCTATGACACCCCCTCTAGACTACACTCAAAAAGTGTCGTGGAAAGTCATTGACGACACTTTTCAGATGTCATTAAACATTTTTTTGTTGTAGTGTTAAGGTCTGATTGGACATAAGTTCTACAGTTCTACTGCAGGTTTGCATTGGGTGTGAAATATTATAATTATATGTATGCATAAAATTTAACATATTTTGAACTTTCTTTTAATTTTAATACAGTTAGCGATGAATTAGCAATGAATAGACGACATACGTCAATGGAGAAGCGACACATTGGCACACCGCCATTCCATCTCTCATAAACTTAAAATAGCATATCAGAGACAGGGACGTCGCCTAGTCGCCACCACCATGTCGCTACGAGCCTCGAGCGTCGTTGCCGATTAGTCGGCTTCCGTAAAAAAAATGTTGTTGTTAGGTCGTCGGACCCTCGCCAAGTAAAAGCATGCCGCTTTTGTGTCGCTACTTCATCGGTTCATGTTCGTCGTTAAGCTGCCGGTGGGTAGTCGTACCGACAACGACTTGACGATGCATCTTTGGCAACGGTGAGGTCCTTGCCGACGTGTACGATCCATCATCCGTCGCTATATAGTAATAACGATAGAAAAGCAGCACGTTTGGATGTTGCTATATACTTTCACTTCTTTTTTTTTGTAGGGACCTTCCTCTTTGTCTCTTGACCATTCTACTGAGTTGCTGAAATCTTCACTGCATTAGGTATACTCTCTATACGATAGCAGCAGGTCTGATTTACCTCGTCTCTACATATATTAAAGCCCAAAATGGGATCAACCAGCTGTAAGTGAAGTGAAGGGAAGGGATATCCTTCCTCCACCACCCACACACCCTGACAAGTCAGGTAACAACAACCATCGTTGTCTTCCTTATCCCCTGGCCTGCTAGCATTCAAAGCCTTGTCGGATCCCACATACGAATTTTAATTTGGTTAAAACTAGGATTTTCTTTTCTTTTCTTTTGGATGCTGTTACTTGTCCGCGGTATGTGACCGCAGACGTGTCCGCAAGTCATGTATCAGCGTCTCATTAGTAAAATTTTCGAAGATGACCCAAGTAAATAGAAAAAGGACCAATAAAATTTTGCCACTTGGTCCTACGGTTATAGACTGCAAACAAAATATTATTTTCCTCCCCTTTTGTTTTTGTTACACCATACCTACTCCATTCATGTAACTGCAAACTATACAAGTATACTGGCTAATGTTAGAATGTAATTTTCTCAGCCGCATTATCTGTGGATCTCTTTGTATAGTTGTAGGTGGCGGTGAAAATGAGTGCTCACGGGATGCTTGGGATTCCAATCCCTCCTATTTATTCCCACACTTTGATTTCTCTTCCAATTGTCCCCTTTCTCATTAATACACCAATATGTACTCTCTCTCTCTCTCTACAATTTCTCTGGTTGCATCCATGCCTGCCCTTTCCGGTAGGGAATACTAAACAAGGACAACTGGTCTTCTTCTTCCTGGCTTTTCCAGAGACTTATTTCAGTGGGAAATTTAGCTAAACCTACTGGAGAGGTTAAGTCAAACTAGTTTCAGAAACAAGCAAGTAAAACATGGTTTTAGATGTGTACTTACACACGACCAGTCCACCTGTTTAGGTTGTTCTACCCAAAGCTAGTTTTGGTTAATCCTTGAGCTATATTTTAAGTTGATACTGAAAGGTCACCTGCGACTCCGATCTCTTAAGAGCTCATGCTAAATCTCAAGAAGTTCCAAATAGAGGGGCTTGTCAAAGTCCGAAATCTTACGTGGCTTACCATGCACTTACCCCTCTCTCTCTCTTAATAATTTTCTAAAACAAATTATATATATATATATATATATATATATATTATATAATATATATATATATATTTTTTTTTTCTCAATATATATATATATATATATATATAATATATATATATATATATATATATATATATATAATTTATATATTTATATATATATATATATATATATATATATATATATATATATATATATATATATATGTGTGTGTGTGTGTGTGCTCTTGCTCCTTGACATGAAGAGAGCTTGCTCTCAACATGCTTTGTAAAGTTTAGTTCCACATTGGAAAAGCACCATGAGTTATCTCAACATATATATGAGTATGTGTTGTTGCGATATGCACATGGGGTGGTGACCCTAAGGAGGGAACCATGTGGGTGATTTTACTAAGAGGAAAATGATTAATTCCAACAAGGACATAAGTTAATTTTTGTTGTACGGGCTCGGACTCGATACGGACTCCAGGTTGTCTTGTGCATGCACGGGAGTGTTCGGGGGAAAGGCGTGGGCTAGCACTCGACTATGTTGATTGTGGGATGATGTAAAATATCAAACTCTATTTTAGAGTACTGGTGTTTTAGTCCCATATCGGATATGAGAGATGGTGAGGCCTCACTCCATTCTATAAATAGAGCCCCATTGCCTCCTTTCTAAGATGCACCAAAGAAGAGAGTTAAGGGAGTCCGTAAAGTTCAGGAAGTCCGTTCAAGTCATAAATATTGACTGACGAGCGTTCCAGAAGTTCTCTTGAACTTGCTGGTTCCTGGAAGCGGATCGTATAGAGGCGAATCTTGCTTTGAGCAACGGTGTTTTTACACCCCAGCAGAATTAATCCTCCTCTTCTTCTTCTTCTGTTTCTCTGTAACTCGTTCTTCAGGTTTTAAGGCACCTACTGAGTAGGGAGGCCTAACTTTGTTCTTGAGATCTATCTCATTTGCGGCACCTACTGTGTAGGCTTGCTAAACTCCTCATTTGTGGCACCGACTGTGTAGGCTTACTAAACTCCTCATTTGTGGCACCAACTGTGTAGGCTTGCTGAACTCCTGTTTTCCATCTAAATCCATGTCTCGGGACTAACAATCTCAAAGCAAGATTAGTACGATTGAAAACATTAATGCTTCACTCCACCAAACGGACTACTACAAGTTGGAAAAGTTTGAATGGAGAGCATTATCAAGTCTGGAAGAGGAAGGTCTTTCTCACCCTTCAACTCTGAGACGTTGATCACGTGCTCTTTGACGAGGAACCTACTATTCCAGATACTGGGTCTGTTGCCGCTATAACTGTGGCTACTAAACTTCAGGCCAAATAAGAAGGGAAGAAAAGCATTTGTAGGCTTCTGATCCTAATGCTTGGAGGATTCCCTGGCAGAATCCTACTCAAAGAAGGATAGTGCCAGAGAATTATGAGAGTCTGTGGAAAAGCTGTACGAGGAAGACAAAAATAGGAGCAAGATATTTTTCGTTCGAAAAATATCACAAGTGGCTCTTTGAAGACGAGAAGGCGATGCTTCCTCAAGTGAAGGAGTTTCTGAACTTTATCAGAAACTTGGACGACGAAAAGATGCCCCTCGTCGACAAGTTTGTCATTGGAGGGATCGTCTCGAAACTTTCTACTAGATGGAATACGTTCTATGCAAGAATGCATCGAAAGAAACTCGAGATCAGTCTGGAAGATCTCTTACAAGAAATCCACGTTGAGAACGAGATGCATTCTCAACAGAAGATGGACGCTTTGTCCAAACAATTGGTCGAAGGCCAATCTGGTGCAGACGAGAGACTCCAAGGGGAAGCAGGCGGCTTCTCACCATAAGAAAGACTCCACTATCTGAAAGTGAAGGGACCGTCTTTCAAACAGAAGAAGCCCAAGTCCAATGTGACTTGTTTTAACTATAGCAAGAAGGGCCACTATAAGAGTGAATGTAGATCTAAGCCCGAGCAGTCACAGCAAGGTGAGCCTAATAAGGTTTCATTGATTACTGACGGTATTTCTATAATTGCTCAGGTCACTTCGACGGGGGCTGACTCTGACTAGTGGATAGACACTGGTGTCACCTGCCATGTCTGCTCAAGCAAGAAATGGTTCACCACATACTAACAAACCTCTGAGAAGGTGATGGTGGCGAACCAGGCACAAGCTGAAGTTCAAGGGATCGGGATGGTGGAGCTGAAGCTGACATCCGAGAAAATTCTGACGCTTCAAGGTGTGAATCATGTTCCCGTGATTGCCAAAAACCTGATCTCTGGAGGCCTGCTCTGTAAAGCAGGCCTAAGGATGGACATCAATGCTGGCCAGATGGTGATGTCCCTGAAAGGAATGTACTTCGGAAAAGCTTTCTATACCGAAGGAATGTTTAAACTCTAGCTTGTAACCCAGTCAGAGAACATTAATGCAATTTCCAATTCTGCTTATACTCTTGAGTTGTGGCATAATAGACTAGGACATGTCCATTATAAAAGGATAAATAAAATGTCTAGTCTAGGACTTATCTCCAAATGTGGGGAAAAGGTAGAGAAATGTGAAGTGTGTGCTCAGACTAAGATCACAAGGAAACCCTTTCATCAGGTCAATCGAAGCACAGATCTTCTGGAGTTGGTGCACTCCGATATATATGACTTCAAATAATTCTCTACAAAAGTCGGGATGAAGTATTTCATAACCTTCATCGATGACTTCTCTAAGTACGCATTCGTCTACTTGCTCAAATCTAAAGACGAAGCGTTCTAGAAGTTCAAGAAGTTCAGGGCCGAAGCTGAACGAAAAACTGGACAACAACTCAAGAGGTTGAAAAATGATCGAGGCGGAGAATATCGGTCTCATGAATTCGCATCGTTCTGCAAAAAACATGGAATCATCTACGAGACTACTGCTCTGTATTCTCCTTAATCTAACAGAGGTAGCAGAGAGAAAAAACTAAATGTTGACAGAAATGAAGAACTCAATGCCGCTAACTGCAGGTCTTCTAAAATATTGCTGGGGAGAAGCTGTATTAACGACCACTTTCATTCTGAATAGAGTTCCTTATGCAACTTCTGACATAACTCCTAATGAACTCTGGTTCAAAGTCATACCTAACTTGAATGTTATTCGAGTGTGGGGGTGTCTGGCTTATGTGAAGCTCCAAAATCTGAAGATTCATAAGCTAGGGACAAGGACTACGAAGGCGATCTTCTTAGGATATGTCGAGAAGAGTGATGCCCGGAGATTCCTTGACATTGAGTCAAATCATATCATCGAATCTCGTGATACTGAATACTTTGAAGACAAGTTTGCACGACACAAAAATATTGTTCTTCCAGATATTTCGGAGAATGATGTAGGTACAAATAAGAGTGAGGTCTCATATGAACCAGTAGTCCAAGATGAAGTTGTTGGTGGAGAAACAATAATTGAACCAGAACTCGCTGAGCCGTCGACGAAGCAAGCAAGGAGGCCGAAGAGGTTCGGAGATGACTTCGTCACCTATCATGTGGAAGTAGATCCGCTTACCTATGATGAGGTGATGAAGACCAGAGATGCTGTCTTCTGGAAGGAGGCAACAGACAATAAATTGACTCAATTACCTCCAATAACACATGGGTGTTAGTTGATTTACCCGAAGGAGCAAAACTTATCAGATGCAAGTGGATCTTCAAGAAGAAGATGAAAGCTGATGGAACCATTGACAAGTTCAAGGCCAGGCCAGTGGCCAAGGGGTTTTTTTCAAAAATAGGGATCGACTACTTTGACACATATGCTCAGTAGCACGGATGACAACCATCAGATTTTTGATTTCCTTTACAACAATACACAAACTGGTGATACAACAGATGGATGTGAAGATAGCATTCCTGAATGCGAGCTGACCGAAGAGATACATACAATAGCCAGATGGATTTGTCGTCAAAGGTCTTGAAGACAAAGTCTGCAAGTTGGTAAAATTATTGTACGGTTTGAAGCAAGCTCCCAAGATATGGCATGAGAAGTTTGACAAAGTTGTTAGATTAAACGGCTACATAGTTAGCGAGACGGACAACTGTGTTTACACGAAGTTCGCTGATGGAAGAAGAGTCGTCGTTTGTCTGTACATGGACGACATGCTAATCCTAGGAACGGATATAGGCAATGTCGCGAAGACAAAGAAGTTCCTCTCAACCAAGTTCAGTATGAAGGAATTGGGGGACGTAGATGTCATCTTGGGCATAAAGAACATCCGGACAGACACTGGAGTGGCGCTGTCACAATCTCATTACATTGAGAAAGATGCTCACACGCTACGGGTATCAGGATCTTTCAGAGATCGATACGCCATACAGGTGTGATCAGAAGCTGAAGCCAAATTCGATGGAAAGCGTTAGGCAGCTGGAGTATTCTAGCGTTATCGGAAGTTTGATGTACGCAACTACAACCACAAGGCCTAAAATAGCTTTCGTCGTGGGAATGCTAAGTCGGTTCACAAGCAACCCAGGCATTGAGCACTGGAAAGCTGTGAAGCGGGTGATGAGATATCTCAAGAAGACTCAGACATATGCACTGCACTACAGCGAGTATCCGACAGTAGTGGAAGGCTTCAGTGATGCTAGTTGGTGTTCAGAGGTGGAGAGCGAGAGATCCACAGGTGGATACATCTTTTCCTTGGGTGGAGCTGCTATATCGTGGAAGTCGAAGAAGCAGACTATACTCTCTCGTTCCTCGATGGAATCTGATTTCTAAGCACTAGAAGCTACAGCAGATGAAGCGAATGGCTTCGGGAGCTTATGTATGATCTTCCAGTGGTTGGAGCTCAGATACCGGCAGTACTGATATAATGTGACAACCAGGCGACTACAGCAGTAGCATCAAACGACCTCTTCAAAGGAAGAAGAGAACTGTGCGGCTGAAGCACAAGCAAAAAAACGATCTCATTAAAAGGGAAACTATGCTGTAATTGATGTTCGGAGTCAGGAGAACCTGGCGGATCCGTTCACAAAGGGCCACAAGTACCAGCTGGTCGATGATACAGTAAGAAAATAGGCTTGAAGGCATTCTGATATTGTATCTGTGTAATCCTACCATAAAGTTTTATGCTATTAGTTCAAAGAGAAATCTACTAGGCATCTAGCTTTTGGTTCAAGGAAGGACCACTAATTGGAAAAATCAGGTAACAGTGGGTACATAGTCCTGAGGGACATGGAAGGGATACGGACTCATAACCACTGTTGTCTACTATAGTTCTCTGCGGAGAACATGTCTTGTGGAGAGGATGGCTTAAACGCCTTAATGAGTTCTCAAACAGAATGAATGTCTGTTGTGCTTTACAGGAAGCACGGTAATGCAGCACTACAAAGGAGCTCATGGACTCCATGCTACAGTAGGGTGACACCACAATGAGGTTCCCAGGTAGGGATAATGCTTCGGCTTAGCAAGCCATGTCACTGTGGCGTAGCACCGCTTATAGGCAGGTAGCCTAATGCTGTATATTATAAATGAAGAGTGGTAGACAATACTACAAAGAGGCCAGTGTCCTCATGTTATAGTGGCATGAAACCACGAAGAGGTACCAGGTAGGGTAAAGCCTCGGCTTCACAAGCTATGTCATAGTGGCGTAACACCGTACGGAAGCGCAAGGCTTCATGCTGGGTAGTTTGGCACTACAAAGAGGCTTGTGACCTCATGCTATAGTAGTATGACTCTACGATGAGGTACCCGTTAGGGATAAAGCCTTGGCTTTAAGCCATGTCATAGAGCGTAGCACCGTACGAAAGCGCAAGGCTTCATGCCAAGGACTCTTTGAAAGAACTCACCTAGAGTGTATGGATAAAGATACAGGCCGTCTCTTGAGGATAAACTTGTAGACGTCTAAAATACATACACCGAAACCAGGCTGGCACATGGCCTTTAATGTGCAGCCAGAAGTACGTAACTAACTTTTTGAGTGGGAAGAATTATAATTGTGGTACAGAATTCAAGGCATAGTCCATTCTTGTATCGTATTGTTATTGAACCCAAACGGGAAGATTCAAGTCGTCGGCGACATCTATCCTAATACAAAATGGACAGTACTGTGGGGACGCCCAACCCTAGACAGATATATATGATGAGATATATGGGGGATTGTTGGTGCTCTTGTCCTTGACATGAAGAGAGCTTGCTCTCAACATGCTTTGTAAAGTTTAGTCCCATATTGGAAAAGTACCATGAGTTATCTCAACATATATATGAGTATGTGTTGTTGGGATATGCACATGGGGTGGTGACCCTAAGGAGGTAACCATGTGGGTAATTTTACTAAGAGGAAAATGATTAATTCAAACAAGGACGTAAGTTGATTTTTGTTGTACGGGCTCGGACTCGACACGGACTCCAGGTTGTCTCGTGCATGCACTGGAGTGTTTGGGGGGAAGGCGTGGGCTAGCACTCGACAATGTTGATTGTGTGATGATGTAAAACATTAAACTCTATTTTAGAGTATTGTGTTTTAGTCCAACATCGGATATGAGAGATGGTGAGGCCTCACTCCATTCTATAAATAGAGCCCCCTTGCCACCTTTCCAAGATGCACCAAAGAAGAGAGTTAAGGGAGTCCGTAAAGTTCAGGAAGCTCGTTCAAGTCAAAAATATTGACTGACGAGCGTTCCAGAAGTTCTTTAAACTTGCTGGTTCTGGAAGCGGATCGTATAGAGGCGAATCTTGCTTTGAGCAACGGTGTTTTTACACCCCAGTAGAATTAATCCTCCCTTCTTCTTCTTCTTCTTCTTCTTCTTCTTTTCTTCTTCTTCTTCTTCTTTCTTCTTCTTCTGTAACTCGTTCTTCAGGTTTTAAGGCACCTACAGAGTAGGGAGGCCTAACTTTGTTCTTGAGATCTATCTCATTTGTGGCACCTATTGTGTAGGCTTCTAAACTTCTCTCTATTGTGGCACCTACTGTGTAGGCTTGCTAAACTCCTCATTTTTGGCACCTACTGTGTAGGCTTGCTGAACTCCTATTCTTCATCTATTTCCATGCCTCGGGACTAACAATTATATAATATGTGTGGTGTGTGTGTGTGTGTGTGTGTGTGTGTGTGTGTGTAACACCCAGTTTTCCAAATGAGGGTATTTTTGAAATTTTGTAATTATAATTATTATTCATTGATATTTATTTCACATTATGATTTTTGGTGATTTTAATTATTTTAAACTATTTAAAAATTGTTTTAAGTCATGACTTGTGATTTTGGTGTACAGCTAGTGAAACCGTAGAGACTGCATGACCTAGAGCCTAACCATGTCATTAGAATGATTAATTATCATTTTTAGCCTAGGGATATTTTGGTCATTTGGCCTCTTTGAATTATTTTTGATTTATTGCACTGGTGATTATTGATTTTGACTTTTGACTAGTTGCGACTTAAGAGACTGTCCTAGATTTGACTTTAACTTGGTGACCTAGTTAACATGGTATGGACCCTAGTTTAACTTAAGTCAACTCAAGTTAGGACACTTAGGATCAAGTTTGGAGTAGGAGGATTGGTGAATTGGTCCATAGGCTTGAGACCTAGAAATTGGTTCCATGACTAGTACAACTTGGCCCATAGCCATTAGACTAAGCCCTAACCCTAACCAAACCCTAAATGACCAGTCATAGGGATCCCCACCCTATATAAACACATATTCTCTAGGGCTTGCCTCCTTCTTTTTCATTTCAATATTGGAAAAAAAAGGTATTGTCCCTCTTCCAAAAATCCTCATAAATCCATTTTAAGTCCTTTTTAATCCTAGTTTCTTGCATTAGAACCTAATTTCCTCCTATTTTCTGAATGTGGAATTTAATCCCAGCTTTGGGACAATTTGGAGCTTTTGGCATCAAGAGGAAGAATCCCCTATTTGATGCTTTTCCAAGCTTTTTGCACACATAGGTAAAACCCATTAAATTGATTTAAATTTCGGTTCTCTTTGCATGTAGGACTAGATCTAGGAGTCCCCTAGGTGTCCCTAAAATTTGGATGGAATTCGTGTCCGTTTGGTGTCCGTATCGGACACGTGTCGTAGTTATACCTAGGTGTTTGATGAAATGCCTAAGAGGGATTTTCTTTTGTTTTTCCAAATCTTTTTGAATGAATTCCTAGATCTATATGTGTACTTCACATTCGTGTCCTTCTGAACACATTTTGGACATATTCGTGTCCATTTTTGAGCACACACGCGTGCACGAGGACACCGTGCAGTGTCCTGCTGCTCGGGCACTGTAGCAGACACGACACTGCACGTTTTGACACAAAAATTTGTACACACCTAGGACACATGACTGACACGACACCTACAAAATTTTGTGGGTTTTCGTTTGTGTGCACAGAGAAAATGACCCGTACGATTTTGCACAGGCACACACGCACGCAGGAAACGTGACTGATACGCGGTGCGACACGACACCACGCGTGTCGTGGACACGATACAGGATGGGACCCTAGCCCTATCCTTGGCGCACCCCAGGACACGAGCACGAGCCTATGGCGTCGTGTGTCGTGTCCTAGCTTGTACTGCACCTCTGTACGAGGTTGCTCTGCTGTTTTTTCAATACACTGAAAAATCGTGTTTAGACACGTTCGTGTCCACTTGTACGGACACGAACACCATGGTTGACACGCACAAGTAAGACACTTCACTTACCAACTAAAATTTTGGATTATTATAATGATTTGGCTTTCGAATTTCATTTTGTAGTGTTCACTGATACGGGCAATTCCAGTTTTTCAATTCTGAACTTAATATGCACTGAACTGATTTTTACTGATGCTTAATTGCCATATTGGATTCACTTACACATGTATAGTTTACTGTTAATGATAGTTTAAGGTTTGTGTTTGAGAAATAGATTTTCGATTGATTTTGGGATGTTCAACTGTCATTTTAAATCCCTGTTTTTCCTGAGAGATTTTTGAATGTTCATGTATATAATCCAGTCCTCATACATTCATTGTTTACTCGATGCTCACACACACAATGTGATATGACACACAACACTGAGATGGTATGGTTATTCACTCACTTATACATTTTCCTAAACTAACTATCATTCACACACATGCACAGGCCTATATCTACACACACACACTGTTTGAAACTCACACACATGACCCTGTGCACACACTCTTGACCCCCTTGCATGGTTGATATGGAATATGCTCACATGTTCAGGTTCATATAGGTAGGTGCATCTCTGATTTAGTGTGTGGTTTTATGAGAGTTAATTGAGATTAACAGTAAATAAAACCTGAATTTGTGTATAGACTGAAATGTCTACAACCTGGTTTTTGAATGGTTCAATGTAGAAATCTGAGACCATGCATACACTCACATATACTCATATACACCTGTGTACACACACTCTCTTTACTGTCAATTTTGTTCACTGATTAAGTCTTAGGATCTGGTTTGATTCCTTCACCCTTGAGAACTGAATCCCTATAGATTTTGGTAGTTCCCTGTAAACTGATTATGTGTATTGATTGGTATTTGTGTGAGGGACATCCCAGTTTCTGAGATGTGGCTTGTATTGGGTAAATTTTGGTTGGCCTTGGCTGGAGTTTGCAGGAGCAGGCAAGGCATTGCCTTGGCTTGCCCTGTTTTGGCTTAGCCTGGCTTTTGCAGCAGCAGCAGCAGTGGCTTAGCAGCAGCTTTGCCTTGCCTTGGCTTGACTGCAGGACCTTAGCAGTGGTTTACAGCAGTAGCAGTGGGTTAGAGCAGTAGCAGTGGTTGGCGGTTGGCCTAAGGCTCAACACATTGGCCACTTTGGAATGTACAGGAGTATTAGAGTTTAGAAGAGGCTTGGGTTTAGACTATGGGTTAGTGGTTTTGCATTTGAGTTGAAGGGGTTTTCCAATTTGGTTGATTTGGGTTGTGAACTGTCTTTGCCATTAACTGAATTCTACCTCTAAACACCATGCCACATTCCTATTGACACTATACACTGTCAAGAATCATGACATTGTTCAACCATCCCTTTTTCCAATACCTATGATGTTATATATATATTCAGGTAGCATATACATATATATATATATTATAGATATGTAGGTATGTATATCTGTTATGAGGGTATCTAGTGCTAGAAGGGGACTTGTGAGTTTGAGTGAGTGTATTAGTGAATGTATCACTATGAGTGTAGGTTATGATGAGGGATATTGGATGTTAGGTAGGCTTGGCCCCTTTTGGTTGGCATGCTAGCTTGGGTTAGGCCATTTGGCATGTTGGCTAATGGGTGTGGTGTTGGGGAGTTAGGAAGATTAGTTTGGTTGTGTTAGTGCTAGGTAGGAAATAGATTGGTTATTGATATATATGTCTTAGGTTTTAGTCCAGTATTGTATGAATAAATGTAGTAGTGATGTATATTTATGATATGGTATACATGGTATCCTAAGTTATGTAGACCTATGGTTTAGTTGAGTTAGCCTATAGGAGTTGACCATTGACTTGACCAGTTGACCCAGAGTTGACCAAGTTGACTTGGGCCTAGTTTGACCTAGACAGTTGACCAGGTTGACTTAGAGTTGACTTTGACCTAGATTGGTCTAGAAATCATGTAGATTGCATCATAAACATCATCTGTCTTATTTTAAACACATTATAACCTGTACTGCTCTATTTAGGATATTGTACTCCGGTATAAACATCTGACATTACACTACTCTTTTTAGAGTATCAGGCGAGTACATTCTCTGATAGTTCTCTCAATTGCTTGTCAATTACTGTATTTCAGTTCTAGTTAGTTGTATGCGATTCTCTGTTACAATACGTGTATATATTTATGGATTCATGTATACGACACACATTTATTTTCTGGCCTCTATTACTGGTATCATCATTTCTGGCTTCTATTACTGGAATCACCTGCTGGAATCATTTACTGGAATCATTTACTGGTATCATCATATTACTGGCCAGACTCATCTTGAATCATTGTGTCGGATTTCTGGATTCTTGTGGGAGGAGAAATACTAGAGTAAGACATGTAGACATACCCATTTCTGGAATCACCCTTTTGCTGGAATCATACTGGAATGATAGCCATCTCACACCTGGCCAGGTGTGTGATGTGCCGGATTACCTATAGCCGTTTACATGTCGATCTCGGTATTTTAAAACACACTGCTAGAGTATAGGCTGGACTCACCCTGGAATTTTCACTATGACTGGAATCGTCCCTTACTGGATTCATCTTGTATGAGATTCATCCTGTACTGGACTTACATTGGAGTTACACTGGTCTACATTGCTGCCTGGACTTTATACCATATTACCCTGGTTCAGCTAGTTCTATTTTTACAGTCTTCATTGCTATGATTCATCTCTTGTTTACTTATTTTCTTTCCTTGCACTTTATCTGTCTTTCTTACCATACCTGAATATAAACTGCCATTTTCATCAATACAACTGTCTATAACTGCTTTATAGTTCTCTGTCATTTACTTGGGTTTTCTAGATGAGATGTGCTCGTTCCTGTCCTGACTGAACCTGTTGAAAATTTTACAGATGATTGCCCTGAGGACACATGCCCTACATTTTACTGAGGAGATGGCTTAGCTACCTATGGCCCCGACACTCAGGAGTGATCGGGAGTTTAGTTAGTCTGTCTTATTTTAGTTTTCCTGTTTAGAACTGGAGTTGTATATAGAGATTGAGACTTGAGATGTATTTGAATTGTTGAGTTTGTTGTTATTTTTATTAGTAGTTTTATTGTCTTCAATTTCTTAGATATATTCGGTGTTATCTTATCATGCTTAGACTGATGAGTTACACTATATCTTATACTTGTCCTCCGTTCGGAGTTGATCATGATGAGTACACTATATACTGCATGAGTTGATGGTTAGTTAGAGACTTAGAACAGCGTTCTACCGCCGACACTGTGGTAGGCTGGGCGCTGTTACGTACTCGTACCCTCACAGTGGGTACGGGTCGTGACACATTTTTAGTGGTGGCCCATGCAGGTCGAGAGTCGCATTAGTGCGATATCGTGGTTGTACGGTGACTTAGTTGTACTGCTGCGAGCTTGCAATAGGACTGAGAGATAGGCTTTACCAGAGAGGCACTCAATCACAGTTAGAAAATTCTGCTTTAAATCATGCCATCTATATCGTACTGATTTGCCTTCTTTGAAATAACTGTCCTCCTTTGATATATCGATTTCTGCTCAGTATTGACTTCCTGTTCGATCTGTCTTCAGGATGGTGGAGACACGATCACATCGCTCGGGTGCAGCAGTCGTTGTAGAGGAGACTGCACCTCTCTGCCAGATCAGTGGGGTCAGGAGGCTGCAGCTCCTGCCACCTCTACCCATATTGAGACTTCAGCAGCAGCAGCAAGGGATATGCCTTCACTAGCTCGGGGGCAGGACCCAGTCATCCAGAGATGCAGTTCCAACAGCCGCTGCCTACAGGACATGTGGATGCGGCACAGATGTTTGCTACTTCCAGCAGTTTATGGACCGACAGCAGGCCCGACAGGACAGGAGCATGGAGTTGGCCCTTACGACGGTCACAGCTCGACCAGTGATCCAGTAGCCGAGGACACCGGGATAGAGCAGTTCCAGAAGATGAGCCCCAGAGACTTCCTGGGGAAAAAGGAATTTTATATGCTGACGAGTGGATCGAGCATATTGGGGAGATCTTTCGCTGGCCATACCTGCAGATCTCAGATAGAGGCAGCAGCTAGCCGGATGCGAGATCTTGCTCGCACCTGGTATCAGTCAGACCCCAGGGTGGGGGTAGCTGGACAGACTTGGGAGGAGTTCAGGGGCTTCTTCAAGAAGAAGTTCTTTCCAGATTCAGCGCTCAGAGCCTTGGAGTCGCAGTTCGAGAGCCTAGTACAGGGGAGCCTGTCAGTGGAGGAGTACACCGGGGAGTTTGGCCGCCTCAGCAGATTCGTAGAGGGCTTGAGTGAGGCGGCGAAGGCCCAGAGGTTCCGGAAGGGTCTGGTCAAGGAAGTCAAGTCCCTGACCAAGGGCAACAGGGATGCCACTTTCGAGAAGATTTGACGGGAGCTTTACTGGCTGAGGATGATCTTGAGCTGAGGCTCAAGAAGGGACGGGACTCACGGCACCAGCAGCAGCGGAGGCCAGGCCAAGAGGCCTCATGTGCAGATTCAGCAGACGTAGGCACCAGTGGGAGTTCAGCAGGTGCAGCATTAGTATCGGGGTCAGGACCCGAAGGCGATCAGTTGTTCCTACTGCAAGAAGTCGGGACACATTTGGGAGCAGTGTAGGAAGAGGTTGAAGGTTTGCTATTTTATGGGTCAGCTGTCCACCAGAAGATAGATTGTCCCATTGCACCTCTTTTGAGGGGGCTAGGCCACCCGTAGCTCAGCACCAGAGGGGTGGAGCTTTTGCGATGGCAGCCGAGAAGACTGACATCGCAGGTGATGGATTAGCAGGTTTGACCTTCTTGTTCTTCCTTCCCACTTCCATGTGTGATTTCCCTTAGTACCTGCCAGGATATTGCTTGTGATTGCTAGATAGTGTAGCTACCCTGCTCGAGACTGTGGAATCATGACCAGTAGGATTTTGTTGCTTCGACTTTGATTGATTGGGGGTTTGACCTAAGAAAGGTGCGATCATCTTAATTTCGAGGACGAAATTTTATAAGGTGGTAGGATTGTAACACCCAATTTTCGAGATGAGGGTATTTTGAAATTTTTTAATTATAATTATATTCATTGATATTTATTCATATTATGATTTTTGGTGATTTTTAATTATTTTTAAACTATTTAAAAACTGTTTTAAGTCATTACTTGTGATTTTGGTGTGCAGCTAGTGAAACCGTAGAGACTGCATGACCTAGAGCCTAACCATGTCATTAGGATAATTAATTATCATTTTTTAGCCTAGGGTATTTTGGTCATTTGGCTCTTTGAATTATTTTATGATTTATTGCACTGGTGATTATTGATTTTGACTTTTGACTAGCTGCGACTTAAGAGACTGTCCTAGATTTGACTTTGACTTGGTGACCTAGTTACCATGGTATGGACCCTAGTTAACTTAAGTCAACTCAAGTTAGGACACTTAGGATCAAGTTTGGAGTAGGAGGATTGGTGAATTGGTCCATAGGCTTGAGACCTAGAAATTGGTTCCATGACTAGTGCAACTTGGCCCATAGCCATTAGACTAAGCCCTAACCCTAACCAAACCCTAAATGACCAGCCATAGGGATCCCCACCCTATATTAACACTTATTCTCTAGGGCTTGCCTCCTTCTTTCATTCATTTCAACATTGGAAAAAAGAAAGGTATTGTCCATCTTCCAAAAATCCCCATAAATCCATTTTAAGTCCTTTTTAATCCTAGTTTCTTGCATTAGAACCTAATTTCCTCCTATTTTTGAATATGGAATTTAATCCCAGCTTTGGGACAATTTGGAGCTTTTAGCATCAAGAGGAAGAATCCCCCATTTGAAGCTTTTCTAAGCTTTTTGCACACATAGGTAAGATCCATTAAATTGATTTAAATTTCGGTTCTCTTTGCATGTAGGGCTAGATCTAGGAGTCCCCTAGGTGTCCCTGAAATTTGGATGGAATTCGTGTCCGTTTGGTGTCCGTATCGGACACGTGTCGTAGTGTATACCTAGGTGTTTGATGAAATGCCTAAGAGGGATTTTCTTTCTGTTTTCCAAATCTTTTTGAATGAATTCCTAGATCTATATGTGTACTTCACATTCGTGTCCTTCTGAACACATTTCTGGACACGTTCGTGTCCATTTTTGAGCACACACGCGTGCATGAGGACACCGTGCAGTGTCCTACTGCTCGGGCACTGTAGCGGACACGATACTGCACATTTTGACACAAAAATTTGTACACACCTAGGACACATGACTGATACGACACCTATAAAATTTTGTGGGTTCTCGTTTTGTGTGCACAGAGAAAATTAACCTGTACGGATTTTGCACAGGCACACACGCACGCAGGAAATGTGACTGATACGCGGTTCGACACGACACCACGCATGTCGTGGACATGGTGCAGGGTGAAGGGACCCTAGCCCTATCCTTGGCACACCCAGGACACGAGCACGAGCCCTATGGCGTCGTGTGTCGTGTCCTAGCTTGCACTGCACCTCTGCACGAGGCTGCTGTGCTGTCTTTTTCAATACACTGAAAAATCGTGTTTAGACACGTTCGTGTCCACTTGCATGGACACGAACACCATGGTTGACAGGCACAAGTAAGACACTTCACTTACCAACTAATATTTTGGATTATTATCATGATTTGGCTTTCGAATTTATTTTCGTAGTGTTCACTGATACGGGCAATTCCAGTTTTTCAATTCTGAACTTAATATGCACTGAACTGATTTTTACTGATGCTTAATTGCCATATTGGATTCACTTACACATGTATAGTTTACTCTTAATGATAGTTTAAGGTTTGTGTTTGAGAAATAGATTTTCGATTGATTTTGGGATGTTCAACTGTCATTTTAAATCCCTGTTTTTCCTGAGAGATTTTGAATGTTCATGTATATTAATCCAGTCCTCATACATTTAGTTTACTCGATGCTCAAACACACAATGTGATATGACACACAACACTGAGATGGTATGGTTGTTCACTCACTTATACATTTTCCTAAACTAACTATCATTCACACACATGCACAGGCCTATATGTACACACACACTTTTTGAAACTCACACACATGACCCTGTGCACACACTCTTGACCCCCTTGCATGGTTGATATGGAATATGCTCACATGTTCAGGTTCATATAGGTAGGTGCATCTCTGATTTAGTGTGTGTTTTTATGAGAGTTAATTGAGATTAACAGTAAATAAAACCTGAATTTGTGTATAGATTGAAATGTGTATAACCTGGTTTTGAATGGTTCAATAGATATCTGAGACCATGCATACACTCACATATACTCCTATACACCTGTGTACACACACTCTCCTCTCACTGTCAATTTTGTTCACTGATTAAGTCTTAGGATCTGGTTGATTCCTTCACCCTTGAGAACTGAATCCCCATGGATTTTGGTAGTTCCCTGTAAACTGATTATGTGTATTGATTGGTATTTGTGTGAGGGACATCCCAGTTTCTGAGCTGTGGCTTGTATTGGGTAGATTTTGGTTGGCCTTGGCTGGAGTTTGTAGGAGCAGGCAAGGCATTGCCTTGGCTTGCCCTGTTTTGGCTTAGCCTGGCTTTTGCAGCAGGCAGCAGCAGTGGCTTAGCAGCAGCTTTGCCTTGCCTTGGCTTGCACTGTAGGACCTTAGCAGTATTTACAGCAGTAGCAGTGGGTTAGAGCAGTAGCAGTGGTTGGCGGTTAGCCTAAGGCTCAACACATTGGCCACTTTGGAATGTACAAGAGTATTAGAGTTTAGAAGAGGCTTGGGTTTAGACTATGGGTTAGTGGTTTTGCATTTGAGTTGAAGGGGTTTTCCAATTTGGTTGATTTGGGTTGTGAACTGTCTTTGCCATTAACTGAAATCTACCTCTAAACACCATGCCACATTCCTATTGACACTATACACTGTCAAGAATCATGACATTGTTCAACCATCCCTTTTTCCATACCTGTGATGTTATATATATATTCAGGTGGCATATATATATATATATATATATATGTATTATAGATATGTAGGTATGTATATGTTATGAGGGTATCTAGTCTAGGAAGGGGACTTGTGAGTATGAGTGAGGGTATTAGTGAATGTATCACTATGAGTGTAGGTTATGATGAGGGATATTGGATGTTAGGTAGGCTTGGCCCCTTTTGGTTGGCGTGCTTGCTTGGGTTAGGCCATTTGGCATGTTGGCTAATGGGTGTGGTGTTGGGGAGTTAGGAAGATTAGTTTAGTTATGGTTGGTTAGTGCTAGGTAGGAAATAGATTGGTTATTGATATATATGTCTAAGGTTTTAGTCAAGTATTGTATGAATAAATGCAGTAGATGTATATTTATGATATGGTATACATAGTATCCTAAGTTATGTAGCCCTATGATTTAGTTGAGCTTGCCTATAGGAGTTGACCATTGACTTGACCAGTTGACCCAGAGTTGACCAAGTTGACTTGGGCCTAGTTTGACCTAGACAGTTGACCAGGGTTGACTTAGAGTTGACTTTGACCTAGATTGGTCTAAAAATCATGTAGATTGCATCATAAACATCATTTGTCTTATTTTAAACACATTATAACCTGTACTGCTCTATTTAGGACATTATGACTCCGGTGCAGACATCTGACATTACACTACTCTTTTTAGAGTATCAGGCGAGTACATTCTCTGATAGTTCTCTCAATTACTTGTCAATTACTGTATTTCAGTTCTAGTTAATTGTTTGCGATTCTGTTACAATACGTGTGGATATTTCTGGATTCATGTATACGACACACATTTATTTTCTGGCCTCTATTACTGGTATCATCATTTCCGGCTTCTACTACTGGAATCCGACTGGAATTATTTACTGGTATCATCATATTACTGGCCGGACTCATCTTGAATCATTGTGTCGGATTTCTGGATTCACTTGCTGGGAGGGAAAATACTAGAGTAAGACATGTAGACATACCCCATTTCTGGAATCACCCTTTTGCTGGAATCATACTGGAATGATAGCCATCTCACACCCAGCCAGGTGTGTGATGTGCCGGATTACCTATAGTCGTTTAAATGTCGATCTCGATATTTTAAAACACACTGCTAGAGTATAGGCTGGACTCACCCTGGAATCATTGATCACTATGACTGGAATCGTCCCTTACTGGATTCATCTTGTAAGATTCATCCTGTACTGGACTTACATTGGAGTTACACTGGTCTACATTGCTGCCTGGACTTTATACCATATTACCCTGGTTCAGCTAGTTCTATTTTTACAGTCTTCATTGCTATGATTCATCTCTTGTTTACTTATTTTCTTTCCTTGTACTTTATCTGTCTTTCTTACCATCACTGAATATAAACTGCCATTTTCATCAATACAACTGTCTATAACTGCTTTATAGTTCTCTGTCATTTACTTGGATTTTCTAGATGAGATGTGCTCGTTCCTGTCCTGACTAGACCTGTTAAAATTTTTACAGATGATTGCCCTGAGGACACATGCCCTATATTTTACTGAGGAGATGGCTTAGCTACCTATGGTCCCGACACTCAGGAGTGATCGGGAGTTTAGTTAGTCTGTCTTATTTTAGTTTTCCTGTTTAGAACTGGAGTTGTATATAGAGATTGAGACTTGAGATGTATTTGAGATTGTTGAGTTTGTTGTTATTTTTATTAGTAGTTTTGTTGTCTTCAATTTCTTAGTTATATTCGGTGTTATCTTATCGTGCTTAGACTGTGATTGAGTTACACTATATCTTATACTTGTCCTCCGTTCGGAGTTGATCATGATGAGTACACTATATACTGTATGAGTTGATGGTTAATTAGAGACTTAGAACAGCGTTCTACCGCCGACACTGCGGCGTAGGCTGGGCGCTGTTACGTACTCGTACCCTCACAGTGGGTGCGGGTCATGAATATATATATATATATATATATATATATATATATATATATATATATATATATATATATATATAACTTTCTAATGAGCCGATTGGCTCTGCTAGGGTTCCAAGGGAACTCGGCGCCAGGGCCATCTTCGACGATGGGAGGTATCGCCCCGTCGGTTAGGTCTCCCGACCACAAGGGAAGAGGCCACGGCGGCGGTGGACTGGGTGAACGGATGCCATGGGACCCGGGGGCCGCGATAAATAGGGATGAGCGAGGGGTATCGGACAAGAGGAGGGGGATGGACCGGAAGGGGGCTCCAAAGGGGGCGACCAAGAGGAACCCAAGAGCAAGGGTTCAGGAAAGCATGATGGGTTGGGGAAGCCAAAACATTCCTCACACAAGAGAGAACAGAGGGGTACAATGGAAAGAGCATCCGGGGAGAACCAAACAATATTGGGAGGGAGCCTGGAGTTGAGATCAATGGTGGAAGTCTTGGGCAGACCTTTGTAGGGGAGGAGGTGCGCAAGACTCGGGATACTTGCAATACGTCGAGCCGAAGAATGTCAATGGTGGTTTATGCGCAGTGTTTGATGAGGAGGAATTGGCATAGACATCTGCATATTGGCGAAATACAATTGTCCTATACATTCTGGGTGACAAATCTTTCTTTGGACAGATACGAGCATTCGCCACAAGAGTCTGGAGACCAAAAGAAAGCATGGAATTCTTCGCACGGGAGGATGGTTTCTTCTTTATGAGATTTAATAGGCTGCAGGAAGATGTAGATGTAGAGCGAATACTACAAGGAGGCCCCTGGACGTTTGACGGGAGACTGGTGATCATGAAATAATGGCACTTAGGCTTCAAATACGAAAGGGATCTATTAAATACTGTCCCAGTTTGGATTAGATTCCCGGGGTTGCCGATATCTATATAGAGCCCATCGATGATAATGAAATTAGCCATCTTGGTTGGGAAACCAATTAAGGGAGATGATGCAACAATCTCTCGCGCCAGACTTCTATATGCCAGGGTGTTCGTAGAAATAGAGGCCAACAAACAACTTCCACATGAGGTTGAATATGAAGTCCTAGCGGGCGAAGTTTTTCGTCAAAGGGTAGAATACGACTGGGTCCCACCTATATGTCGGGCATGTAAATGTTTTGGCCATATTAACCAACAATACAAGTTTGCAAAGGTGGACGAGGGGACTCAATCAGATAAGGAGAATACGGGAGAACAAGCCCAGGAGGCCGGGGGCAAAGTGAGGGCGGAGACGAACATAAGGGGATGGAATACTCGGGTCAAGTGGAGGAGGAACAAAGCGGAGTCGAGGGAATGGAACTTGCGGTTGTACTGCCGGGTGGAGGAAATAGCAATGGTGAACGGATAGATGACATAGCTACCAGGAGGGAGGGGCGAGCCCAGGAAGTCCCTACCAGTATAGTCTTGGCTAACGGCCAAGGCAAAAGGAAAAAAGGTGATGTCCTTTCAGGCAAACTCGACGGGTTATGTGGGGATGACAACGAGGTGAAGAGGCAGATTAGCAGGGAAGGGTGCTAGAGGCAGACCGCGGGGAGGCACATCCTTTCCAAGTAGGAAAAGGCAAGCCACATACTCAGGAGAAGAAATACAAGCTCAACGACAGGGTGTAGGTAAAGAAAAATTGATTATTGCAAACCCGGCATGGCTTCTACTTACCTAGGGCATGGCAGCAGACGGTACTACTGGTCAGGGGGAAGATGACGAGTGAGTAGATGTACAAAAGCAGGAGCCTATCAATTCTTTAGTTGGTAGGCCCCAGGAAATTCATGGTGAGTCCACAAATCCTTCGTGTCTGTGATCTATTGGAACGTAGAGGTACATGTTCGCTGGGAAGGTGGAAGGAGATTAGCGAGGTGATTCGGAAGAAGAAGTGTTCAACAATAGCACTTTTAGAAACTAAAATAAAAAGGAGGAGATTATGGCTCGTCAGACCTCTGCACAATGGCAGCAGGTTACAATTTAAATCTTTGTCGTATGGCTCGCATATGGATGCGATGGGATAAAGGGTGTTGGGCTAGGCGGATCATCATCACCTCCGAACAGGTTATGGTGGTGGAGTTCACCAATCTAGGGCTTCAAATTCATATTTTGTGCAGTTTATGGACATAACGACAGGAGGCACAGTGAGACGTTATGGCAGGATATTATTCTTATCAGCTTTATGGAGGAACATTAGCTACATCTTCCGATGCTGGTGATGGGGGATTTTAATGCTATATTGTAAGGACATGAGAAGATTGGAGGCAGGATATTCTTCAAGACTTTATGGAGTGCTTACTGAAGTTCGGTCTGGGAGGCGTGGATCGGGTGGGCCATGTGTGGACTTGGAACAATAAATCAATTCACCGCAGGGTGGTATGCCAATTAGATCGTGCATTAGAGAACCGGCTATGGTTTGACGTGTTCCCAAATACGATTGCAGAAGGTTTAAAAGCCAGAACCAGCGATCATTCTCTGATGTGCATGGCTCTTTCTACTGTGGAGTTACAGAAAACCCGTCCGTTTCGATACAATAATTCATGGCACCTGTCGGAAGGATACAAGGAGGTAGTACAGGCAGGATTACAAGTTGAAGTACAAGACAGCCCTTAATATCGGCTAGTACAAAAGCTGAAACAAATCAAGATGGGCCTGCATACGTGGAATAGAACTCATAATAGACCAAATCTTGCAGACAAACAGCGACAACTCCGTGAGGTTCAACTTCAACTTCAAGCGGACGTCATTAACCCAGAAAATTACATGCATTGAACGGGAGTTGATAAACGAAGTTGGCAGGCTTCGTATGGCGGAGGAAATTCAGATGGCCCAGCGTGCTAAATGTGGTGGCTCAGAGAGGGGGACAGAAGTACTAAATTTTACTATGATGTGATACGAGCATGACAACATCGGAACAACATCCACAAGTTTTTAGACAACCAGGGCAACAAAATCTCAGCTGGCCCAAATATCCAAGTAAAGGCAGTCAGGTATTATACACAACTTTATGATCAGAATAATTATTTAACTCAGTTCCCAAACTTGGTGTGCAAAAGAGTAGTTACAGAGGCAGGTAACAGAGTATTGATGGCGCTAATACTGCTTGGAGAGATTGAGAAAGTTGTAAAGAAGTCTGACCCGGACAAGCCCCCTGGCCCAGACAGGTTCAACAACAAATTTTACAAACTGCACTGGGAGGAAGTTCGAGCACATGTTCACGAGGCCATTTCTGATTTCTTTAAAAATGGCAGGTTATTAAAGAAAATCAATCATACATTTTTGACTTGTTCCAAAGAAAGAAGGTGTCGTTTGTTGGCCCATTCCATGGTCACACCCGATTTCGATAATCAACATACACTTAAGTCAATACACAAAATATAGAAAATGTTGCTAATCATTTCAGGATACATGAAATCAAATTCAACGGACGATGTACTGCATCAAATAAAGCGTCAACATCATCAAATCTTCAGAAGACTCATTTCTCATTTTATTCTGTATTTTATATTTTATTGAGTCTAGGATTTATTTTGTAAAATCAGTTTTGGTAATACTGGCTTAGGGTTAAAACTGTCCACATTCCAAAAGCCTACCTATTTACCATTCGTATTTCATTTACAAAATATTTCAAAAACATATTTTGAAATTAGCCTTTACAAATGATTTACAAATGACCAAAAACATATTTTGAAAACTGTTTTTACAAATGATTTTTCAAATATCTCCTGACCGATCTCGTAACCAAGTTCGGCCCGAGTTCGGTCCGAACTCTGACCGAGTTCGGTCAAAAATGATTCAAACTTCTGTTGTCTCCAAATCAGCGAGCAACGTCTCTATGCGAGATATTTGCATCCGAACTCTGCCCGAGTTCGGTTCGAGAAAACACCTATAAATAGAGAAGAACTTTTCATTTCAAATCATCAATTCATTCTTCATTCTCTCTTCTCTACTACTCAAGTGTTTTCAAATGATCTAAGATTTTCAAATCATACCTATACATCTCTTAGCCAAAAGCCAGTACTATTAGAGTTGATTTAGAATCTTTTTGTGTTTCAAGAGTTGTAAAGAGGTCGTTCCAAGTTCAATAACTTTTCCTGTTGTGGAGCTGGTCGTGCGCTCGTCACCAAGCACGGTGTGTGTTGTGGAGCTGGTCGTGCGCTCGTCACCAAGCACGGTGTTGTAAGAGACTGCAAGCTCTTAGTTAAAGCTTGTGCCATAGTGGATTAACATCGAGCAAGAGTACTCGAGACTGGATTAGTCCTCTCAGAGGGATACCAGTATATATCGATGTGTTACTGAGTTTGAATTCTCTATCTTTATTTATTGTCTCTTATATCTCTGCCATAGTTTAATTTTTAATTGGTGATTATTTTTCGCTGCACACACACACTCTATTTACCCCCCCTCTAGAGGTGCTCAACGGTCCTACAATTGGTATCAGAGCCATGTTATATTCTTATATAACATACCTTAGAGAGTATATATATATGGCATCCGTGAAATCTATATTCAACGGTGAAGGACAATCCACAAATAGACCTCCCCTATTTGATGGAACAAATTATACCTACTGGAAAACACGAATGACTTTCTTTCTAAAGTCTCTCGACTTTGATCTTTGGTCAATAGTCATTGATGGTTATAAGAAACCAGCACCAACAGTGGTTGAAGGCTAGCTAGTGGAAAAGACCCATGATAAGTACACTGAAGCTGAAAAGGCTAAAGCTAGCCTAGATGCTCGTGCCATCAATGTACTATTCTGTACAATTGACAAAACCGAGTTCAACAGAGTTTCAACCTATAAGACGTCTCACAAAATTTGGAAACTCCTTGAGGTAACCCATGAATGGACTTTCCAAGTGAAGGAATCCAAAATTAGTAGACTGACACAGGAGTATGAATCTTTTAAGATGAAACCCGGTGAGTCAATTACACAGATGTTTACTCGTTTTCTTGATATAACTAATCCTTTACAATCTCTTGGCAAGGATTACAGCAATCACAAGAAGATCAGAAAAGTGTTACGGGATCTAACAAAGAACTGGAATCCAAAAGCCACAGCAATCATTGAAGGAAACGATCTCACCACTATGACTCTGGAAATGCTGATGGGCAAACTCATGACCCATGAACTCGACTTACAAGATTTTGAAGAAGCAACACCAAGCAGAAAGTGGTGATGAACGAGCCCTACTTGTGAAGAACTTCAAGAGATATCTAAAGTTCACAAGCAGAAAGAAGAAAGATGTCCAAGAAAGCAACGAAGATGAAACTATATACTTTTGATGCAAGAAGTCAGGGCATATGAAGAAGGACTGTCCAACCACCAAGAAAAGCAGTCCATACGATAGATCAAGATCAAGCAGAAAAGCAACATCTGGTCGAAAGTATGCCAACACAAGCATCTGGCACGAAAGCGATGCCAGTGATACAGAAGAAGAAGACAGACCCTGCGGCAATGCAAATGTTTGTCTCATGGCATTTGATAAGGTATCATCTAACCCTTTGTTTGATGATTTCACTTTCGATGAATTAGAGAATGCCTTTAGCGAACTACTTGAAGATCACAAAACTGTGCTCGACAAGTATAAGCAATCTCGAAAAGGGATTAAGGCACACACAACCGAGATAGCTAGACTGTCCAATCTGATTGAAGATATTAAAGAGACATCTACTATCGGTAACACGGAAGAGATAGCCAAACTCAAGGTAGACTATCATGAGGCTATCCTCAATATTGAAAAGAAAGAAAGGGACTATGTCAAAGTACAAAAGCTTTATGACATAGAAAAGAAGATGCACTTAGTAACTGAACAAAGACTCCTAGATATGACTGCTAGATACGAAGAGTCTATTGCAATTTCTAAAAAGTTAGAAATCAAGTTAGGCAAACAGGCAATACCTGTGACACAGCCTAAGATTAGTCCTAATGCTAAGCATACACCTAAAAGGACTAAACACAAGAAAGCACAGAAGAAATACGAACATCATCATGCTTTCACTTATAGGTTCTTCAAACATAACAAGCTTGCAAATACAGTTTCTACCACTAAACTGATTTGCACATATTGTGGTACGCACGGACACATATCACAATATTGTCTTGCAAGAAAGCTTGTTGACAACCATACTTTAGTCTGGAGACCTAAAGCTAATCTGAGTGGACCCTACAGAAAATAGGTACCAAAGGATTCATCTACTTGTCTTGTAGGTGGACCCTCAACCCTCTCATGCTAGAAGCAAATGGATCCTCGATAGCGGATGTTTGCGACACAAGACTGGTGATGCATCTTTATTCGCTACGCTATCGATGAAGAAAGAAGGATACGTCTCCTTCGGAAATAACTTGAGAGGTGATATAATAGGTAATGGTACTATAGGTATTTCTCCTTATCCAATAATAAAGGATGTTTGTCTAGTAACTGAATTGAAACATAACCTATTGAGCATAAGTCATTTGGCAGATAATGGTTATGGTATCAATTTTGTGAAAGATAAATGTACCATATATGATATGTCATCTGGTGATCCCGTATATAAAAGGATTAGAGAAGACAACATTTATGTTTTCTTTTTGGAGAATACTAATAATGCAGGAAGGTGCCTAGTAGCCAATCAAGATGAAAGCCGGCTATGGCACATGAGACTAGGACATGCAAACATGGATACTATCTCACGTCTAAATACAAAGAAGTTGGTAAGAGGACTCCCTGAAATTCCATTCAAGAGAGATATGGTATGTGCTGACTGCGAAAAGAACAAAGCACATAGGTCTACTTTTAAATCCATCAACGCTGTAAGTACTTCGAGACCTTTGCAATTAATTCATATGAATTTATTTGGTCCTAGTAGAGTCGCTAGTCTTGGCGGTAAGCTCTACGCTTTTGTTATTTTGATAATTTCTCTCGATTTACTTGGGTTTATTTCTTATCAAACAAAAGTGATACAATTTTTGAATTTCAGATATTTTACAAAAAGGTACAAAACGAAAAAGGCTTCATGATTACTCGTATCCGAAGTAATCATGGTGGCGAATTCGAAAATTCTGATTTCAAAAAGTTTTGTGATGATAGTGGATATTACCACGAATTTTCTTGTCCTAGAACTCCCCAACAGAATGGTGTTGTGGAGCGAAAGAATCGAACTCTAAGCGAAATGGCTAGAGTCATGCTGAATCAGTATAATCTTCCTAAATATTTTTGCGCAGAAGCTGTTAGTACAGCCTGTCATGTTTTAAATAGGGTGTTAATTCGACCAATATCGAAGAAAACACCATATGAGCTTTGGTTTGGAAGAACTCCAAACATTTCTTATTTCAAAGTTTTTGGTTGTCGCTGTTTTATCCTGAACACCAAGGATAACTTGGAAAAGTTCGACTCCAAAGCAGATGATGGAATATTTCTCGGATATGCTGCTAAGAGTAAGGGATATAGAATTTTCAATAAAAGATCTATGATTGTGTAAAACCTCCTATTTTTTTAAATTATTTTTTTATTACTTTATTAGACTTAAAATGAATTTATATAATTTATGGTTTTATTTATTTTTACAATGACCTTAGCCAATGTTGAATTTTGGAACACGAGACTACCATGAATTTTGGCACGAAAGATGTAGGTGTGCTTTGACCAGCATATTAACCATGTCGTGGGAGGTCTAGCCATAGTTCGGTCCGAACTAGGAAAACCAGGCCGAATTGTGAAATAACGCATTTAAATTATTTTAATTAAATATTATTTTATATATTGATTTTAGACGGCCCGGTTTGTCCAATTCAGCCCGAACAGGGCCCGAACCAAATTTTTGCCCATGTAAGCAGGTAGTGTGACCAAATGTGGCCATGTAGACATATTTTATGTACTTAGAAATATCTTCTAAATTATTTTAGATTTTTATGTACAATTTCTAATTATTTAAATATTCGTACAATTATTGGTATTTTATTTTTAAATAATATTTTACAAGATTGTACATGTTCCTGGACCCGGATAAGGGTGTGTGGTACAGTTCACCCATTGGAGCAATTTTTATTAATTTATTATTATTAAATTTAATTGGTGGAGATTTAATAAACATGTTTACCTATTTAAATATTATTATTATTTTTAGTTGATTTATTAAGGATTGGATTTATATATATATGTAGATATGTTTAAATATATTAAATAATTGGGTAGATAATATGTAATTTGGTATTTAATTTTTTAAATAGATTTTTGGTGTATTGATGGATATATACATATATATATAGATATAAATATATATATATTGAGGTTTTAGTTTAAGAAAAGAATAAGAAAAGGAAAAGGAAAAAGAAAAAGAAAAAAAAAATATAAAACAAACCCACCCCTTAAAGGGGCGGGCCCCCCACCCCCTACATTCTTGCTGCTATACGCAGCAAGTAATTAGGCTTCACACCAACCCGATGGGAAAAAGAGAATATGGGGTTTAGTGGTAATTCCAATAGTATTAGGTTTTATCTGAATTCGTTTTATATATAACTTTTTCCACAAGCCTCTAAACCCTAAACTTCCAAAACGAAAGTTGAGGCTGATCATACCCTCTTCGCCTACGAATTTGTTTCACCAGCGACGGAGCTTTGTGTGCGACGAACGGAGCATCGAAAGTCAGCCCTTCGTCATCTACGGAGCAGTTTTTCTACTCAAGGTACCCTACTTCCCGATGACGTAACTTTCTGCTCGTAACTCCAATTTTTGATCCGTAAAATGTTCTGGAAAGTAGACTTGACCCTCTTCGAGATCCTCCAGGTGGATTTTGACATGGCCATCCATCTTGCTCGAAAAATCGAGACAATGTTGGAGAAAAACCTACTTTTCTGAATATTAAAAACTGTTTTGAAACACCAACTTGTCGTCCACTTTTCTCGCTGTCCATTAAACTTTCATAAAAACTAATTGAAGACAGTCAAAGAAAACATAACCGAGATTGTAATGCACCTTTTGGGTTCACTTTTCATCTAGTATGTAGAAAGTTACACGTTGTTAAAGTTTTCTGAAAAACTGTAAATTCTGTTTTCAAAAAGTAGAGAAACACTCCGATACGGCGTCTGTCCCGACAAACTGGGCGACGTGGTCACGCACTATACGCATTGAAAGGCGCATATGGATGTTGTCGACGTGTGAGAACTGACGGAACTTGATTTCGTTGCATGTGTGCGACGAAATCAGTGCGTATCCGTCGAGATACCCCGTATCGACCCTTTGCAAATTAAGTCACAACTTTGTGCACACTCATCATATCGCGATGAAACTTGCGCCATTGGACTCGAAATATTTTTCTGGTCCTGTGAGCCAAGTTTGGTCCGATTCTGAGACCGTTGATCGGGACGCTATTTTGGCGGGCCCAAAATCCCACTCAACGGGCAATTTTGTGCACAGCCCACCGGAATCCAAAATTGGACATACCGTTGGGTTCATCTCATCAAAACAAATCTTTAGACATATAGTTTGATGACTTTAGAGTCCGGAGACATTGGCACGTATTTCGGTGCAAAGCGGGTCCAACGGCGGACATCATTTTGACCCAAAATTACGATTTTGTCCCTGTTCTAGAATTTGACTTTTGGACAGGCATTTCCTAGGTATATCTTTTACACCGAGTGTGTTTTTGATGTTTGTTTCAGCGTCTGGAGTTGTTTGGAGATTGTGACGTTTCTTGGCTGACATTGTGATTTCCAGGACTTGCCATTTTGTACCACCAGGCAAGATACCTTGCCATTATACTGTTTATATTTAGTTTTGCATTTTATTACATATCACTGTTCAGTTACTTCCAGTTCTTACTGTTCTTGATTTACTGTCTGCTCAGTGATACATTAGATATACTTTGTTATTATCCTTTGACTGCATATGGACTTAGAGTTAAGAGACTACCGTCTGTAGTGTATCGCATATACCTTGACACAGTTGTACCACGAGGATGTGTGAGATGAGTACATATAGAGGTTCTTGTGTGTGGGCTGATCCCCCATGCGCATGCGATAGGGCTAACTGCTAATAGAGGCATGTAAGGAGACTTAGCAGTTAGTAGAGGTATGTGAGACATGGATGTGACTCCGTTAGGCATTGGGTGGGAAGAACAGTTCCTTGACGTATGGGCCAAGTATGCACTTCCCTATTGCCGGTTATCTCTGCGGGAGATACGGTCCTGGATCCTGATACTGATTTACTGTTGGCCTCTGACATTCGATGAATGTTATGCTTTGAGGTTCCTGGTATCCTGATGGGCCATACCTGAGATTACTGCTACTGAGCCAGAGTGCCCATGCGTTGGAGGTTTGTTCTTAACTGCATAAATACTGTAGTACGGTTAGATTACCTTATTGTCGTCTTGTCACTTATTTCGGTTTGTGACATATTATATATTCAGTTTATTATGGCATGTTCTTTATGTATCTTGTTACGTCCCTCTGAGGACCTGGTTATCTCTCCAGGTGTGTGCTTTTGTGATATTGCAGGTGTTCTAGCCGAGGCCGTGATCTTCTCCATCCTTTCGTAGATGATTGCACTTGGCTCGTCTTGTTATTTCATCTATTCCTTCTTGTACATTTTATTTGAGATAGTTGGTAGTGGACTTTGTCTCCGCCCAACTTTTGTACAAATTACAATCCAGCATTGCTATCTATTTTATATTAATTCTTATATTGTGGATGAGATTAGCATTATGGTTTACTGTATTTCATAGCTTATGTATTCATACGAGGTTTCCATATATTGGAGTATACTTCGTATGTATACAGCTGGCATGGATACGTACCTAGTCCTAAGTATTTTGGGACTGAGACGTTACATATTTTTGTGGTGGCCCATGCAGGTCGAGTTTGTCACTTCGGTTATGTAATTGTACTGATATGAGCCTGCAACATAGGATTAGAATCTAGGAATCTCATCCATACAGTTTGACCTCTTTCCTTGGCTTCAAAATTTCGAACTCTCGTTCGACTTCCTTGAACTGCATCTTGCTTGATTCCTTTCTACCGTCGATTCATACTTTCGTGCTTAGTATCAACTAGGAAGATGACTACACTAGTATATGCTCATAGGTCAAACACATGGCTAGAATGGTTATATTGGCAATTGGAATACATTCAAGACTAATTGAGTTAAAAAGGGACTTTTTGTGTGAATTAATGATTAGTAATTTGTAAAGTAGGATACTACCAAGGAAGGTTTTTATCTTGATATTTCTAAATAGTAAACACCAGAGGATTATAGAATTTTATACTTGGTTTAAGAAATTGATTGGCTTTTGAGATTTGATATTTATGATTTAATGGGTTATAGTTATACATCCTTGCACAAGTATAAAATTGATTTGCTTTTTGAGTTGTGATATTTATAAGTTTTGGGTGATAGATATACATCTTTAAACAAATATAAAATTGATTTTGAGTTGTTACATTTATGAATTATTGGATTAGAGTTATACACCTTTGAATAGTTATAAAATTTGGTTTGAAAATGATCGTAGATTTTAAATGTGGCAGTATAAATTATTTAAATTTGAGACATACAACTTGCAATTTTTGTGTTTAGTAAATTTTGAATTTTAAGTGGAACTAATGATGGTGAATTTTGGTTTAAAATATTTGAAAGTTATGAAAACGATTTTTGAAAATTTTTTATTTTAAATGGTGTCCTATGATTGAGGATTTCAAATCTATTTAGATTTTTGGTAAAAAAAAAAAGAATTTGACTGATAAGATTATTTGAAAATTTAGTTTAATGAGGGTTTGCTAATATAAATTTTTTTTGAGAATTTTGAAGGATGTGATGGAAAGTTATTTTGATTGATTAAATGAAGTTACCATTTAAAAGTTATGATTTTGTTGGAATAACTTGGCATGAATATAAGTTAAAATTTATGAGAGCATTGGGCTTAATTTTTGAGATTGCTTTTAATATGCTAAGAGTTTTATTATGAGTTATTTAAAAATTTTAGAGTGTTAAAATTTTGATTGATTGTGAAATTTTATGGATTCGTAAATTATGAACTCATGAATTAAATAGTTGAGTTTAAACGTTAATTTTGGAAAGGGTTAGTAGTAACGTGATAAAATTTTGCTTTGAGATTTATGAGAGTGATTTAAAATTTTTATGATGAATTTGAACTGCTTGGAGTGAATACAAATTTTGGTGGTTTATTTTTGAAAGTTTATTTTTGAAACTTTTGGAGGATACTTGAGTTAAATTTTAATGGTAGGCCCAATATAACCCTACTGAGTATTCCACACTAATTGCCATGTCACTCATGACAATGATTGTAGTATATACACAAGTGTTGTTAGTCATCTACCCAGCTATGTGACTGTATTTCTACCTTGACTTACTCGACCTTCCTTCAATTCTAGATCTTTTAATTGCGACCTTCTAACCCATTTGCATTTGAATAATAGTTTAATGGTTCCTTGACTGTATTCATTTAGAAGACTATCTTCTCACTAGCACTGTGCCCCTAAATTATTATTTTTATGGATTCTTTAATTAATTTTATTTCATGCTTTAACTTGATCTTCTTTAGTTTTGTGCATTAATTATCACCTCGTGAACTCCCACTTCCTATTTTAGATCTTTTGGCGTCCCTTACCGTGACTTGGATATTTGGAGCACAACACTAGACTTTTTCTTCCAACAAATTTCATGTGTAAGACCCAGACAAGACCACCTTCATGTAGATATATCATGTCCCACTAAAACACATCTCCTTGTACACTATTTTCATGATATGATCTTTTAATCAAAATGGCTAAACTATAATCTTTACCATGATACCGATATATTTTTCGACCACAGATAGGGATTCAACCTCGACTCAATTCTTTCGACCCGATATGTGATTTTGTTCTACTTAATTCCTTAAATGCTTAGATTTGTGCTTTATCTTGATTGCTTAACCCATTGTCCCATCACACTACTAGCTTAACTCTTGTAAGTTGGGTAGAATACCTCACCACCCAACAAAGCTTTTGCGCTTGTGACCCATGTTGATAAGTTAGCTTAAACTATAAGTTCAAAGGACCCTAACTTAGCTAGTCAACCAAGACAACTATATAGGCCCAAACTTTGGATGGAACTTAGATTTTAAAAGATCCTGGACTATTTAATTCCCTTCATCAGTACCTCCCTTGCACATATTTTGACTATCCCATGCTGCTAATGTATATTCAATTTAGCAAGTTTATTTCGTTATCAAGCTTGATCATGACATATTTTATTGGGTGCACCCACTAACATATTGTCTAATCAGAGCCGGTGCATGATGGTCTGATCAACCTATTGTACTTTGGTTCGCTTATCACATATTATTCTACGTGGATGAAGACATAGTAACTTACCTTAGAGTCTCATCTGCGACAGCCTTGGCAATTCTCTTTTGAATTATTTTTGCCGCCTATGAACCCCGCAATTCGTACTCAATATATAACACCATCTTTGAAACCTTTGTTGTTCTTGTCTTCTACTTATTTTAGAAAGGCAAGGCAATGTACTTGCTAGATAGACTCAAGGTATCATCTTTGGTTGCCCCAATCGGTTAATTATACACAAACGTAGATAGCCACAGACCGACTCATGTGGCTATATCCTCGCCTTTAACTACTCCTCATTCCTCAATCCTAGAATTGTTATCGTGCCTTCCCAATTATTCTTGAGCACTCGAGAATGATTCTAATCGTTCACTTAAATCTAACACTCAACCAAGACGATTAGTATCCAGTTTTCTCTCAAGGAACCATCTCCCAAATGTCTGAATCCTTCTCTTTGATCTACTCAATTTCTTATTACTCTCCAAATTGGATTATCGAAATTTTGTTACCTTCACTAGCGATCCTTATTCAATTCCATAACCATGATATATTTTTGTATATATCGACTCCAAAATTTTCTATTGCACGGTGGTGTTGAACGACGTTTATCGCCTCCTCCAAAATTTAATTGTATTTTGGTATTGACGAACTCTTCCTATCCCTCAACCCTATCTACCCTATTAATTCTAAATTTTAAGGACAAAATTCTTGTAAGTTGGGTAGGATGTAAAACCCCCTATTTTTTTAAATTATTTTTTTATTATTTTATTAGACTTAAAATAAATTTATATAATTTATGGTTTTATTTATTTTTACAATGACCTTAGCCATTGTTGAATTTTGGAACACGAGACTACCATGAATTTTGGCACGAAAGATGTAGTAGTGTGCTTTGACCAGCATATTAACCATGTCGTGGGAGGTTTAGCCATAGTTCGGTCCGAACTAGGAAAACCAGGCCGAGTTGTGAAATAACGCATTTAAATTATTTTAATTAAATATTATTTTATATATTGATTTTAGACGGCCCGGTTTGTCCAATTCAGCCCGAACAGGGCCCGAACCAAATTTTAGCCCATGTAAGCAGGTAGTGTGACCAAATGTGGCCATGTAGACATATTTTATGTACTTAGAAATATCTCCTAAATTATTTTAGATTTTTATGTACAATTTCTAATTATTTAAATATTCGTACAATTATTGGTATTTCATTTTTAAATAATATTTTACAAGATTGTACATGTTCCTGGACCTGGATAAGGGTGTGTGGTACAATTCACCCATTGGAGCAATTTTTATTAATTTATTATTATTAAATTTAATTGGTGGAGATTTAATAAACATGTTTACCTATTTAAATATTATTATTATTATTTTTAGTTGATTTATTAAGGATTGGATTTTTATATATATGTAGATATGTTTAAATATATTAAATAATTGGATAGATAATATTTAATTTGGTATTTAATTTTTTAAATAGATTTTTGGTGTATTCATGGATATATACATATATATAGATATAAATATATATATATTGAGGTTTTAGTTTAAGAAAAGAATAAGAAAAGGAAAAGGAAAAAGAAAAAGAAAAGAAAAAAATAAAACAAACCCACCCCTTAAAGGGGCGGGCCCCCACCCCCTACATTCTTGCTGCTGTACGCAGCAAGTAATTAGGCTTCACACCAACCCGATGGGAAAAAGGGAATATGGGGTTTAGTGGTAATTCTAATAATATTAGGTTTTATCCGAATTCGTTTTATATATAACTTTTTCCACAAGCCTCTAAACCCTAAACTTCCAAAACGAAAGTTGAGGCTGATCATACCCTCTTCGCCTACAAATTCGTTTCACCAGCGTCGGAGCTTTGTGCGCGACGAACGGAGCATCGAAAGTCAGCCCTTCGTCATCCACGGAGCAGTTTTCCCACTCAAGGTACCCTAATTCCCGATGACGTAACTTTCTGCTCGTAACTCCGATTTTCGATCCGTAAAATGTTCTGGAAAGTAGACTTGACCCTATTCGAGATCCTCCAGGTGGATTTTGACATGGCCATCCATCTTTCTCGAAAAATCGAGACGAAATTGGAGAAAAACCCACTTTTCTGAATATTAAAAACTGTTTTGAAACACCAACTTGTCGGCCACTTTTCTCGCTGTCCATTAAACTTTCATAAAAACTAATTGAAGGCAGTCAAAGACAACATAACCGAGATTATAATGCACCTTTTGGATTCACTTTTCATCAAGTATGTAGAAAGTTACACGTTGTTAAAGTTTTCCGAAAAACTGTAAATTCTGTTTTCAAAAAGTAGAGAAACACTCCGATACGGCGTCTGTCCCGACAAACTGGGCGACATGGTCGCACACTATATGCATCGAAAGGCGCGTATGGATGTTGTCGACGTGTGGGAACTGACGGAACATGATTTCGTTGCATGTGTGCGACGAAATCAGTGCGTATCCGTCGAGATACCCCGTATCGACCCTTTGCAAATTAAGTCACAACTTTGTGCACACTCATCATATCGCGATGAAACTTGCGCCATTGGACTCAAAATATTTTTCTGGTCCTGTGAGCCAAGTTTGGTCCGATTCTGAGACCGTTGATCGGGACGCTATTTTGGCGGGCCCAAAATCCCACTCAACGGGCAATTTTGTGCACAGCCCACCGGAATCCAAAATTGGACATACCGTTGGGTTCATCTCATCAAAACAAATCTTTAGACATATAGTTTGACGACTTTAGAGTCCGGAGACATTGGCACATATTTCGGTGCAAAGCGGGTCCAACGGCGGACATCATTTTGACCCAAAATTATGATTTTGTCCCTGTTCCAGAATTTGACTTTTGGACAGGCGTTTCCTAGGTATATCTTTTACACCGAGTGTGTTTTTGATGTTTGTTTCAGCGTCTGGAGTTGTTTGGAGAATGTGACGCTTCTTGGCTGACATTGTGATTTCCAGGACTTGCCATTTTGCACCACCAGGCAAGATACCTTGTCATTATACTGTTTATATTTAGTTTTGCATTTTATTACATATCACTGTTCAGTTACTTCTAGTTCTTACGGTTCTTGATTTACTGTCTGCTCAGTGATACATTAGATATACTTTGTTATTATCCTTTGACTGCATATGGACTTAGAGTTAAGAGACTACCGTCTGTAGTGTATCGCATATACCTTGACACAGTTGTACCACGAGGATGTGTGAGATAAGTAAATATAGAGGTTCTTATGTGTGGGCTGATCCCCCATGCGCATGCGATAGGGCTAACTGCTAATAGAGGCATGTTAGGAGACTTAGCAGTTAGTAGAGGTATGTGGGACATGGATGTGACTCCATTAGGCATTGGGTGGGAAGAACAGTTCCTTGACGTATGGGCCAAGTATGCACTTCCCTATTGCCGGTTATCTCTGTAGGAGATACGGTCCTGGATCCTGATACTGATTTACTGTTGGCCTCTGACATTCGATGAATGTTATGCTTTGAGGTCCCTGGTATCCTGATGGGCCATACCTGAGATTACTGCTACTGAACCAGAGTGCCCATGTGTTGGAGGTTTGTTCTTAACTGCATAAATACTGTAGTACGGTTAGATTACCTTATTGTCGTCTTGTCACTTATTTCGGTTTGTGACATATTATATATTCAGTTTATTATGGCATGTTCTTTATGTATCTTGTTACGTCTCTCTGAGGACCTGGTTATCTCTCCAGGTGTGTGCTTTTGTGATATTGCAGGTGTTCTAGCCGAGGCCGTGATCTTCTCCATCCTTTCGTAGATGATTGCACTTGGCTCGTCTTGTTATTTCATCTATTCCTTCTTGTACATTTTATTTGAGATAGTTGGTAGTGGACTTTGTCTCCGCCCAACTTTTGTACAAATTACAATCCAGCATTGCTATCTATTTTATATTAATTCTTATATTGTGGATGAGATTAGCATTATGGTTTACTGCATTTCACAGCTTATGTATTCATACGAGGTTTCCATATATTGGAGTATACTTCGTATGTATACAGCTGGCATGGATACGTACCTAGTCCTAAGTATTTTGGGACTGGGGCATTACAGATTGTTGAAGAGACTATTAATGTTACCTTTGATGAGTTAAATAGTCACAGATCTAGCGACAGTGATAATGAAGATACACATACAAAGACTAAGAAAAGTTCTGAGAAAGATCTGACCCAAGAGGCAAGGACTGATAAAAGTTTCGAAGATGCCGGAACTGAGAAGAGCCTTGTGAAAGATATGGCCCAAAGATTTGAATCATTAAGATTCAAGCCAGATCATCCAGAAACTCTCATTATAGGTGATGTATCCAAAGGTGTAAGTACACGTTCATCTCTTAAAGATTATGAATTAGCAGCAAATGTAGCATTTATTTCAAAAATAGAACCTAAGAATGTAGATGATGCTTTTACTGATAAGTTTTGGATTTCTGCCATGCAAGAGGAACTTAATCAATTTGAGAGAAACCAAGTTTGGGAACTTGTTCCTAAACCAATTGGTCAATCTATAATTGGAACCAAATGGGTGTTCCGAAATAAACTCAGTGAAGATGGACAAGTTCTACGCAACAAAGCACGTCTAGTGGCACAAGGTTATAATCAAGAAGAAGGAATTGATTATGATGAGACCTATGCTCCTATTGCTAGACTAGAAGCCATCCGCATGTTTTATGCATTTGCATGTTTTAATGATTTTAAACATTTTCAAATGGACGTGAAAAGCGCATTTTTAAATAGATTTTTGAAAGAAGAGGTTTTTGTGAAACAACCCCCTGGTTTTGAAGATTTTCAAAAACCTGATCACGTCTTCAAGCTTAAGAAAGCACTTTATGGACTCAAACAAGCACCTCGTGCTTGGTATGAACGCCTAAGCGCCTTCTTACTTGATAATGGATTTTCGAAAGGAAAGATAGATACTACTTTATTTATTAAATCCATGAATGATGATATTCTTCTATTGCAAATTTATGTAGATGACATTATATTTGGTTCTACTAATGAAAAACTCTGTCAAGATTTTGCCAAGTGTATGCAGAGTGAATTTGAGATGAGTATGATGGGAGAGCTAAACTTCTTTCTAGGACTTCAAATCAAACAGCACTCGAACGGAATATTCATCAACCAAGCTAAATACACGAAGGACATACTGAAAAAGTACGACTTCGAGAATGTAAAGCCAATCGGGACACCTATGGCTACATCTACAAAGCTTGATGCTGATGAAAGTGGCAAACCTGTCGATCAGCGTAAGTATCGAGGTATGATTGGTAGTTTATTATACTTAACTGCTAGTCGCCCTGATATTATGTTTAGCGTTTGCATTTGTGCACGTTATCAGGCAAATCCTAAGGAATCACATCTTAGTGACGTTAAGCGTATCTTCCGATACCTTAAAGGAACTTCTACAGTTGGCTTATGGTATCCTAAAACCAAATCCTTTGACCTTATAGGTTACTCGGTTGCGAATTTTGCTGGATGCAAAGTGGACCGTAAAAGTACCAGTGGCACATGTTATTTCTTAGGAAAGGCCTTAGTCTCTTGGTTTAGCAAGAAACAAAATTCAGTAGCATTATCAACAACTGAGGCTGAGTATATCGCCGCAGGACGTTGTTGTGCTCAAATTTTGTGGATGAAGCAAACCTTAGAGGACTACAATCTGCACTACACTAATGTTCCTACTTATTATGACAACACTAGTGCTATAAATCTGACTAAGAACCCTATTTGTCATTCACGCACAAAGCACATAGAAATTAGACATCATTTTTTTCGTGATCATCAACAACACGGGGATATCTGCCTAGAATTTATTGATACTGATCATCAACTAGCAGATATATTCACTAAACCATTGGCTGAAGACCGTTTTAACATTTTGAGGCGTGAACTCGGCATTCTTGAATTCTCAGACTAATAATGTATATGGTAATTAAAATTGAATTATGACTTGCTACTTTATTATTTATTTAACAAAAATTATTTTTGGGTACAAACTTAAAAAGGGTATGTCTGTCACCACGACTACGGTCGAAGCGAAGCAGTATTTAAGAGTTCCCCGGTGAACCTCCGTTAGCTGGGACAACCCCTACAGTTAACCCAAAAATAACAGTCGTTATTTAATATTACAGTCAAAGTTATTAAATTCTACTTTTAAACCTACCAGAATGCATTGACTGTCTCGGGAATGCAAGTGGCTGAACTCGGCCCGAACTCTGACCGAGTTCGGACCGAATTCGGACCGAGTTCGGTCGGCGCTGTTATGGTTCCAGAACCGAACAGCCGGCCCTAGTGCCTATAAAACCTATCTTTTCTTCCACTTTCTCCACACAACAACTCGTGGAAATCACTCCTCTCTTCCTAGAAGCTTCTCCTCCTTCATCCTAGCAAGGTTCCGAAGAGATCTAGTGGACGATCATCTTGCTCCTCCTTCCTTTTTTTTCAAAAGGTACTTTCTCTCTATTTTCTCATGGCCCCCAAGCGTCAAAGAGGAACCTCTTCCCAAGGTGCCTCATCTTCTTCTGAGTACACCCCTGCTAGTCTATTCAGTCCAGCACGACCTAGAGATCCAGATGAATATGACTCTACTTTGTTCCCGGACAAAGATTTTTCGGATCTCTGGTTCGTCTCTTTTTCTGGTCGTCGTATTTGTAATGAAGCTTTTGTAAATTTTAATACTTTCTTTGAGTACGCTCCAACTTTTGACCAACTTGGGTACCGAGATTTCTTCGAGGTACAAGAAAATATTTATGACAACGTCATCCGTATGCTTTACTGCAACCTGCAAGTAAAACCAAACAAAAATTTCTATTCTTGCATTGCTGGGCAAGAATTGGAATTTAGTGCCACTAACATCAGCGAATTCTTCCACATTCCTGATCTTGGTGATGCTTTAGTTGACATCTATCATATTCAATTCCCTGCTGATGTCACTCTTGCTTCCTTCAGGGAACTAATCTGTCATCCTAACCCTGTTCCCCGTAGAATTTTTGCCAAAAATTTGAACCAAACCTTCTATGAAGTTCATCGTATGGTTTTCTCCGTACTTCTTCCAAAGAAAGGTTCTACTGATGAAGTAACCTTTATGGAACTATCGGCTTTGTATCATATTCACTTTGGCATCCCATTCTCTATTCCCAAAACTGTGATGTCCTGGATGCTTAACTGCAGAAATGCAGGTAGGAATCTAGTATATCCAATGCACTTAGCTTCTATCTTTCGACATTTCGAGATTGATCTTGAGACGTGTGCCATCTCCTCTACTCCTGTCGAGCTGACTCGATCTCGTCGATTTCCTGCTCCACCTCTGCCTCCTAGAGCTCATCCTGCTCCAGCTGCTGATGCTGAGGTCCCTCCTGCTGATGCTCCTCCTGCTCCGACCCCTGTCCTAGGATTTGATCAGACGTTCTTTCAGCGCTTTGAAGACTTTGTTGCTGTCTCTACGCAACGTCATCTGGATTCGGAGTTCCGGCGCATTTCTCAGGCCCAGGTGCTGAGAAATGGTATTGCTGACCTCCACTACAGCCTGGCTCATGATCCTGTCCATCCTGTCACTATCTTACCTCACCCTACCTTTTCGGGTCCTCGATTTTCTGATGAGGCTTCCTTTCAGTATTTCGACCCGACTACAGCCTACTTTCCTCCTGAGGCTCCTGGTGCGGACGACCCCACGATGTGACGTGGATTCAGCTATGGGCTAGTAGACATTTGTTAGATGATGATCAGTTGATGTAGTTTTTTTATTTTTTATGTCTAAACTGATTAGTTAGACATTTTCAGTTGTACTTTTGGATTATTAGTGGAAATTTTCATGACTGTTTCAGTTTATTATGAGCTGTTTCTTTCTATATTAGTTGTTTCCATATGTCTTATGCTGTGATTATGTTTTTTGCTTCACTATGTCTTGTGTTGGTCTATTGTTGGCTTCACATATTACGGGGGAGCCAAGTCATTTTACTACATCTTAATTTTTTTCAGGTACTTTGTATTTTGTTCTATTTCATATAAATATATTTTGGTATAGACTCAAGTTTGTCAATTATCAAAATGGGGGAGATTGTTGGCCCATTCCATGGTCACACCCGATTTCGATAATCAACATACACTTAAGTCAATACACAAAATATAGAAAATGTTGCTAATCATTTCAGGATACATGAAATCAAATTCTACGGACGATGTACTGCATCAAACAAAGCGTCAACATCATCAAATCATCAGAAGACTCATTTTTCATTTTATTCTGTATTTTATATTTTATTGAGTCTAGGATTTATTTTGTAAAATCAGTTTTGGTAATACTGGCTTAGGGTTAAAACTGTCCACATTCCAAAAGCCTACCTATTTACCATTCGTATTTCATTTACAAAATATTTCAAAAACATATTTTGAAATTAGCCTTTACAAATGATTTTACAAATAACCAAAAACATATTTTGAAAACTGTTTTTACAAATGATTTTTCAAATATCTCCTGACAGAACTCGTAACCGAGTTCGGCCCGAGTTCGGTCCGAACTCTGACCGAGTTCGGTCAAAAATGATTCAAACTTATGTTGCCTCCAAATCAGCGAGCAACGTCTCTATGCGAGATATTTGCATCCGAACTCTGCCCGAACTCTGCCCGAGTTCGGTTCGAGAAAACACCTATAAATAGAGAAGAACTTTTCATTTCAAATCATCAATTCATTCTTCATTCTCTCTTCCCTACTACTCAAGTGTTTTCAAACGATCTAAGATTTTCAAATCATACCTATATATCTCTTAGCCAAAAGTCAGTACTATCGGAGTTGATTTAGAATCTTTTGGTATTTCAAGAGTTGTAAAGAGGTCGTTCCAAGTTCAACAACTTTTCCTGTTGTGCAGCTGGTTGTGCGCTCGTCACCAAGCACGGTGTGTGTTGTGGAGCTGGTCGTGCGCTCGTCACCAAGCACGGTGTTGTAAGAGACTGCAAGCTCTCAGTTAAAGCTTGTGCCATAGTGGATTAACATCGAGCAAGAGTACTCGAGACTGGATTAGTCCTCTCAGAGGGATACCAGTATATATCGATGTGTTACTGAGTTTGAATTCTCTATCTTTATTTACTGTCTCTTATATCTCTGCCATAGTTTAATTTTTAATTGGTGATTATTTTCCGCTGTACACACACACTCTATTCACCCCCCCTCTAGAGGTGCTCAACGGTCCTACATCGTTGAGTTGGCAGATTTTAGACCCATTGCCAGTTGTAATTATATTTACAAAATTATTACACATATAATGTATCGACGGATGGAGAGGGTTTTGCAAGAGCTGATATCGGAGAACCAGTCTACATTTATCAGAGATCAGAGTATTGCGAAAAATAGCCTTCTGGGTCATGAGTTCGTAACTTTAACAAGAAAGGCGGGCAGAAGGCATGTCTTAGACTAGACCTAAGAAAGGTGTATGACATGGTGAACCAAGACTTTGTGTGCCATATAATGCAGGAAATGGGTTTCCATGAGGTTTGGATATCACGGGTGATAGAGTGTATCTCTACTGCCACTTTTTTGGTGCTAATTAAAGGCCAACCACATAGGTTTTTTCGAAGCAACAGGGGTATCTGACAGGGCGACCCACTTTCCACATATATCTTAATTCTGGTGATGGAATACTTTCCATGTCTGATGGATTTGGCAGTCATTCAGAGAGAGGTTACTCCCTTATTCCGCTAGGTACGACCTCACATATCGTACCTTATTTATGCAGATGATTTGTTGGTGTTTTTGGTTCCAACTTTTTTATGTCTGGATAATATTGTGAAGATATTGGAACAATTTGGTTGATTTATGGGGCTGTAACTGAACAGAGATAAGAGTAAGATTTATTTTAGCACTTGGTGTTGGGGTAAAGAGGAGAAAGCTACCCGAATAGGGATCCCAAGGGGATAGCTCCCTGTTACTTACCTTGGCATCCCTTTGTCCGTTAATTACGCCCAAGATATGAATTGCCAAATCCTGATAGAGTATACAAAGAGGCGGGTGGAGGGATGGCAAGCTGTCAGTCTATCGTTCGGGGGACGGATTGAGCTCGTCAAGACAGTTGTAATGGCTATTGCTGGGTACTGGCTATAGGCAATCAAACTTTCGCTGGCAATTATCGGAAGGCTAGAACGTATATGTGTAGACTTCGTATGGCGGGGGGGTTATGCATTCAATAGCATGAATACATTATGCCGCACACAAGAAGAGGGCAGTGTCAGCATATGCTCCCTACAAATAATGAGAAAGGTAGCGGGGATGCGGCTAGTATGGCGGTTCATACAAGGAGAGTCTATATTTGTAAAGTGGATGCAGAATTTCTATCTTCGATAATCCAACTTTTGGGCGTACACTAAAATGAACAATAAGTCGGTAACGCTTAACCATTTGCTACTATTGAGGACTCCAGCTAAACTTCTTATATCCAGCGTAATACGGATGGAAGAACTACGGATTTATGGTTGGACCCGTGGTTACAACATAAAGGAATGTTAGATTAGGTGGATACGGACGAGGATTGGCAGGCCTATCGAGGAGAAAATGTGGCGAATCTCATTACTGATGGGCGGTTGAACACCACTACTTGGCGGGTGTCCCAAGAGTGTGCGAAAGTCATACAGCAGTTCCATATGGACCTGAGCTTTGACAAAGATGCATAGGTGTGGAAGGGAACTTCTAGCGAACAGTTTGAGTACAAAAAAGTATACAACCAAGTCCGAGATGTGGGGATAAGCTGGGAGCATGCGAAGATGGTTTGGGTTAGAGGAAATGCCATGAAGTTCAAGCTATGTATGTATATGCTTCTTATGGATCGGCTCCCAATAACAGATCGTCTCATCCGTTTCGGAGTTCAAATCGATAATAGAAAGTGCTTTCTGTGCAGACAGTACGATGAGTCTATGGACCATTTATTCTTTAGATATGCCGTGGCTTGGGAAATCTGGTGGGTACAGAGAAATAAGCTCCAATTACCAAGTTAGGGAAGCTTTGACAAGAGGCTGTACACTGCCATTCAAGAGATAAAGTAGCAAAAAAATAAGGGGCTCAATGGTATCGGATAGCACGTATCCGGATAGCGACAACGGTTGGCATATATGGCGTGAACGAAATAGGCAAATTTTTTATAGTATTCAAACATCGATCCTTGGAATTGTAAATAATATAGAGTATGATGTGAGATATCTGGATGGAGAAAATACATAGTAAAGACATGAGTTGTATTAAGTCAGTTTGATCAATAAAATTTAGTACCTTCTTCTAAATATATATTTCGTCCATATATATATATATACATAATTTATATATATATATATATATATATATATTTATATATATATATATATAAGAAAATCCGATCTTTATTGAAAATAGGCACAAAATGTCGGAGCCTATACAAGAAAGCGCGCTGGCGCGACAAAAGGACAGAAAGCGAAGAGCGTGAAGCACGCGAGCAAAAAAAGGGGGACGGTGGGCTAAGCCAGAGCCTCCCAGAACGAGTGGGAGACGTGGGGGCGGCGTCTCTGAACTTTGTAGCATTGTCTGATGACCTCTCTGTGCAACTGAGGAAGGGGAATTTGTCGGCCTTCGTATCTGAATTTGTTCATATTCTTCCAAAGAGCCCAAAAACTGGCGATAGCAACGATCTGATGGCCAAGGGAGCGGCTCCAGGAGGCTAGGAGATCGTAGAGGCCCCCAGTTGGCTGAACCATAGTGAGGCTATTGTTGAGCTTGGACCAAAGTCTGGCGGCTAACTCTTCCGAGAGAAAGACGTGCTCGGCAGATTTCGACGAATGCTCCTCGCAGCAGTGGTATCTCGAGGTGAGACTGAATCCCATGGATCTGATGATGTCGTCAGTCGGGATCTTCCGGTGGAGGGTACGCCAGATGAGAATGGACCAATTGGTGGGGATGCAAGCCTGCCAATAACTGGCGAAGACCAGATTCTGAGCCCTGTTGTCTCTGGCCACAAGCCTGGTGGACGCCAAAGTGAATAACCCATGCGGGTTGGGGTCCATCTTAAAGTGTCGTTCGCGTCTGTGATCCGTCGATTGGCAGCAAGAAGACTGGTTACTGCTGGCTGGCCTAGCCAGTCTTTGACCTTCCTCCAATTCTATCCGGAATTGCCCTCCCATAAGTCCCTAATAGCGCAATTCGGAGGGGTAAGAACATTGGAATGAATGATGTCTTCTCCTATCCATCGCTCCAGGTATGCCAGAGAGCGACCGTCACCCAAGTGGAGGCGGATGTGAGGTTCGGCAGAGATGCGACCCAGGATAATGTGACGCCACAAAGCCGAGGATCTGTTGTTGGCACACGCCTCCGATAGATGAGAGAACCTGGAGTATCTCGCTCTCATAAACTTCGTCCATAAGGAGGTCTTGGTACGAAGCTTCCACCACAACTTAATGGAACATGCGTGCACGGTGTGTGCTAATCTGCTGAAGCCCAGGCCTCCTTCTTCAGTGGGTTTGACCATCGATTCCCGGCCAGCCCAGTGGTATTTTTCCTTGCCGTCCTTATGCCCCCAGAAGTACCTGGCGAAAAGGGATTCGAGGGAATTAAGCACCTTCTTGGGGGGAGAGCAGGCGAGAAGGGTTTACATCGGGATGGACGATAAGACGTGTTTGATGAGGACCGTTTTCCACCCCGGGGATAGGGTAGCGTTGTGCCATCCCGCGATGAGTTTGTGGATCTTGTCGACGAGGTGCTCGTAAATTCCCGAGTTGGCCTTGCCGTACACCAGCGAACATCCAAGATAGAGGAATGGAGGGTATGCAGTGTGGAAGGAGGTCATATTGGTGAGTAAATTGGAGCAGATTCTTTCAGCTTTGTGATGTGTGTAGATGAGGCTCTTATTGTTGTGGACCTACTGAACGAAGCAGGCGGTGTATTTGGCAATGGTACGCAGGACGACCTCGATCGATTCGCTGTCTCCAGATGAGAAGATAAGGATATCGTCAGCGTAAGCCAGGTGGGTGATGAGGGGGAAACCGGTGGTGGTGTAGAAATAATTGAAGCCAGGCTTGTTAGGCATACTTTTAAGACTTCTGCTGGG